>JBCFYV010003508.1:32649890-32769890 GCA_039000515.1 Timema cristinae | reverse complement strand
GTTTTACTGAGCAGCTTGTAGCTTTATCGACACCTTGTTGTACTAATAAGGGTTTCGAGAACACGTGTCGTATCCATGACGTTCTCTTTTACACCGGCCAAACGATCGAAGAGACGGCTTAGGTCAAAACCCACGTAATGGCCATCGAGGTGGCATCCGGTTTTGATAACACCCTTCCCTTATCTTCTTCTTCTTCTGCTCTCTCTCTCTCTTTGAATCTTTCTCGCTCTTGTTCTCTATTTTCTGATAAAAGTACTCCTCTTAGTTCGCCAAACCCTTCACGAAGGATACTATGTCGTGACGCAAACGTTAATGGTATGGTATTCAAGAAGCATAAGTTTGTGGCCTCCGTCTTCACCGAAAGATATGCAAAACATTTGCCCTTAGTCGATGAACAATTTCATTAGCATGATAAAGGAGAGTGTGTTTGATTTATTTTACCCGGGGTTTTATATAGAGTTTACGTACTCAAAAAAGCATTTTCAAAAGTGCCGTAACAAAAAAATAGAATAAACGCGTCTATGTAAATATAAAGTGGTGGACTAAACATAATAAAATATGTAAATTAAGTCGATGAATAGATTTACTTATAAAACACTTAAAAAAACTAGCATCATACTTATCTTAGTATCACCGTCTTAATACCTGTTCGGGTTATACGCTTATGTACCTATTACGCTGATGGTTTTTAGGCTAAAGAAGGTTATGTATAGTGGAAATGTATCCACATTGGCGTTTAGGGAGCATGGAAAACTATTTTGGAAAACTAACCTCAGTACATCCGACCCCGTCATCGGCAGTCTAATATATTGCAAGAGTAGCGCATTAGACCACGGGGTGACCAAATCAGGTGTAGGCTAATTTTGCTTTAAATTATTATTATTAGCACCGCGTCTTACTACCCTTTCGGGTTATACGCACTTACGCTAATGTGTAATGGAAGGGTGATTGTGAGATGATATGAAGGACCTACAGTTTAACGTAGAATCCGAACCACGGTGGAGGCCTGGCATTCCCCACATTCACAAGATATATTGTCAGAGGTGAAGGAAGGGTTTGGAAATCAGATAAATCTGTGCCGGGACCGAGGATTGAACCCCGGCCGCCAGCACAGAAGTCTGACACCTTACCCCTAGACCACCAGGTCACCCTTTTTGTTTTAAAGTTTGGCGCTGATGCTAGTTTTGAGTTTAGAAAGTGACCTTTTAATACAAATACTAAACATATTTTATATTTGCATTGAAAAATAAATTAACCATATTAAGTTGCTATGTGTCATATATATTCTAATTAGGTAGAATTTAAAATTAGTTTGATATATTTTCATTTATTTGAAGTATTTGACTTGCAATTTTTGAGCCATCTGATTTTACCAGCACACGAGAATTACTATGTCCAAGCGTGGAAGGGCCAACCAATTTTACCGAGAAGGTATTTTCTCATACCTTTCAGGGTTCTGTTACATGCCACAATCGACATGGGTTTGACGGCCTTACTTTCCATCCGAAGGAAGTTGTGCTACGGGTTTTTATCACTCGAAAAAAGTCCATCGACCCCAGCTGGGTTTGAACCTACAAACATCGGGTCTTGAGGAAAACACATTACAGGAAGATCACCGGGGTCTACTTGATATTTACTAAATACAACGCAACAGAAACCATTTAATTAGAGCCAGCTTCCTTTTATTATTAATATTTTGATGATTACTTCCATCATTGAGGTTATTAAGGACTTAATATTACATAAAAGGGGTGAGTAGGACAGTTTTAAAAAAGTGTGTCCCATTAACATGGCGAAGGACAAGTACGCGTCAGTTATAGATCACACGTGGAAAATTATTCCTAGTGCATCAAGCCGAGACTCAAACGTTGACCTACGCGTCACCAGCGATTTGTTTATTTGAAGTTAAGACTTCCCAAACCACGTGTACGTGTACTCTGGTGCTAGTACAAATATATATAATAAGTAAGCACACTTTAGAACATCTGATGGAGGAGAAACAAGAGAGAAGGTGTTAATTAAAAAAATATATAAGACCAGGACCATAGCTTTCAACCCTGGTTTAGTTGCCAACCACTCTACCAACTAGCTATCCAGGCTATCTTTTCAATCAGCACTCCACTTAGTAGTAGTAATAATAATAATAATAATAATAATAATAATACTTAGCAACCGTTCGGGCTATAGTCTCTAAAAATAAATAACTATAAAATCTAATAAAATATTTTTATAACTATTAATTCATTTATTTAAATTGAAAAACTGGCACCTGGTCATGGGAATCAACCCGGGATCTTTAACTTCGTTCGCTAATGCTCTTAAGCAGTGAGCTATCCAAGGATCGCCCTTATCCAGGGTCAATTCTTCTCATATTTTAAGGCAATCTCTGTTAGTTCAAGACAAATTCTCAGAGCTGTTACGGTGGGTATGCGCACAAAATGTTGGATGTTTCTAGTACGGATTGCTAGTGACAGGCATGTCAGGATTTGAATCCTAACCAGGTTTACTAAGGGTGGTGTTTTCCCAAATATGTTTACACTTCCCCTCCACGCAAGCTGTGGGTACAGTTCCTATAAATGCTAACTTTCTCGTACAAACCTACTAACGTAGTTAATATTCGAGTGGCCCACTTAGTCCACATTGTTTAAGGCGTCACTCACGCAATAGACTGGACTGACAACGACAGGGAGATTGGGGTTCGAATCTCGGTCGGATATACTAGGGGTGTATATTCATAAATTATTATTTTTATTATTACTAGTAACCCGTTCGGGTTATACGCACTTACGCTAATGTATAATGGTAGGGTTATTGTGAGATGAAATGTAGGACCTACAGTTTAACGTGGGATCTTAACCACGGTGGAGGCCTGGCATTCCCCACATTCACAAGTTGTGATTAATACACTTCTTGTTAACGGTGAAGGAAGGGTTTTAAAATCAGATAATCTGTGCCAGGACTGAGGATTGAACCCCGGACCCCAGCACAGAAGTCCAACACCTCACCATAAGACCACCAGGTCACCCTATATTCATAAATGGGTTTCCACCTTACCCCCACTTAAATGAGAGAACAATTCTTCTAATTTCAACTTTTATCATCCCTTACACATTAATGTAATTAGTAAATATTCGTGTAATCCGAACGGGTAGTAAGACGCCTCTGAAATAGTAAAATCATGTATCCAGTACTAGTAATAAAACGTTGTGGACAGAAACAACTAGGTACAAAAGTTTATCTCCAATTCAAGCTCCAACATAATATATAAAATAGCACTCCATGGTGTAAGCCCACAAACTATCTATACCGAATGGGCGGCTACCACATGTTGGTGAAGATAGTGCCAACATTTGAAGATAGAGGGTGTAATGTGGTCAGCACAACAAACCCTCAAACAGTTAACATAGTTTTCTAGACCATAGCTGCACTTCTTTATTCAAGTAGCTCCTTAAATGTCCTCACGAGGTTAATTTTACCTCGTTCCAGTCCCACTGCTTCACGTATTGAACCCGACACCTTTGGTTCTTTAGCCAGGTTCTCTGACCACTAGACCACAGCCTATTGTCGAGGGATTATGTCTCCTAAAATATTACCTTCCCAATAGAGTGACATCCCCCCCCCCCCGACCCCTCACCCATTAGGTATCAGGAGTGCTCTTACCCAACAGCCCAAGGGATTGCGCCCCATCTCCCCCACCAACCCCTTCAACACTTCCATCTGTCTGACCCAAGCTCTCAATGTCCATCCCTAATGGTGGGTCCTGGTTCGACGCCCTGAGGCATACCCCGACTAGTGCACATACTAATCAGTGCATTAATTACGGACAACAGCATTCGTCGTCGCTCGATATCTCTCACGAAGGGGGGGGGGGGGGGTAGAGGGAAGGGTGTTCCGGTGTTCGCACGGATCACCCCCTTCACCCCCACTCTATACTTAACAATTAATTGTTCTGTTTCATTAGCGAAACCACCATCAAACCAACTGTCACAGACTGACAAATGGTTTTGTTCGTTATTGTCGGGTTCTGGCACGAATCGTTGTCAGGAAATCCGCGTGTTTTAACTTTCCCCTTATTGTTCTTGGTAAAATAAAAAATATAAACACTTAGCCTGGATACAGGCACCACCGGATATATCAGTTGCACGGAATGTGACACTTAGTTGGAGGCATAAATATTTTATTCTAAGTGGCCATTTTCTACACGTACACAAGTCAGATGGGTTTTTTTTTCCACGCTCCTTCGTTATTTTTTCTATTAAATAGTGACCTGGTGGTCTAAGGGTAAGGTGTCAGACTTCTATGCTGGCGGCCGGGGTTCAATCCTTGGTCCCGGCAAAGATTTATCTGATTACCAAACCCTTCCTTCACCTCTGACAAGACATCTTGTGAATGTGGGGGATGCCAGGCCTCCACCGTGGTTCGGATTCCACGTTAAACTGTAGGTCCTTCATTTCATCTCACAATCACCCCACCATTACACATTAGCGTAAGTGCGTATAACCCGAATGGGTAGTAAGACGCGGTGCTATAATAATAATAATAATAATAATAATAATAATAATATAATCTATTAAATATCTTAAAAATACACAGTATTAATCTTATTTTAAAGCTATTAAATATCACCAAGACAAATATTTAATAAAATATTTGTGATGTATTTAAATGTAATGCTTGATCATAAGTGTTAAAAAAAGTTTTTTTTTTCTATTTTATAAAACTCAAGAATTTTTTTCTTTGTCAATTTTGAAGTTTTAATAATATTTCATCTTTATTAAGTAAAAGTAATCTAATAGAGAATACTTAAATGTCATGCGATCAGCTTATGATATATGTAAAAATACATTTTGTTAATAATAGGGTTGATATAGGCCTACTACCCTAAAATGTACCGGTATTTGTTTCTAACCTTCCTGATACTAAAACTCTGATTGCCAACACAATAACACTCTTACGGTCTGACATTTCAGTGAAAATGAAATTAAATAAATAGGTAAATTGTCATTACAAACATTTTATATTAAGGGACAACGTGGTTCTTATTAATATTTTATGGTAGTTATAATTATAAGGGACTGTAAAGATACGTCAAAAATGCTTAAAGGGAAAAAAGATATAAATAATACAAAATATACGGGCGTTTGTGGGTTGCACCAATTTGCTTCAACGTAAATAGACTAGTGGTACTCTTTGTCACCGAGTTAAGCTACCTGGCAATGACAGACTACCAACAGTCTTGAAATATATTTGCTTTATTTATATTTTAGGACACAAATTAAGGAAAAATAATGACTTATTTAAATGAGTAGAAATAATGAAAATAGTTTAGAGCAATGAGGTCCAACTGTAAATATGTCTCTTGAAATATCTTGGGATGAAAATTTAAGGGAAACCCTCGGTGGAATATAGGAAAAAGCTAATGATTCAAATACAAATATATATATTTAAAAAGGTCACGATTGCATTCTACTGTGCATTTATTTGATTGTTAGAAATATGTATGAATATATGTCTATAATGTTAAGATGTTTTCTGAAAGTGTGTGTGTGTGCGCAAGGCCGTAGCCGTGAGGGGGGGGGTTCAAACCCCCCTACCACCGAAATTTTATGAATAAAATACATATGCCTTTATTTTTGGTTCAAACCATATCAAAATTAAGATATAATTATAAATTAGGCATCTGTGTTACCATAAACAGCCCTTCAGAGAGCTTCTAGGGGTGTTAAATATTTATAATTTTTTTCTAGCCTCCGGCAGTTATGTTATGTTGCAAACAAACGCACTTCAGATAACTTCTAGAACTGTTTAGATTATAGAGTTTTTTTCTAGCCTCCGGAAATTTGGGGATGTGCCCACAACACCCCCCCCCCCCTCCCGTAATTATTTGCTGGCTCCTGCCTTGAGTGCGTGCATTTGATAATAGGGAGGTTAAAAAACTTTTTTGGCAGTAAAACTTGGAAGATTCTACCAACCAATAATACAATTTATGTTTAAGTATTGAAAGTAATTGTTTATTACTGGTAAACCAGTATATAGTTTTTTTTAATTTGCGCCACGTATTACTACCCATTCGGGTTGTACGCTTATATTTAGTTGATGGGATAGCTAAATATATCTTCGCTCCTTGGTATAAACTGGGAATCTAGTTTGGGCCTTTGATATGGAAAGGATTGAACCACCTTAACTAATAGGAAATGTATGGAAGCTAATGTAGATATGAAGGGAAGTGTGAAAATAGTATGTTGATAAATACTCCAATATACCTAGATGGGGTTTTAACCTTAAGATCTCGTCTAATCCCACAGATAACATCTTACTTTGGTAAGTAATAAAACTCTAAAAACATGCCTCATCATGATTCGGTTTTCTGTATTCTACTTTAGATATAGACACATTAAACAGTTTTAATCTATTTAAGAAAATACAATAACATGTAAAAATAATTTATTTTACTATTGAAAAACTCCTAAACATATTCCCATTTAGCTGTTCTCAAATGAATAATCCAGACAACTGTACGACAATACGTAACTTAGTCTGATTATAAACCTGCATTTAGTTTCACATACAATCGGTAAAAAGTTACCTTTAAACAAAATTCGAAGGTTAATGCTATTTATATTTTAGACAAATAGGCCACTGCTATTGGCTTCTTCTTGAGTTAATAACCCGATGGTTAAATGATTGTTATTTCTATCCCTCAGTAGTTGGGCATGATCTCAGCCTTTAGGCCGGTTAGTGCTGCCTGTACCATCTGGTAGAAATAACAGGGTAGTTCAAGAATTGTGGTGGTTCCCCGTTGCCTTCAACGTTAAATTTCTATAACTCATCGCGAAAGGGCCTACCAATTTTGCCAGCAAAGGTAATTTCACAATCCTTCCAGGATTCCTTATCATACCAGAATTGACGAGGGACCGATGGCTTTACTCCTCCTCTCTTCAAAAGGAAACTGTGCTATAGATTTTTATTGTTCAAGAAAAAGCCATTGATCTCGACTGTGTTTGAACCCATGAATATCGGGTCCAGGGGCAAGAACCCTACCTCAGGACCAACAAAGTCGAATGATATTTACTCTAGTCACTTAACGAATAGTTTTAATAAATATAATTATGTTTTATGCAGACTTAAAGTTGAAGTCTATTTAATCCTTATACGAGTCTTAATTCCGAGATTAAATGACTAAAGAATTTGCCCTCACAATATATGGCTTGTTGCACTAAAAGGTATCTAATTAAATACTGTATTTGTATAAATAGTTGTAGACACAATTTTTTTTATATCTTCCACGTTTAGCCGGTTTGTAACTCTTTCCTTTTAAGCCAAGGAAATCATCTACCGGTTCACTGAAAGTTTAGAAGCCAAGTTTCTGTAAAGAGATCCAAATTCATTTAACAGCTCGGTTAAAGACTTAATTCCTATTAATAGATATTTCAAATTTCATCCAAAATACAAATAATGTGTGCGATGTTGGTGAGAGAAAGTTTGTATTGTGAACTTCCCTCATGAAGACAAACTGAAAACCAGCCTTTATCTACAAAGACTAAGACTATCAAGTAGTTTGTGTTTTCGAGATGGAAAAAAAAAAAAGGAAACATTTCATTGACTTCAAGCGATGCTCTAAGAAACTTTAACTTTTGGATTTAATCACGTTAACTTGAGCGTTCTCTTCCTCTATCTTTCTCGTAGATTAATAAACCTTCTCCTTCTCTCCTCCATTGCTTCCGTTTTCCAAACAACATAAACTAAACTGGCTGGAGGGATAGACTAAGAGGGGAAGTTGGGGGGCTAATTACATGAAATTGTGCCAACAGTTGAATCGCTACGACTTGCGTTCTTCTTCATGTTTGTTGGTGGGTTTAAAGGGCTGACGGGAGTATGCTGAGAATGTGGAATTGAAGGGATGGAAATTTGGGGAGGGGGCGGGGTGAATAGAAGAATAAGGGTGAGAGTGGATGAAGGTTGCATCGGCAATCAATATTTACATATGTCTACTTTCTGTCATGGAAGGCCTATGTTATAACGGAGCTAGTTTAAACTTTTTACTGGATTAGCTAACCCACGTGGATCAATTTAATTTATTCTAATTTGCCGGTGAAAGAAAATTCAAGGTTTGAATCCTAACAGAGATTACTAAGAGTTATTTCCTTAGTGGGTTTTCACTCTTTCACCACGGAAAATTTAGGTAAATTTCTTCTAGATTCTACCTGAATGCGATGGAAAATAATGTATATCTTCTGCTGGCTTGTTTGTCATCGGCCCGTGTATTGAGAGAAATACAGAGGTCATCACACAAGCACGAGGCAACTAATCCTTATGATGTAAACAATTATACATAAGCACTTAATTTAACTAGACACCACGAAGAAGATTTTCTTAACTGAAATTAAATCTACATTATTAAGGTGAGGGTGACCTGGCGATCTAGGGGTAAGGTGTTGGATCTATGTTTTGGGGCTCTGGGGCTCAATCTTCGGTCCCAGCACAGATTTATCTGATTGCAAAACCCTTCCTTCACCTCGGGCAAGACGTGTATTAATCACAGCTTGTGAATGTGGGGAATACCAGGCCTCCACCGTGGTTCGGATTCCACGTTAAACTGTAGGCGTAGAACCCGAAATGGGTAGTAAGACGCAGTGATAATAATAATAATGGTGGGAGTGCAGAGAACACGAGTTAAAGGCAATGTTTTTATAGTTTTTATAGCAACAAAAATTTTGGACAAAATTAATTAAATATTTCTCAAGTAGAAACATGGATATTAATTTTATTTACCTGGTGATATCAACAGCTGTTGAATATATTTCTTAAGAATAGCAGCATTAATTGAGAAACTTTTTAAATGAATATTCTGAAAATTGAAAAATGACATCTGGACATGGGAATATAACCCGGGACTTTTGGACTAGTACGACAATACTCTGGCCACTGAGCTATCCAGGAATAATTAATAATTAATGAATATTAGCACCGCGTATTACTACCCGTTCGGGTTATACGCTTTAAGTACTAATTACGCTAATGGATTAGGAATTAGGAAAGTTGAATTAGAGGAAGTGAACCCGCATTTGCGTGGAGGGAGAGTGGAAAACCATTTAGGAAAAACCACCCCCAGTTATCCCTACCGAGATTCGAACCTTGATCTCCCCGTCCTCAGCGGTCGAGCTCAACACGACTAGCGCGTTAGCCAACTACGCCACCGAGGTGGGTATATCCAGGAATAGTCCCATGCTCAGGGTCATTATTCACTTATATTTTAAGGCAGAGTCTATTATGGACGTGCGGAAATCGTTGTCTACAAATGTGTGATTTTATTAAGTTCACGAGCTATCAGATAACGCAGCCACCTTCGACTCTGTAGTTGGCTTCATTCTGCCAATTGTACAATTATTATAACAGTAAGGGATTTCATATTTAATAATTAAATAAACGAAGCTATTATGTATGCATATCTAGATGGAGAATTCCTCACTAAAAAGCATAAATAACTTCGGCTATGTGTAAGCAGCAAGTTGCTACTATGGAAGACCTTTCCCTTTAGTCATATTCTAAGAGACACCCACCCATGATAACAATCCATTTTGAAAATCAAACTGATAAATCTATCTGACATCTTGTTGAATGTCTTCAATGCGCTTGAACATAATATTCAACTCAATTATTTCATGAAATCCTGTGATCAGGTGACGTTCGAGGGAACCTTTTCTTTGATGGGAGAGGTCATGTTGGCATGCGAGCAGACTATTTATGAAGAAATAGTAAGTGGAAACTAGCAGGTGCTTAGAAGAGAATAAAGTCCCAGCAATAGAAAATAGATATCCGATAAATAACCAACATATCCTGAAAAACCAGCTACAAAAATAAGGGTAGATACAAAATAAACGATTAATGCAATAATATTCGTAAATAAACAACGAATTATGAATAATATATAAAATACACATAATACTATGAATATATATAAATCTATACTTATAAAATAACATGTCCTGACTGACTGACTGACTGACTGACTGACTGACTGATTCATCATCGCCGAGCGCAAACTATCAAGGCTACAAGCATGAAATTCGGACTGTATATTCATTTTGTTATGTAGGCACCCACTAAGAAAGGATTTTAGAAAATTCCACCCCAAAGGGGTCAAAATATGGGATGATAATATGTATGATAATATGTATGAAAGTCCGTCATTTTGAAAGTTACATAAACAAAATTTTGTATTTCGGTTATTGACGTAAAACAAATAAATACGTGTTTCAAGAATTTTGGAAATTTTATTTAATAAGGGATGAAAAAGGGGGTGAAAGTTTGTATCGGACTTGCATTATTTTTGATCTGAGGTCAAGTTATGGTCATCAACGTAACGTAATATTTTAAATTAATCTGTAAATACATATGTATATTTTCGTATTTGTATATAATCAACTTCCACGCGAGCAAAGCCGCGGGCAACAGCTATCTAGTATTATATATATATGATTATATGCAGTCTAACTTTTGTGCGGAGTAACTTATTAAATACAAACATGAAAAACATGATTTTTTGCAGCTAGCATTAACATATTTTACCATACTCGTTCTTTTCATCATCATAATCATCATCATCATCATCATCATCAACTGGGTCAGTTTAGTAAAATGCCTCCATCTTCCTCTATCCTTCTACCATCATTCCTGCTTTAATCGCTTCCATTCTTCTCCTCTCACTAGCACACTTGTTGCTATCTGCTGCTCCCATATATTTCTCGGCCTCCCTTGCGGTATTTTTCCTACATAGTTCATTCTCATCATTTTCTTTGTCATTATCTCTTTTTCCATCCTCATTACATACCCATACAACTTCAGTCCTGCTTCTTCTACTGTCTCATATACATACTACTTTTACCCCTAAATCTTCTTTCTCCTCGTGAAAGCTAGCATGCTCCTCATATACATAATTCCCATCACCTTAATTTTCCTAGTCTCACTTACATTCATTGCCCATGCTTTTGCTTCATGTGTGACAATGTAAAACACTTCCTTACAATTCAAGAGCACTTCTCTTCCTCATAGCAGTTCTTTTACACACTTACACAATAACTCTCGTACATACATATCATTATTGTTATTTTATGTCACTGTTATTGGAATTGATAATATCTGTCCAAATTGACTGCTGCACATCACATGACCTGGCGTTTGAATACGAGAACATATATCTAGTATCATTATTAGCTGTCAGATAAGATTCTCCATATGATAAATGAACTATTGGTTCCACGCATGTTTATCAATTGATTCTGCAACGGTAAGGACAAATATATTTTTGACAGGCATTGAAATTAGGACACGACGCCCCCTTTCAGTTAAGCACATATTGTTACGTCAATGAAGGTAAAGCATTGTGTATTAAACAGCAGATTAGTTCTGTTTGCTGTGCAGACGACTGGTCTATTGATGTTTCGCTTGGTTTATCAAACACTATTTCTAGCACCTCTACATTGTACAAGTTCATCTGTGGGTGGAAAGTAATAAAGATGGACCTAATTTTATACACGGATGAGCCAAACTATATAGTAGATTAAATAATCAGATACAGAACTGATAATTTTGAGCTATGACAATCTGGATACAAGTTTGACCGTAAAGCTTAGTTAGGTAAAACTATAATAGTACAACCCTCTTTGGTAGTATGTCTAAAGCGTCACTCTCTTAAGGTGCGGCAGAAAGGAGCACGAGTAATTTTACAGTGTTTTATACCATTACATTTTATGGCCAAAATAAATCAAATATCTCTCCAATAGTAACATAGAGTTTAGTTTTATGCACATGCTAAAATAAACAGATCTTGAATATCTGTCAAGGGTTGTCCTGGAATTTTGTCAAACATTTTTAAACAAAGATAAAAAGTTTTAACAAAATTCCAGGACAATCTTGACAGATATTCAAGATCTGTTGATATTAGCATGTGCAGAAAACTAAACTCTATGTTGTTACTGGAGAAATATTTGATTTATTTTGGCAAAAATTTGCAATTCTATAAAAACTGTAAAAATACTTGCGCTCACTTCGGATTCACCTTAATAGACTTGACGGGCTCGCCCGAATTGCGCCAATTTTCTTAGCTCGGACCCGAATTGCGCCAAGAGCTTAAAAGTGCCCCCCCAGTCCGGACCCGAATTGCGCCAATACCCCCCTTCCCAAGACAGGACCCAAATTGCGCCAACTCTGAACATAAACCAATATTAATGCTATGTCTGGCAGTAAGAAGGACACAAGTCAAAAAATATAAATCAAACAATATTATATCAAAGTGAAATTTTCGTATGCTAAATAATAGTGTAACAAACATAATATAAACAAGTGATACAAAGGAGTTTTGGAAGGACACTCACTTCACTAAGCTTAATCTGTCTATTTCTCCATTCCTAAACGGTTTAAATTTTTTTCAATGAATGATTGTTTCAACTTAGACTTAATATCTGTCTTTTGCACATTACTTTCTCTTACACTGTTGATTCGAATGTACGTGTCAGTTTGGACCGATTTTAAATTTTGTACGAAGACAAAAATGTTTGGGTGTGGAGAAGCACATGATGAATTAAATCTAGAATAAAAGCTCTCGCACGCATTTGTTGTCCTCCATAAGTAGATGAGTCAGCTGCCCAAATGCGTGACGGAAATGTCGCTTGCTCCATTTCATCTATATATGTTTCAGTTAGGTAATCTGCGAAGTTCGTCAGTTTTGTATCAGCTGGCTGGATGCTGATCAGATCGCAGAAAGCGTCTTCTACTTCTTCGGGCCTCAAGTAAGTGAGCCCAAAACAGTAGTGGAGCCATTTCCCTCCATTCGAGTTTTCGTCTTTGTACGTGGCAGCCAAACCGAGCTTTTGAATTTTTCTCCACCTAAAAGGAATCATAGTGGATGTTAATGATAAAAATATTAAAAGGAAGCAGGGAGGAAAATAGGAACGTAGCATTCTTTGAATCATAGTCTGATTTAATACAGATCATAAATATATTTTACAAAATAGCCTATCAGTGGCCGTAATCATATGTACAAAAATGTGATGACACCCACACAGAGAGGAAAACATTTTACTTTTTTTGGCTGGCATATGTTTAAAATGGCCAAGAATAACAAATAAAAAGTAGGCCTACGACAGAATCGCAGATACTTTATCATAGCGTATATTCACTTTTTAATTAATGGGTCAGCTGAGACAATATTATTCGACGATTTGATAATTACAATTATATGGATCTCTGTGTTAAAACCAAATAATAAATCATTTTATTTGGCTAACATTTTTAATTTGAGTGTTTTAAATTTGTTTACCATATTTTACTAAGCACACAAGTTGCTAATGGTTTTTGAAAACTAGTCACCAAAAACTATCCTTTTTTTTTAGCACCACGTCTTACTGCCCGTTCGGGCTATAGCCTATGTACTAATTACTCTAATGGGTTAGGGATTGGGAAGGTTGAATTTATAGGAAGTGCATCCGCATTTGCGTGGAGATAAAGTGGGGAAACCATTTAGGATCAAACCACCTCAGTGCACCCGGCTGGGTTCGAACCCCAACCTCCCGGTCTCGAGGGCCAGTCTAGTGCGAGAGTTGCGCCTTAGACCGTCCGGCCACCCGAGGGGGTAAAAAACTATCCTTGAAATAGTTTGTTTTACCCAAAACTAAGCAGGCCCCTCACAATGTTATTATTCATTATAAATGCACGCCGATTTAAAAAAAGTCGTTAAAAATATTTTCAAAATATTTTGGGTTTTTGAAAACTAGTCATCTACTACCCTTAAAAGAACTTTTCCCCCTAAACCAAATAAACAGTATTAATTGTCATCTTAAATACATCCAAAATGTAGCCTATGTTTAAATCAAAATTGTTAAAGATATTTTTGAGAAATTTTAAATTATTTTCAAATTAATCATTAGTAAACTGCCCATAGTTCAATTATTTTCTGAAGATCGATTATACAGTTCTATTAATCATTTAGAAAAAACTCTCCAGATATACACTTTGTATAAAAAAAATTCAAGCCGATAATTGGGAGGTTGGGGATCGAATCCTGGTCGAGTGAACTGAAGGTGGTTTTTCCTAAATGATTTTCCACTCTCACTACATGCAAATTCGGATTCACTTTCTCTGCATTCTACCTATCTCATACCAAAGCCTATTAGCATAATTAGTACATAAGGAAGCCTATAACTCGAACAGGTAGTAAAACGCAGTTCTAAAAAATCTTCAAGAGTGAAAAATATAATAATCAAGTCACAAACTATATAACATTATTTATGTAAAGTTGTAAAATAAAATTGTTTTGCTTACCATGCTTGCGCTAAATGAAATCGACAGCCTACTATCCTGGTTTGTGGAAAAGTCGACACGATGCACTCGTGAATCGCTTGCTCGAAATCAATCACAATGTATAAAGGTTGGAGGTGAAGTTGTCTCTTCTCGCACTCCTCCTTTAGGATTCTCATAGTGTCAATTTAGCTCTGCTTTTTCTTGTTTTTAAGTAGGCAAAAGACTAGAGGTGTGAATGACCCTTCGAAATACCCGTCTACAGTAAAAAGCCGAAGAAAATATTTCGGTGCGTATTCAAAGGTTCCATCCATTAACACAATTTTATTCTGGCACAAATACTCAAGATTCGAGTCACAAGAAAATGTTCGTTTCTCAACTAAAAGTTTTCGTCTTGAATAGTTTTTATTTCAATTGAATCTATGGCAAATTGAATTTCTTCGGAAGATTTAGGCAACTTTGGCAGTGTTTTTAGTTTAGTGTAGTTGATGATATTCCTGATACATTTAATGTCCTTGCGGGTCAATGTTTTTATAGTTTTTTTTTGTGTGTCTGTACCTCTGTGTGGATTAACTTTGAAGGCCTTACTTGGATCTCATCAGCTTTCCTCTTAACTGCGTTGCTAATGGATCTTCTGTTCAACTCTTGATCTAGTAGTGTTCGTGGTTGTGTTCGTTTTCAGTCCGCGAGAAAATGTTTCCACCATCAAGAGTAAATATTTTATCCTTGCATTCGATTTTAGTGCATCTCCACCTCTCTTCCCTCGTCAACTTTAATTGATTCACCTGTTGATATGTATAATTATAATAGACAATCAGAACTTTCCCTTTTTCACTATAAATCCTTTCCATATCAATAATTCTCGCTAATATTATCACAGTTCACACAAAACCCGAAAAAAAATTAAAAAAATACACCGGGACAGTCACTGTTGTCGAGACAATAAGTATTGAACAGAAGGATGTCAATACTACTGTTACAAGTCTTGTTGGGGGCACTTAGGGCGTTTTTACATTCCTTTACTAAGGGGAGGAAAGACATGACGGGGCGAGAGCTTGTTTTCGATGGTCTTTGTTTGTATCATACCCCCCACCTCCCTCACCGACTACCTGAACTGACTTGGCGCAATTCGGGTCCGGGATTAGTAAACAGTTTTTAATCCCTTAATAACTGGCGCAATTCGGGTCTGCCCGACTTGACTACTGGTGATGTGGAGATCAGGGTTCAATTCACAATCACATGTAGTTTACATGATCTTCCTAAATGGTTTTCCACTCTCAATTCACGACAATTAGGGTACATTTATTCCAAATTCAGCCTTTTTCATGTCTTATATATTAGCGTAATTGGATCATCCAGTATGAGTATAACACGAATGGGTAATAAGACATGGTACAAAAATTATTATCTATTATAAGACTTATTACAGTGGTTTCCAAGTATTGATGTGGCCTCTAAATATGGCATTCTCAAACCAAGAAAAATTGTATATTTAATATTCACTCGCAAACGTCAACGTAAACAGGGTAGAAGGAGGTAAGGGTGTGGGTGATGCGTAAAAATTATCAGCTGTACTTGTATTTTGGACAATTCAAATAGGTAGGTCTATATATGACTACAGTCGAACGAAAAGCGTGGAACGTCATAAGAGTGTTATTCCTATATTTAGGGTAAGCATTAAAACGTATCATATCAACAAAGCTCAAAGGTAAACAAGATTTCTACATATATCTAAGCAAATTACAATTATTAAAACACCTGATTTCAGTTTTCTATCGGTGACCTGGTGGTCTAGGGGTAAGGTGTTCATACTTCTATGCTGGCGGCCGAGGTTCAATCCTCGGTCCCGGCACAGATTTATTTGATTTCCAAACCCTTCCTTCACCTCTGACAAGACATCTTGTGAATGTGAGGAATGCCAGGCCTCCACCGTGGTTCGGATTCCACGTTAAACTGTAGGTCCTTCATTTCATCTCACAATCACCCTACCATTACGCATTAGCGTGAGAGCGTATAACCCGAACGGGTAGTAAGACGCGGTGCTAATAATAATAATAATAATAATAATAATAATAATAATAGTTTTCTATCACACTGGAGAGTAGTTGTTTACTATTAGTTTGTGATACAATAAACCTCTCACCCCTCTTTTCTCAGATTAATCGAAAATCGCCTGGATATCCATTTGAAACCAAATCATTAGGTAACTTTTTTAAATATCCAAGTTTTTGAAAAATCAGTCACCAATAAATTGCGTTACCCATAAATGAGCTTTTAACCCTAAAACAGCTATACCCTGTTATTTGTCATACAATAAAATTTCCAGATATAGATTTTGGACACACTTGTTAGAGATATTTTCGAAATAATGAGAATTTTCAAAAAATGTCTCATCAGTTAACTACACTCAACGCATTTTCGCGTGTGTGAATGAGCGTGCGAATGTTTTTCTACTTATTTGAATATTTCTTTATTAAATTGTGTTTCAATAAATGTAATAGTGTATGTTGTATTCAACACTTGTTAAGTGGAAGAGATGGCTAAATCCTTAACTTCGCCAGATAAATAAAGGTTATTATTATTATTATCCCTAAACTATCGTTAATTTGAGGGCTAGGGTAAGAAAAAATCCTGCAAAATATAGATATCAAGTGTTAACAGAATCCATCTAACAGTTTAGGATCCGTGGCAAGGGACAAACAGACAGACAGACAAACAGAATGGTAAAATCAACTTTTTTTGTTTCGTGTTCACATAAAACATAAGATTCGTCACAATCTCGAGATCCATTATATAACGATCACAATACTTTCTCTTGATATGGGAAAGTAAAAAAGTAAGTATATGTTTCATATACCAATACCTACTAGCGGTCCCTCTAGTATCAATAATATTGTAGATTTTTACAAAGTATAAAGTATATCACACATTTATTTTTTATTTTCAAAAAAAGTGTTTAGTTCAATTTATAACGGCACATAGCGTTGTCACGTGTCCTTGTGAGTAGTTCCCATTAGTAAAGATGGCGACAGGATGACATGCTGTCACTCAAAATGGGGGAACAAATTACCAGCTTCTTGTCTTCTTTGCTCTCTCAAAATTAATAAACACTTTCTCGAGGGCCTTGTCGAGTTGACATGGAGAATCCTACAAGAAGTTTTTTTTGTTCACAACTTCTTTTTTTCGTTTTCATATTATCTTCGCGTCAAGAAAGATATTCTTCTTTTGTGGTGACAGTTTGAGTGCAGAAGTCGAAGTGATATTATCTTTTCTTTTTGAAACCTTTAGTTTTCGTATTACATTTTGTTTTACTTTTAGCCTTCTAAATATTGTTTTTTATTTATTCTTTTGTTTATGTTGGAACAGAATTTTTGTTAACAGATTAAAATAATAAACAAATAATAATAAACAAAATAACAAATTTGCATGAAAAATATTCTAAAAATTATAATTAATTTAGAAACATTAATCTTGTATCTTACTTTATAAGAACTTCAATCAGAGATGCCTCATTGGTTGAGACCTGAAAAATTCAATTTGAAAGGAAATCGGTTCAAAGGGGCGTTTTAAATTTCAAACAAGTTTTTCAACTTTGATTTTTTTTTAAATCGATTTTATACCACAAATTTTAATGAAAATTGATATTTATTGGTTTTATCGTGAATTTCAATAAAATATTTTAATTAGTGAATTTCAACATTCAAAACTGAAAAATAAAAAATGCGTATATTTTTAAAAAATATTTGCTCGCTTGTGAATTCATCGTTCTATTTATTCCAAGTTCAAATTATTAATTGGAATTTAATTTCGCGGATAGAATGGTATTTTCCTATTTTTAAGTGATAATTCTTAACAGTTAATGTTTAATATTTAAATCTATAGGTTTATTGTTAAAATTTACGCATACTGCATACAATATTTAAAAAAAAAACTCAGCCAATTTCAGAATTTTTATCACCGCTTTTCAACATCCATTTCCACATATGTATCTTACTTTTATTCGTCGAAAAGTTCAGGTCTCTACTGATTGGTTGTTACCAGGACAAACCAATCTGGAGAAGCACTGTACTGGTAAACAGTTCCTTCACCCTCACTATCCAATTGATCAGCCACACACATCATAATATAATTAACTAATTAGAGTTTATTGGATTTAAAGGTGAAGTTTGATACTGAATAGAAGGAAATGCATTACGAGAATAGTCTCATCAAGTCTTGTTTGCCTTGGCAACCACTTTTGAGCCTTCTAAGAAATTATTATAGTAAATAATATCTTCAAATTTAACCTTAGAATTTTAGGTTATACTTTTAAAAACACCTACTCTATCGAAGATACATCAGCATGAACTTATATGCCAAATACTGCCCAAGAAAAATTAACTCTCCTTGTTTTAGGTGATTGTGATTTAAAAAAAAATATTTTAACTAAGTATCACTATTCGTATTTAATTGAGCTGATTAAGTGATAATGTCAGGTTTCTACAATATTTTTCCTAAGCAAATACTGTAGAATAGATATATTTAAAAGGTCTGTTTCTCTTATTGTTATATTATTATGACTAAAAATCTACATGGTAATTATACTACTATAAAGCCACACGGCTGACTCACTCACTTACTGATATTAATGTTTACCCACTTCCAGATGAGCTAGAAACTTGAAATTTGACAAATTTATAATTTATAGCCTGTAACCAACGGTAAAATTCCAAAAAGTAAAAAAAAAAAAAAAATCAAACCACCGAAAAAAATTCATAAAATTGGAGCAGCTTTAAAGTCGGTGCGGACCTTTCTTTGTTGGTCTCTTGTGGCTAAACGGTAAAACCTATAAAAAACCACTCTGGAATTACATTAGTTTACATCCACTTGCAAAGAAAACTCACTGGGAGTTTGGGGTGGAGCCCCCTACACGCAAAGCTAGTTTTAATACATAAATGGTATACTCACTGAATGATTTCAAAGTAATTTTGATAAGCAAGATTTGCACTAAGACAATTAATTACAATCATGAAACATTTTATAAATATATAATGTTCGTAAAAAAAGTAATTTTGAAATACAATTTCTACATTCACAAAGAGTGACCTAATTCCTGTAAAGAGAGAAAAATTCCGTCAGGGGTCAGACAGGCCTTGTTTAGTTCGTGTGTTAGATAGTCAGGTGTAAGATAGGCTCTGATTTAGTTAGGTGTAAGATAGGCTCTGATTTAGTCAGGTGTAAAGATAGGTTCTGATTAGTCAAGTGTAAGATAGGCTCTGATTTAGTCATGTGTAAGATAGGCTCTGATTTAGTCAGGTGTAAGATAGGCTCTGATTCAGTCAGGTGTAAGATAGGCTCTGATTTAGTCATGTGTAAGATAGGCTCTGATTTAGTCAGGTGTAAGATAGGCTCTGATTTAGTCAGGTGTAAGATAGGCTCTGATTTAGTCAGGTGTAAGATAGGCTCTGATTTAGTCAGGTGTAAGATAGGCTCTGATTTAGTCAGGTGTAAGATAGGCTCTGATTTAGTCAGGTGTAAGATAGGCTCTGATTTAGTCAGGTGTAAGATAGGCTCTGATTTAGTCAGGTGTAAGATAGGCTCTGATTTAGTCAGGTGTAAGATAGGCTCTGATTTAGTCAGGTGTAAGATAGGCTCTGATTTAGTCAGGTGTAAGATAGGCTCTGATTTAGTTAGGTGTAAAGATAGGTTCTGATTAGTCAAGTGTAAGATAGGCTATGATTAGTTGAGTGTAAGATAGGATCTGATTTATTCAGGTGTAAGAAAGGCTCTGATTCAGTCAGGTGTAAGATAGGCTCTTATTCAGTCAGGTGTAAGATAGGCTCTGATTCAGTCAGGTGTAAGACAGGCTCTGATTCAGTCAGGTGTACGATAGGCTCTGATTTAGTCATGTGTAAGATAGGCTCTGATTTAGTCAGGTGTAAGATAGGCTCTGATTTAGTCATGTGTAAGATAGGCTCTGATTTAGTCATGTGTAAGATAGGCTCTGATTTAGTCAGGTGTAAGATAGGCTCTGATTCAGTCAGGTGTAAGATAGGCTCTGATTTAGTCATGTGTAAGATAGGCTCTGATTTAGTCAGGTGTAAGATAGGCTCTGATTTAGTCATGTGTAAGATAGGCTCTGATTTAGTCAGGTGTAAGATAGGCTCTGATTTAGTCAGGTGTAAGATAGGCTCTGATTCAGTCAGGTGTAAGATAGGCTCTGATTCAGTCAGGTGTACGATAGGCCCTGACTACATCAGATGCCCTTTAAGCCCTGATGATTATTTAAATTGGTCAATATGATTTCCGCTTAAAAGTCAATACATAGAATAGAGCCTTTATTTTATTAACACTGAAACGTACCAAACAAGTTTAAGATTCATAAGTTCTAGGGGCAATTTCCCTATTAGTGTAGTATATAATAATAAAAACAATCATAAAATTGCAAGGAATATGTATTTACATTACGTTTTTAGTTCCAATCAATATTTTGTAATTTAGCCATTGTTTAAAAGGTGTTTGTTAAAAATCACCTCCCACAATAAAGTGCTTAGCTTTTATAATAATTCAACTAATGTAGATGTATCAGTAACCAATATCTGATGGGATGGATCCTGATATTTGTGTCCTACCATTCTATATAAATTTCCTTTTTATCCCTTTTTTCCCCTTCTTTTATTAGGTTACGTTGCGGGGTTCACACTCCATTCTGATGAGTTCTGATATAATGAAATCTAGGTCGGGGGATTGGGAGATAGTGACCAATTTTCTTCAAGAGGTAGCCATTACCTCTTTGTACAATGGCAGCAGTGTAAAGTGTGCTTATTTTAATTGTAAAAGCCATGTCATGTTCGTTCCTTTTATGTGTTTATATCCACCTTTACTGTATCTTCTTACAAATATAATATAATATTATTTCTATGAAAAATATAATAGTGACTCTTTTGCTCGACCGTTTTTCTAAAACTGTTTTACCAACTATTTGTATAATCCCTATGGCCCATGATATAAAAAAATGTCACCAAACCCTGCCTTAAACAATGTGGCCAACGAAACAAATTAATAATTTTATGTTTTTTGTTAACTTGTTTAACTCATCTATGAAATATGTAAAAATGAATATTATGAGTACTTATGTTAGAAATTGCTCTTCCATTGTGGTTGATAGCTTTGATTTTAAAAAAGGTCATTTAGTGATATCCTTCCCGAAAGGGCTATAAATAACTATCCTTTGTAGCCATTGTCTTCAAGGTCGGCTGAACTTTGCTGACACTTGACGCCATTAATGTCGTCCGCAGGATCACTAATGAGGCCCTAGTGGGGTAGGGGGAGTTAGGGAGGCTAGGGAGGGGGCAGTGCCCCCCTCTGTAGCACTTTACTATGCTCGAGAGGGACGGTGGTTGAGTAGCTATATCTTGTGTTGACATTTGCGCGGACTTTACCAAACTTAAATGGCCGGTATAATTGATACATTATTGATAGAACACAAAATATTCATTCACTTGGTGCGGAAAAAAACAACTAAATACATAAACCAATATATTGTATACGTATAAACATACATTATATTTATATAAATAGTAATTTTCTTCACAATATGAACACATTTTCTGGATAGATATATTATATAATATATATATATATATATATATATATATATATATTTAAATATAAATATTTATTTTATCAATGCTTTAAATACAATGATAAATATGTATATTCAAGTTCTTTAGATTGAAAAATAACACCTGGACACGGGAATCGAACCTGCCTACTATCAAATATAACTAAAATGTATAGTTAAATTCTAAGTAAACAGATAAATTATAAATTAAATTGTTTTTAGTGAACCTATTGAAATAAAATATTTGATCAAATACTAAATAGAATTTAATAAAATGTATTTAGTAAGCTATTGATATAAAATAATTTTTTTTGCAGCTTTTATACGTTATTTTTACAAGAGAAAGTATTGTAATCATTAAAAAATCTAACTAGAGATTATTATGAATCTTTATTTTTTATGAAACTCCGAACCCAAAAAAGTGGATTTTACTATTCTTTCTGTCCCCCTGTCTGTCTGTCGGTCTGTCCCTGACCACGGATCCGATACTGTTGCATGAATTTTGTTCAAAATTGAAATTTAGATTTTATAAGGCTATACATCAGGAAGTTGTTTTTTAATTTTACCCTAGCCCTCAAATAAAGGGTAATTTATTGATAATTGATTTTTTTAATTCTAATTTTATATAAAATGGCCGTAGCGATTTTGTTTAAAATGCATATCTAGAATTTAATGACATTCCTAATAGCGCTGTATTGTTAGTTTTTAGGAAAACATCCATTGCGGGGTAGTTAATTGATGTGAATATTTTGGGAAATTTGAAACATTTTTTAAATATCTTCGACGATTTTGTTAAATGTATATCTAGAGATTCTGTAGAATGACAAATAACAATGTATAGATGTTTTTTCGGTAAGCACTCATTTATAGGTAGTTTATTGATGACTGAGTTTTAAAATAATTGAAAATTTTTCCAATTGTTTTAGTTATTTGCTTCTGAATTGGTATCTTGGAAGAGTTTGACATAATAAATAATAATTTATACTTAATTTTGATTTAAAAACTTATTTATAGGTAGTTTACTGATTACTGATTTATCAAAAACATTAAAAATTAAAAAAATTGTTCTAACGTTTTGTTTCCAAATCGGTATATTGGGAGTGTTTGTCATCTAAGAGTTCATCGTATATTAGGTTTTTTTAGTAAAAGCTCTCTTAAGGGTAGTTTACTAAAGATGCAGTTGTTAAAAATTGAAATATTTTAGAAATAGCTTTAAGGATTTGGTTACAAATGAATAATTTGGGAGTGTTTGACGTGAAAAATAACACTGTATACTGATTTTTCGGGTAGAAATTTGCTTAAGGGTGGTTTGCTAATTACTAATTTTTAAATCTTATATACTATTTTAAAATTGCTTTAAAGTGTGATAGTTTTATTAAAAATGGATATTTGGGAGCGGATGATTTTACAAATAACACTATATATTTATTTATGAATAATAATTTACTAAAGAATGATTTTTGATATTTTGAATAACTTTAGAATTTCTATACCGATTTTATTCGTTGTTCAATCGGCTGTACTAAAGTTGGTTTTCTCAAAATGGTTTTCCACCCAAATTCCAGTACATTTCCTTTAAATATAACCTCCCTAATCCCTAAAACCATTAGCGTAATCAATATTTAGACATATAGCCAAAATGGTCACTAAGACGCTGTACAAAAATACCAAATAAAAACACCTTCAGTTCACCCATCAGGAATTCTAACCCTGACCTTCTCATCCTCAGTAAGGAAGACAAAATGGGACCTGCGACGTGCCAATCAATACGAGTAAATATTGATTTTAGTAGTAAATTAAATTTAACAGAAGAGAAAAATAAACCAACTAATTCCACAAAGTATCTAAATCTAATTTGATAGATAAGGGTAGGAGGAGATTATTTATAATAACCTCATTTGAATGGAGAGCTCATGATTAGTCCATGAAGCATTGAGGCTGGATTTATCAGTAATATAACTTTCCCGACCTTCCAGGTGAGCTCTGTTATAATCCATTCACTGTAGAAATTACTCTCTGAAAGGTCTTTTTTCCTACCAATATCCTACTATATAATAATTTCTGGTAGGAAAAAAGGCCTTTCAGAAAACAATTCCTACGCTGAACAGACCATACATTTACAATTCTAACAGCTGTTTGATAATCAAAATTGTTGACAGACGTTACTATAAAAGAGGACTTCCAGTTGATTAAAAAAGTATGTTCATAGTCCTATTTATATCAAAAAGTGTTTATTTAGATTTAAATTTAATTATAATCGTCAATTTGGGATTGCATAGGACGCAGGAAAACTAAGGGTTTTTGAAGTTTTTATAGCAAAACTTTTTTTTTTGGACAAAGTAAATCAAATATTGCTCCAGTAGAAACATGAGTTTAATTTTCTTCACAAGGTGATGTCAACAGATGTTGAATATGTCATGAGCAATTTAGCATAGTGGCATTAGATGATAAACTTTCTAAATGAAGAGGAAAAGTTGTCATTAAATTCCAGCACACGACAGCTATTAAAGAACTGTTGATATCGCCATGTAAAGAAAATTAGTCTGTTTCTAAAAGGGAACTATTTGATTTTCTTTGACTAAAAAAAAAAGTTTTATATAGAAAATTACAAAAACACTGATATATTCCCGTCCCCCTAATCTACCCACTCAAAAAGTAACACGTGTTAGACTGGATTAATGGAGACAAGGAAATTGGGGTTAGAATCCCGGTCCAGTGTAATGTGGCCGGTTTCTATTAAATGGTTTCCCACACTCTCTCTAAGCTAATTTTAATACATTTCCTTTAAAATTCTTCCTTTCACATCCCCGGTTTATCATCGCAATCAATGTATGCGTATAGCCCGAACGGATACTAATACATGGGGAAAATAAAATAAAGTTGTCGCTTTAAAATGTATATAATTATATATTCATATATTATGTGGTTTTAATTATATCCTAGGAGAGAGCTTGTGTTTCATCACAAAATGTCCTTCGAGGGATATTATAATGCCGTGTTTAGAGGAATAATGAGACGACTGTACATATACCTCTACCGCGAGTGTACTAGTGTCTGTACAGAGGTAGTAAGTAACCCTACGCCACGCGCTAATTGCAAGCACACGATACCCCTTAGCAGTTGAAACTTGAAACTAATGCGTGCGGATGGGAGTGATTAATATGGTGTTTGAATTACTATATTGTGATTAGTAACGCCACAGTTAAGTTTTAAAATATTATACTTAGAACATTCGCAAATTATTATTATTTTTTTGCAAAGCAAAAATAGTTGAAAATAAAATATATTTGTGGTGTTTAATAGTATATTGTGGTTAGTAATGTCACCGTTAAGTTTTGAAATATTTTACCTAAGCTACTCTTGAAAAAACCGTTTTTAACATAAATGTTTAAAAACAAAATACATGTTTATAATACAGAAAAACTCCATGACGTCAGCCCGCAAGTAGCTATAATGACTAAGTGGTTGTCGTCATCTTCGGGGAAGATAAAACCGCTTTTTGCGGACGTAGGGTGTTATGGGATAATAAAATTGAACCCTTCAGCTGCGGATCTCAGTTTTCTAGACCGGAACTACTACCTTTCATTCCCGTAGCTCCTCATATATCCTCACGACGATGAGTATGATCCCTGACCCAGCACGGCGCAGAACAATCTAGAAGCATCGGGAATCAAACCCGGGACCTGGATCCTAAGCCAGGAACTCTCCCCACTAGGTCCTGGTATATTAACGGCTTATAAAATGGGTTTTATTCAACTTATGACACAAAACAAAATGTTTACTAAAAACCTTGTCTGTTGGCCACATCGTCTAAGTCGTCACTCTCTCAATAGACTATACTGCTGATGACACGGAGATCAGAGTTTGAATCCCGGTCGGGTGAACTGAGGGTGGTATTTTCTAAATAGTTATCCGCTCTCCGTTCACGTACACATCCTGTAAATTTAACCTTCCTCATCCCTTACTCAATAGCTTATTGAGTGTATATATATATAGTATATAATAAGAATTTAGAGAGAGCCTGAACAAGTAGTAAGAAGTGATGCCAAAAATAATAAATATTTAAGATTGGTATATTTTCTTAAACTTTTTACAAAAATACAAGAAAGAGCTGTCCATGTTTTGTGAGCAGGTGTAGTAAAGCAAATAGGTTTAACTGTTTTTCGTTACTTTTTTTTTTAGCACTAGGTCTATACTACCTGCTCAGAATGTGCGCATGTTTTACTGTAAATGTGTTTTTGAGCACTTTTGGGGGGTTAATAAATGTAAGAATATTTAAAATTAATTAAAATGATATGAATGGGGATTAAGCTAGGTGTTTTTATTTTATTTATAATTAAAACATTATTTGTTTTAAGTAAATAAAATAATTTTTCAGTAGATACATTTGGTTTAATTTTATACGAATATTAATTCAAATGATTTTTGAATATCTATCATGAGAATATTTACATTTGATGAGAAACTTTCTAAATAAAAATATAAAAGTCCTATCAAATTCAGCACTGTCGATTAGAAATATTAAAGAACTATTATGACAGAAATGTGTAGAAAATGTAAGTAAATGTATCTACTAAAGTAATATGTTATTTATTTTGGTCTAAAACATATTTTTACTTTTAAACTACAAATATACTTCATTCCTTCTCAACTTAGAACCAATAATAATAACACCAAGCTATGTATGTACATGAATAAAAAATTAACTTAACTGAGCACAAATCTCTTCTCGTCTAACACTTTAGCTCAGTCGGTAGTGTGTCTGTCTACTGATATAAAGGTCCCAGGTTCAATTTCTGGCATGATCGAAAAATGTTTCATGTAGTTTTCCCATTTCACAGTTGATTAATCAAAGGCCGGAGGCTGGATGTTGTATCTGTTGTAGAGTTGAGCTAGTTTATAGGTCTTATGCTAAGATTATCAGTATGTTTAGAAAGTGACGTTAAGTAGGGTCTACCTTGAATAAATAAAATATAAATCAAATCTGTTGTCGACCTAGCTAGTAATTCCTGCGCCAAGAATGTTACAATGTTACATTTGAAATAAAATCCTACATTTAGAATTATTTTATGAAATGTAGAGAAAATCTCATCTGCATTTGACATGAGCTAAAAAAGTGAAAATTACATCGGAAAAACCATCCCTCAGCTAGGTTTTAAAGACTGATCTCCTCGTAAAAATCAATTCTAATGCCTTTTTTAAAATCTAGCCACCATATTAGGCCTATGTTGTATATATCTTTTTTTTTTACCTCTAGAAATTTAGTCTGGCTGGATTGCAGGTAACCTGAAAGAACAGTAAAGACACACACAAATGTATTATTATTATTATTAGCACCGCGTCTTACTACCCGTTCGGGTTATACGCACTTACGCTAATGTGTAATGGTAGGGTGATTGTGAGATGAAATGAAGGACCTACAAATTAACGTGGAATCCGAACCACGGTGGAGACCTGGCATTCCCCACACAAATGTAGATCATGAAGTGAATCAGTCAACCTAGATGGTCTTGGGATAAACTTATCACCTGAGGACCCGATGTTCGTGGGTTCAAACCCAGCCAGGGTCAACGAATTTTTCTTCAGAGATAACCCGTAACACAACTTCCTTCGGAGTAGAAGTAAAGGCGCAGGTCCCATGTCGATTGTGGCATTTAAAATAACCCTAGAAGCTATGTTAAAATACCTTTCCCGACAAAATTGGTATGTCCTTTCGCTCTCGCTCATAGAAATTCTCATGTGCAGTTATAATCAGCCAGTTCAAAAGTAGTACGTTAAATACCTCAAATAAATAATTAAATAAAATAATAAAGTGTATCCATGTAGTGAAAACTTGGCCAATGTCCTTGGGCTGAGTTGCAGATTATGAACTATTGCCGTGATTAATTCGTATCCGTATTAGTTCAGATAGATTAGCTTTGGTTCGTTTCATATTTAGGCGTTCCCCCAAATCACTCAAGCACGAAGTACTTAGTTCACTGTCTACTGCATTTAGTTCCCTTGCAACTATATGCAAACTTTCTCTCACTTACCTAAGTACAATCCGAACCAAAAGGTTCTTATAGATGTCTCCACATTAAATGTGGGTATTTTCTTACCATACATTTTATACGACCAACTGGAATTTTGTGGCTCTACGGATAGTGTTACTAAATATGATTGAAGAAGTTTCTACCTCTGAAAGGTTAGTGTTACTAAATATGATTGAAGAAGTTTCTACCTCTGAAATGCTTCACCGAAAGCGTATTTTACTATGCATTTGTTTCCTAGTACTCATCCTTTTCTTATATTAAAATATGTTTAATATCCTTTCAAGTGAGTTCTTTTATAGCTGATATCCCGTATTGAAGTAATTTTACTTTTAAAAGTATGATTAATCTAAACAAAACAACATAACATTTTTATAAAGTTTTGAACAGCATTTATTTCGACAGGATGTGTGAAAATAAGATCGGAGATCAAAGCATCTTTATGGCTTGGGTAGGATACCTAGATTAGTTCAAACATATACACGCTAACAATTAAGTAATCACATTGAAACACAGATAGATACGATCGCTATTTCGGTCATTTTTAGTTTCTCGCACCCTTCGGGTAATAAAAGTATGGTCATAATAAAAAAAAACTGAACTCGATAATTTGATGGATACCAACGTTTCATTCATTACCCCCTGAAAATGTATGTTTTGCATTACCATCTGTTTGTTACCGTGACTAGAGCTGAAACCATTTTACTGACCAGGATAAAGCTTCATATCTTGCTTTTCCATATTTTTTTAAATTATCCACCGAAATGGCATTTCCCATTTTCCCATGAAACTGACTTTGAGGTTACTTAAAACTAGCTGAAATTTCAACTTTTGTGATTATCTCCGCCACTCTTTTAGATACTTAATAACTTACCATTGCAAAGTTATATTAGTAACAAAAAATAGAATTTTGGAATAGAATTTGATTTAACTAATAGTTTCTGAATAGTTTTAAAATTGAGGTCTGAGAAATTGTTTTTTCTCTTGCTCTTTGGCCTACAAATATGCTAGTTGTTTTCCTCAATATATTTCTGTAAAAGTGTATTATATTTAATATATATTTTTTGTATGAATGTTTCTACAGCAATGTATATTATTTCTTTACAAAAATATTACTAGTTTTGAGTAAATATCTCCATTTTTAGGCGAAGGAGTGAGAAAGTATGTGCTGTAGAGAGTACCAGTGTATAGCCCGAACAGGTAGTAAGACACGGTGCTAAATATTATTAGACAGTACCATTTATTCCTATTCGACGACTAAGGATTAAACAAAAATGGTGAAAAGTTCATCCTCGTGGTCAAGTAACAATGAGACGAATCTAGAGACTCTAAATTAATGAAAATTATCTTCCCTACTAACATTAGATACTATTTTTTTGGTTCTTAGTGTATGCGGTTTTGTATTAATTATTTTTAGCTTCGTTAAGTAAAATTATAAATCCAATTTTAATATTAATTTGTTTTGAAAAATACACCTAAACCACTCTAAATAGCAAAATATTATTTTAGAGTTGTTTATTTATATTTTATAATTCAGATTGATTAATATTTAGTACATAAAATTAACTGCGATGTTAATTTGTACGCTGAGGTATAAATATATATGGTTTTATACAATATATATATAAATTTATCTTGTTCATGACTATACATGAACACGGTTGGTGTCAGTTACGTCACACATCCTTAGTAGGTGATGATGCCATGAAAAAGAATCACAATCATGGGTTACTTTGATACATTACGTCAGTAGCTACTGTGCTTCGTGTTCTTAAGATAAACTCTATATAATAGATCCAGTTTAGACTAATATTGTGATAGCAAACCAAAACTTATCAAATGTTTATAAAAGAAATCAACTACATTTGTCATGTTACGCTCTATGTATAAAATATTAAATGTTTGAACTTTATATGCATATAATATCTTATATATTATTGAAATTATACATAAAATAATATTACACAAATATTTTACGTTTAAGTTGAGTAAAAATACAAAAAATTCTCAACATTGTAAAGGTATATGAAAAAAGTCATATTCACAGCGAATTAATTCTAATTCAATGACTTTTTTTATATATAAAAAAATTACTTCCACTACTATTTAACTTATCTACTTTAAAAACTCTCTTTATATAATTTTTTTTAAATGTTTCACCCTTTTCGCAGGAAACCCTCACCCCTCAGTTATCATCCTCAGTTTAATCAAAGCTACTCTTTCAGACTTAATTGCCATTGCGTTTACGGCTTTTTACAGGGAACATCAATCATTTTGTGAATGCGAAGGTTGTATAAAATAATTCAAAACACTCATCGAAACAAGTGGACAATAATTAACCCCTTACTATATTCGACATTTTATGGTTTTTATTTAAAGTGTAAATTGAGAATATATGTTCAACCAGAAATTGGGAATTTTTATTTAAACCTAATTAATGCGCCATCCTTTTTTGACAGCTTTTAATTAAAATGATTTTAATTATTGAAATACATTTTAATATATACAAAATGATGGCAACAATATATAGTAATAAAATGAAGGGTTTGTTTCCTGGTCTGTCATGACGAGCTTTGCGCGATGTCTACTACAAGCAGGGGCCTTGAATATTAAAAATTAGCAGACCATGTGCACAAACATGAGCACTCAAAGGATGAACATTTAAATTTTGTATAATAATTTTTAAAATGTATTAAATACTCGGTCAGAAGAACTGAAATGATTATATTATTTTTCATCTCTTTTTGGAACAAAGAAAAGCGTTGTTCGGAATAACCACGCAATTATCTGTGCAGTTACCCCGGCAACGCCGGGTACTTGTTCTAGTAATTTATAAATTGAACTTTCATTTTTATAATAACTAATTTACATAACATTTCATTTCATGATATATTTAGAAAAAAAAAATCTCTACCCTTACACTGTTACATAAGTTTTCTTGAACTAGCGTTACATTTTATGACAAAAATTTTAATTCAAAAACAATTAGCTCATTGGCAATGTTCTTAAAGAAGATGGAATTTGAATCTAATCCTGGGGTGTTGGTTTTTTAAAAAATTAATGGAATTTAGTCCTATATACAATAGAGTTCAGATGTATTTCCTAAAGATAACTTTCATCTTCGTCAGTGTAATTTTTATTTAATATAAAGAGAAGCAATGGACGTAGCACTAAACATATATTTGCTACTACGTTTAAAAAAAAAATTGTAAATAAAATAGCAATAAAATTGAGTGTACTTATATTAAACTTTATTTTTGTAGCTATTTATTTGAAAATGTATAATACTATATTTTATTATTACTTTTTAGTATCAAATATATTTATCACTATTTGGAAAACCTATATGCATTGTTTAGTTTCATTTAATGAAGTAATACAAATATTTAACTAAGAAACAAAGTTTTAAATGTATTTCAAATATATTTTTATTATTTAAATAAACACATTTTTGGCCAAAATAAAGTAAAATATTGGTCCAGTAAATGATGCATTTAGTTAATTATCTACACTTTGTAATATCAATAGCTCTTGAATATCTGTCATTAGCATTGAAATATTTAAAAAGAAGCTTTTTATATAAAAAGTCCAAGGTAAATTGCACAATACCCATGATAAGTATTCATGAACTTTTGAGTATACTATTCGTGTAAAATTAAATTAAATATATCTGTGTGAGTAATATTTTATTTGTTTCATACTCAGACATTTGTTATAAAAACCACATGTATACTAAATTTTTATTGTCTTCCGTCCCGCCTTAATAGAGTAAATATTCATCTATCTCCATGTAATCACATTCACCCAGGTGCCTAAGGGCAACTCAGAGTTTCTTAAGGTATGAGTGATGGGGACCTGAGCTAAGGTAAGTGTTTTTTTGTTTCTTCCTTCAGGAAGTTGCTTTGCGCGTTTCACACTCCTCCCTGACGAGTTCCGATAGAATGAAACCTAGGTCGGGGGATTGGGCGTTTGACGATCAATTTTCTTAAATAGACAGCAATGTAAAGTGTGAACTGTGTTCTTTGCAGTTTAACGGTGATATTGTTTTAGTTATCTTTTATGTTTTCCATCCACTTTTCCTGTACCTTCCTCCGAATATATTATTGAAAAATATTTAAACAATCATACAATATGCAAGATGTATTTTATGAAGAGCACATCCATTTGATCCGCCTTTATTAGGTGTGTCATGACGGGGGGCGTAAAATGATGATGGACCTCAATTGCGTCATGTTCGGTTTTTGGTCTACCTTTTAGATGATTATACACGAGAAAATATAATCGATAATTAACTCGATAAATCCTTAATGTTTTTATAATATAGGACCAATTAGTCGATTATCTTTAAACGAAAACATGTTATTATCATCATAATACAAGTGGAAAACGTACATATCGGAAATTAATTTTCGATTCTTGTGTATCGTATATCGTGATATTTATTAGATCAATTTTTTTTTTCTATTTTATAAGTTATATATTTATCTGCTCCATCCTATTTTACTTGATATAACCCACGCTATTCAGTGATATGGCTCTGCGTGACAGTAGAAAACAAAATAACTCAATGTGAAGAATATGAAAACAAATATAAACCACATGCATTATATTGATTAAATAAAAATTTAATTTTATAGTGTTTTATTAGAATTTTATAAGATATGTAGATTTTGGAGTTGATATCATTATGCTATTATTATATTTAATTGATATATTAAAACCACTTATAATGAATGAGCTCTAAGGAATTGCCATATAATTTCCTCTGACAAAACATTAATAATAACATACTTGCTAGATAGGATTCGGAAAAAAAATTCCATTTTATTACCAATAAATACAAAAAGCAAGAGAGTCTTCCAGACTGGACCACTCCCAAAGCAACGTTGTCAAAATTTATTTAAATTTGGACAGCAATGTAAGTACTAGTTTTTATAAATTGACTTGAAACTTAGATAATCTTACCAATAAAGAACGATATATTATTTTAAGGATTATATTTTACTTTAGAGACTACTTAGAATACTAATGATCCGGTTTTATTAAATTGATTTCTAGTGCATTTAAATTTAGGTTGTGTCAATTTTATTTAGTCTGACTGTACAGTTGGTGTTTTATTTCCGTACACGTGCAAGCAGGCTACGGTGAATAACATTCAGTTTGCTTGTTTACAGCCCTCGTAATAATTAAAGGAGTAAACCTCGCACTGTAGGTGTGAGAAATAGAGCAATATGCTTCATTTGGAAATTATATTGTATTTATATTCTTTTTCTAGAAGTAGTTTTACTTGTGTCCGTAAGAGCTCAGCAGCTACCGGGCATTATCTGAGTTTGAATCTGATAATTAGTGTTTGTTTTTGCTTTTACTAGACAGAGTTAACTGTAGATTCGGGCTAAGACGTGCGTATGCCAATATGGCAAATTCATTAGGATCTATATATAAAGTGAATGAACTTTCAAACTGTACTTTTTTTCGACTATTAAACAAAAATGATTTCTGTAATTTCTAAATAAAAGTTATACTAAATAACATACTAAAAATGTGTTTAAATTATAAGATATTTAAATCGCAGGTACGTATAGAAGATAGCGTATTGCGACAAAACTTGTTCATGAAATATTCTCTTTCAAATTTTAGTATTAGTGATTTAGTGATTTTAGTGTAAAAATGAGGAAATTTTTACCATCCCTCAGCTTGGTTGAATAGTTTTAGTGGTTAGGCATGCACCTATGTGTATTTGACCAAATCTCATTCAGTACCTAGATTTATCATATTAATTGTGCATGGTTTCTTCTTACTCCACTAATAATATTGCCATGCCACTTATGAAGAGGGTTTATTTTGTTTATTAAAAAAAAAGTCAATAAATTTAGTAGTCAACCATATACTGATATAACTTTGTGTTTAGAAAGTTAACGTTTTATATTATAAATAAAATAATTATTTACATGTCTTCAGTGATGCAAAAAGTGTCTTAGTTTCACTTCTATTAATAATTATGTTTCAAAATAAAATTTAATAATATTGTACCTTTTCCATGTGTTTTATTTATTGTAAATATTAACTAAAACAATAATTGGGTCCTCATTTATCAATGAACAAATTTTTTCCATCTATAGAAGTATTTTATTGTATAGATTTATCGTTTGGGATTAATTAACTCTCAAATCGTTCAAGATAAAGACGTCAAATTTACACATTTGAGTGGTTGTGAGATACTATAAAGCTTCTTACTCCCACCCCTGACTTCATTCCCCCTCCCCCCTTCCTATACCCATCGACCTTATTCCGCTCGTTACTCTGCTCGTAGCATCGTATCGGACATTGTGTTAAGTGTACGATGAATAACGTAAAGGTCCAAACAGATTGGTCTGTCTGCTATTCTAATTCACTTTGAGGAACATCCATTAGGCGAGGGTGTCAGAGGGGTTACGAGATTCCCACCACATCTTTGAGTGTGGATACCTCCTCTCTAACCGTATTCCCTATCCACCTTCCCTCCTCCGTCACGAAAACCCCACCGGGGGCAACTCGATGTGCCCCACCTCATAATTCCACCCTTAACCTTCTCCCTCCAACCCCCCATTCCCAATCTCTTGTGAGATTAATGGGGTAGCACTTCTTGCAATGGGAGACGATCCATCTCCATCTAAATAGAACAATGGCTGGTTTCAGATCGGATCCGTAAGTCTTCTAGGGCGAGTGTGTTTTTGCTGGAATAAAAGGAGATTTCATCTAAAACTGTCATTTTTTTTTTGTTTGGCTGAAATGTTTATTAGTTAAAATGGAATGTAAGTCATTGCGTGTTTAAGTATTAACTTTTAGTCGCTTTTAATATGTAATTAATATCATTAATACTTTTATATTTTATGTTGGTTTTTTTTTGCCACACTTCTTACTACCCTTTCGGGCTATTCTCATGTTATCACATTAAAAAGCTAAGGACGAGAAAGTTAGAATTTAGAGGGAATGTAAACACATTTTTGTGAAGGTAGATGGGAAACAATTTATTAAGAAAAAAAAAACCGAATGATGAAACAAATATATTAAGGTAATGTGTATGTAGATCAAAAAGAAGAGGTAGGCCATGTAAGACGTGACTAGTTGCAGACTAATGTGTTAAAAAGATTTTTAAGAATAAATAATATCTATGACTTGGTGTATAGATGTTTTTGAAACAAAGGAAGTATGCAAAGATAGGGAAGTGTGAGAAAAGATAGTGAGAATAGATTAAGTACGGTATTGTTTTTAGAGCTATATGCACAGTTTCTTGACTACCCCATAAGGGAATTGCGTAGTTAGGTTTGTATGTATATTTATTTATACATATTATAGCTAGGTTTATTTATTTATTTACATAGTATATAAATAAATATATATAATTATATATATTAATGTTGTTTTGAAATATTGTTAACTTTTTAAAATTTATAGGTGACTGGTGGTCTAGGGGTAAGGTGTCAGACTTCTGTGCGGGTGGCCGGGTTTCAATCCTCGGTCCCGGCACAGATTTATCTGATTACCAAATCCTTCCTTCACCTCTGACAAGACATCTTGTGAATATGGGGAATGCCAGGCCTCCACCGTGGTTCGGATTCCACGTTAAACTGTAGGTCCTTCTTTTCATCTCACAATCACCCTACCACTACACATTAGAGTAGGTGCATATAACCCGAACGGGTAGTAAGACGCGGTGCTAATAATAATAATTTAAAATTTATAAACATTTTAAATAAACATATATTTTACAAGTTAAGCTAAATTCCCAAAAAACTGGAATAATTATTTAAATGGTTTTATATCCAAATATATATTTATAGTCAGCCAACAAGGGTTATTAACGCAAAGCAGAATATAAAGCATCGCTAAACGACACATTTATCTGTACAACCATTAAATTACCGGGTGAGTTCTATTAGGATAAAATTACTCATGATTCTAGTATTCAATAATAAATAAACAGCAAAGATCATATAAAACATCAGCACCTTTATTAATACACATCACTTACATATAAATAAATTAAATTAATGTATACAAATATAACATCGTTTTCATTAAAATGCTCTCTCAAATAACAAACCATTCAAACTTGTGTACAATTTTGTAGTTCAATAAATAAAAACCTATCAACAACCACAAATTCAATTTTAATAAAGCAATGCAATTCAATGAAATTACTCTACCAATTAATTTGAAGTTTTTAATACGTTGCATAACCATGTCATTCCAAATCGTTTTGATGGACCAGTGGATTGTACGCAAAACAGATAATTTGAAGTTCATATTTAAATATATAACAAACTTATATTCATCGTTTTTATTGCATCTGAAAATTATTAATATATACTTGTAAACTCTAACTGTTTTAAAATAACTCCAATTATTATCAAATGAAAGACTCATTTGTAATCGCCATGTTTTTCTCAAATAGTCGATTTGAAATAGTTTAATACAATCTGTAATGGAAGTTATTTCCTGTCGTATGGAATAAACTCCAAAAATCCTTGACTACTCGACTTTCTTTGTATAACAGATATTGTATCAGTTATAAGAATAAAATAGAGTAAAATATACTTTCTTGCAATCTAAAGTAGGAAGTGATTAAGTTCGTTTCATGTTAAGGTTTGGATTTAAAAAGAGCAGATAAAAAATCATACAAAGTATAAGGTCACAAATACGATTAACTTTTTTCATAAAAGAGTAATTCCAGTACCAAATTACATGTTAGATAGTATTGTAACAATTTGGACAGAAAAATATACATTTATATATAAAAAAAAATTGCGTGACGAATAAAATTCAATCCAAAATAAACCTGTTCGTACTGTGAATTTCAAGTCCTCTATAGTCTCTCTTTTTATACTTAGAAATAATTTGACAATTTTCCAAAATGATATTTTCTGATAAGAGAAAATTAATGAAATCCATAAAGCTTAGGAGACTTTACAGCGAATGACTATTGAAATGATCAGGATTACTTTTTTTTATAATTTGTATTACATTTTATAAAAACTACTTAACTATATGCAAAAAAGAAAAGTCATTAGACCACTTAATACATTGTATACATTAAATTTTTTCCCAATATAGAGACATTATTTAATTGCAAAATACAATAAAATTTTCAAAGAAAGGCCTTTAAAAAAATGCATTCACATTTCTTTGCGGGTTAAAATTGATTACAATGTGTCATGTTACTATATTATTGGTTATATTTTAAGGTATTTATAATATTTATCAAGAATTATATCTGCTAGTTGGCCTAACATGACTTTACGTATTAATATGTGAAATATTCCTAGAATTTTTTATAGCATTTAAATAAGACCTTACAATGAAATTAAACTGTAGATGATATCACATCTCTTGAAAATGTTCCTTATATCACTTTACTTCCATGTCTTTTATTACTTGACTTCCAAAATATCACAGGTAACATGAGCGTGGTTACAGCTATATCTTGATCTCGGCCGGTGACCGAGGGTGAAATGTCTGTCGTGGTTCTGCGCCTAACCTACCGACGCCCCACTTACAAGACATACCCAGGGGAGACTCCAGGTCTGTCGTAGTTGTAACCATTGTTGGCCACACCTTCGTACCTCACCTGAGGACGGTAACCATCCTGGTCCGCGACATACTCGACGATCTGGGTGCGACCGTCAGGTAGCAGCACCGAATACCTCCCTTGTGCGACGTCACCTTGGCGACTCTCCTTGTGGCCGAAATCGTTACCAGAGACGGCGTCTACGACATGGTATTCGTACTCGTAGTTGGCGGGCTGAGGAGAGAACCAACATTGGCTTTATTGGATATTAAATTAAGGCGGCCGCCTTGGTCAACGACAAAGTATCAATCGGTGTCAAGCCACGCGGTTTAAAAGCAATTGCTTGTGTCGTTTTCTGGAAGTACCTCACTTATGTCTACTCTCAAACGCCATTTCATCCCTCTCCCGCAACCACCCTTTTTCATGTAAAAGAGAAAGAATGGAAGGAAATGTTATTAATATTATTATTATTAGCACTACGTCTTACTAACCGTTCGGGTTATACGCACTTACACGTGTAATGTTAAGGTAATTGTGTGATGAAATGAAGGGCCTACTGTTTAACGTGGAATCCGAACCACGGTGGAGGCATGGAATTTTCCACATTCAATTCAAAGTTATGATTAATACACGACTTGTCAGAGGTGAAGGAAGGGTTTGGTAATCAGACAAATCTGTGCCGGGACCGAGGATTGAACCTCGGACCCGATCACAGAAGTCCGACACCTTACCCCTAGACCACCATGTCACCTGGGGAAGGAAATGTATGCAGCCTCTGATCTCAAGTTAAAGAGGAAAGCTCGTTGCTAGTTTTCAAATATATTAAAATTTTATTATAAGAGCTTATCATAAAATTACTGTACTTATTAAGGAAGTTTAAATCTAGAGCTCTTTTTCAACAAGTCTATTCTCATAGCCATGCAAATAAGCTAATGTCACATTTCACACATTGTTTTTATAAATATAACTCAAACTATAGGGCTTTAACGGCAAAACACTTTATTTTGGCGTGAACCATTTTTTGAGATAACGAATCGTTTAATTAAATATTGCGTCTTCTTTGCATTTTCTCGCTTACCATGGCAATTCTTCTTGTAATGTCATAAAAAAATTCAAACGTTTAAGAATTTATGGTGAGTGTAATAATGCTTTTTTTTTATAATGTAACTTAAATGGAACCAATTTTATTTTTTATTAGCAACATTTATTAAATAGAAAGCCGCTTGGTATAATTAATGCTAGTGGTATGTGCAATATTTAATTGGAGAGGGTTGGTGATATTTTATTAATGTAAACTTTCATTATAACGGACGACAGCAGCTCACAGATCCAGAAACCGTTTAAATTAATAGAAACCCGCTTCGATGGCCAAGTGTTCTAACGCGCTAACCTTGCAGTAGACTGGACTGTCGATGACGGGAAGATCAAGGTTCGAATCTCGGTCGGGTCTACTGAGGGTGGTTTTACCCAAATGGTTTATAAATGAATTATCAGTGACTGAGAGATCAAGGTTTGTATCCCCGTCTGGTGAAGTGAATATATTTTTTTCCTAAATTTGTTCCCCACTCTCCATCCATGAACAAGTGGGTATATTTCCTTTGAGATTATATCTTAACTATCCTTCAGTGTAATTACTGTATGCATGTAACCTGACACCCGTCTCGGTGGCGTAGTTAGCTAAAGCTCTAGTCGTGTTGAGTTAGACTGCCGTGGACGGGGAGATCGAGGTTCGAATCTCTGTGGGGTGAGCTGGGGTGATTTTTCCTAAATGATTTTCCACTCTCCCTCCACGCAAATTCGGGTTCACTTCCTCTAAATTCAACATTCCCAATTCCTAATCCATTAGCGTAATTAGTAATTAAGCTTACAAAACCCGAACGGGTAGTAAAACGCGCTGCTAAATAAAAAAAAGTAACTTGAGACAGTGAAAATAAACAAACAAAAAATATAACTATTTAAAGAAGATTTAAAAATAAAAAACTTTTGTCATTACCATGAAGTAATATTATGGGGTGATTTAGATATCTCCCGCCTCTCTATGACACGTCATATCCCGTCAAATCTTCTATCTCTTGTAATATGAAAGTTGAGTGACTACCAATTGGCGTTCATGCCTCCGTTAAGGATGAAAAAAAAAAATAATCTGAACTTCTCAAAAAAGGGGTGTGTAGTTCAACTACATCATCGTGACGTCAAGTGACACAGTCACTTAGAAGAGACGCTCCCCTACGCTCCGTGTCGATCGACGTCACTTTCCTTTCCCCGTAACCCTCTTCCGAAGTCACGTAGCGTCATTCTTCGTCACGACGCGTGTTGTCGGGTGCTTTCGAGCGTGTTATGGTGTCAACATTTTCTTCCTCTCGGTGAGCTCGTTTTGACGTTGTTTATATGAGTCTAAATATATCAAAACTTAATTTTGGGTTTGAAGAGAGATTTAAACACAATTTTTATTGGTTTTATACTCTATAGATCATCAAATTAAAGCGGTGAGATCACGACTTATTCGATCTACTCTATTAAATGGCAAGTATCAACAATCAGAAAGTTATTAATATTTTCAATACTAATAAGACTTTCTTTTCAAACAATTAATCAATATTTAATATCTACAATTTAATTTTTTCAACTTTGACTTTTAAATTTATGAATCAAATAGCCAAAGCTATTATTCAAGCTTTTTTTTTTACTCCATCTAGATATCATATTCTGAAAATTGAAAAATGACACCTGGACCCGGTAATTGAACCCGGGACCTTTGGCTTAGTACGCCAATGTTCTAACCACTAAGCTATCCAGGAATCGTCCCATGCCCAGGGTCATTCTTAACTCATATTTTAAGGAAGAGTCTATGATGGACGTGCGGAAATCGTAGGCTACAAATGTGTGAATTTTTATTAAAGCAAGTCCATCATAAACTCTGCCTTAAAATATGAGTGAAGAATGACCCCGGTCACGGGACGATTCCTGAATAGCTCAGTGGTAAGAGCATTGGCGTACTAAGCCAAATGTCCCGGTTTCGATTCCCGTGTCCACGTGTCATTTTTCAATTATCAGAATATTTTTAAGTTATCTAGCATCTGATTTTTTTTTCATATTAAATATTTTAGTGGGTATTACGATTTTATAAGTTCTGGTATCTTAATACTAATTCAAATTGAGTTTTTTTTTACAATCAATTACTATTTACCACTCAAATATATCAATTTGTAGATCAACGGGAAAAGTAGGTTTAAAAAAAAGTGCTGCTACTTAAACAACTCCAATTGCACTTAGAACACTACAGCCATGGACAGGTTAATACAGGACTAGCTCTAGTTTCTCACAAATTTGGAGGCATTGCCGTATTAATTCTAATATATTTAATAAAAGTACAATCCAATGAATGAACAATTAGGCAAGATTCGTTTTTTTAGAAGTAAACGAAAAGTGTAAGAATTTTTTTTTTTGCACCAAGTCTTACTATTCATTCGTGATAAACGCGTATGTATTAATTCCTACGCTAATTGATTAAGGGTGAATGAGGTTAAATTTAGAGGAAGTGTAGCTGCATTTGCCTGGAGAGATAGTGAGAAATAATTTTGGAAACCCCCTTTAATACAACCAACCAAGTTAAAAACACAATCTCCACGTCGTAAGTAGTCTAATTTATTTCCAGAGTAGCGTCTTGGACTCTAATGGTACGCGGTCATATCCGTCCAGGCGTCCTTGGTTTGGATCTTGACCGGGTTGGTATACGGCCTGATCACCCTGGGTTCACGTGCGTCAGTTAATATCTCAGCGCTAAATTTAAATACATAAGTGTATTGTGTTCGAGCGCAAGATAATTTCACATTCCATACCAACGATCAAACCGAGTTTGATTTAAATTGACGATAACATAAATTAAAGATCACAGATTGAATATTAGCTTTAATTATTTCCACACAATGGTTCTTGTTAATAAAGAGTGCAGTTACCAAATATATAAATCTGGGTTGGGGTGAGTGCGCGAGTGTATAAGACACGTTATATCTGTGTGATGGTATGATCGTGAGCTTCTAACACACGTTCTATCTTATGATGGTAAGATCGTGAGCTTCTAACACACGTTCCATCTGTATGATGGTATGATCGTGAGCTTCTAACACACGTTCTATCTTTATGATGATATGATCGTGAGCTTCTAACACACGTTCTATCTTTATGATGGTATGATCGTGAGCTTCTAACACACGTTCTATCTGTATGACGGTATGATCGTGAGCTTCTAACACAGTACTATGGGTATTATGGTATGATTGAGAGCTTATAAAACACGTCTAATCTGTATGATGGTATGATCGCGAGCTTATAACACACGTTCCATCTGTATGATGGTATGATCGCGAGCTTATAACACACGTTCCATCTGTATGATGTATGATCGTGAGCTTCTAATACACGTTCTATCTGAAGAGGGTATAATCGCTAATGTTTTTACAATGGCTGCCACGAGGGCTTCTTGCAACCCTCACCGGGTCCCCTTTCACAATTTAACTTTATAAAAAAAATTGGCCAAGTTTGCTTTCACTGTCTCTTAAAATATCGCAACTCGGGTTCGGGGAGATCTTTTACAACTTGTCCTGTTCTTAACTGCTAGTTTTTAAGACAAATAAATACTACATCACACCATATGTATTTAACCCCTTGTTAAGAAAGTGAAACCAAGTGACACTCAGGCACTTCCTTCACTAAAACTGATAAATCTTTCTAGAATCAACATGAAATATTTGATGTTTCAATACCTTGCTGCCACCGAAGCGGGTGTGCCAGTATTGTTATATTAGATTTTTATGGTGACCTGCTAGTCTAGGGTAAGGTGTTAGACTTCTGTGCTAGGGGTCCGGGGTTCAATCCTCGGTCCTGCACATATTTATCTGATTGCCAAACCCTTCCTTCACCTCTGACAAGACTTGTATTAATCACAAACTTGTGAATGTGGGGAATGCCAGGCCTTCACCGTGGTTCGGATACCACGTTAAACTGTAGGTTCTACATTTCATCTCACAATCAACCTACCATTACACATGAGCGTAAGTGCGTATAACCCGAACGGGTAGTAAGACGCAGTGCTAATAATAATATATTAGATTTAGTATCAGGTTTCATGATTAAATATACATTAAATGATGGAACCCAGTAAATATATATACACGAATATATATTATATATAAATATACATATATATACATATATATAAAATATATATATAATATATATACACGAATATATATATATATATATATATATATATATATACGAATATATATATATATATATACGAAATATATATATATTATTATATATAGAGAGAGAGAGAGAGAGAGAGAGAGAGAGAGAGAGAGAGAAAGACACGAAACATGGCAACGAAGTAAATTGACAAAGTGACACCTTTTTATTTGACGACACTGCTCTTTCCAAAGATCAGTCGTCTCATTTAATCTCGTCACGATAAAGATGTTCCGCGCATAGCGTGACGATGCCAGTGAGGTTCAAGGTCACATGTAAACGAGCTCATCCTTTGTCAGTCTGTTGACATAATGGCAACTAGTTTCTGCTGCTTGTTTTGCGTCATGACACAGTTCAGAAAATGAATTTTAAAATAAAATGTACACACAAATATTTCGCTTTCTAAGCCGCACAGACAGACTGCACTAGATCGTGTAGTGCTGGAGTACTTGTGTCCTCATAACGTTTATTTTTAATTTATTATAGCTTTATATATATTTTTAATTGCAGTACTTAATTACACGTGTGGTCATAATAGTATTTTGACTAGCATGAAGTTATAACGCCACAATTTTAGCAACTTTTTAAAGTATAAGAGTAGTTTGGTGGAAATTATCAAAATATTTTCCTATAATTTTTATTTTAACACTTATTTGTGAAAAAAAAGTTATATTAAAGCACTGTACCTTAAAAAATAGTTTACCATCACGTAATTAATCTTATCCACGAAGTCTCAACCCAATGAGCCAATAATCCCAGATTCTATTCCGGGACAAGGTCGAACAATCTATCACTTATATATTGATTTGTTTTTTGTTCACAAACTGATAAATTTACCATCTTGTCTAGCAGATCTTAATTTAGAAACATGCATTAAAGGCGGGAAAAAGTAGATTTTAGTTCTAGTAGGTTAAATATCTCGAAATAAAACTGGCTCCCCAGGTAATATTAGTCAAGAACCAAACCGGACATACAGAAAGCTAAAGTCAAGGATATAATCAGACTGAGCGCATCTGGGAATGGTTTTTTTTTTACAGATTTTATACATCATGGTTGTTCATAGTTTCCCATACTTATGGAGGCTCGCTTCAAATTAACTTTTTTCTTAAAATCCCTTTGATTAAACCATTAGTTGTCTTGGTGCCATGCGTAGTAAAAAAAAAAAGTCAAGATATATAGTCATTTAGGTTAATAAACAAGATGGCAGGCCGCGCATGATAGTGAAGATGTACCATACGATCGCAAGTTTAACCCTCTTGAGGTTGATTAGTTTTATTTTTATCAAAATGATGACGTCAAAACTGGAAGACGAACATTACCGAGCATTTACGAGACTCTCACCATTGTACCCAAATTTCTTGGCTCACACAAAACGAACTACAGCGTACATACCGCGGAGTCCTCCGGTGCGTCGTAAGAATATCCGCCCCCTCGCCCCGCCGAGCTGCCCCTGTAGCCGGAGGAGGAAAGGGCAGGTACTGGGGTCCTGGGGTGGATCCCACCGGAGGTTCAGCCATCACAGCGCTCACCAGACAGGTGGCGGTGGCCGCTAGTACGCTACAGAAAACCTGCAAACAGAAACGATGATTGCAATGACAGGAGTTGACAACGCCCTGGCTGTCATCGTTACTGGGAGGCTTAGGAAACGACTAACCGATGGTTAGGTATTTGTGTAAGGGCTCATCCTTATACCCACAGGCATCATTAGTGGGGAAGAAGGAGGTACAAAGGCCCTCACCAATAATATGCTCAAAAGGGACATTTTTAGTACAGTAAAAGTGTGCCATAAATTTTTTTTTTTTGAAAAACCACTATTCGAACAAGATATAAATTATTTATATAACTTTTAGAAGAGTTTTTTTTTCCGTTTTTGTAATATTCGTGTTATTCAGTTGGTACGACATTATTTTTAATTACAAAATGAAAATGAAAATAAGTTGGTTCTGATCCCTCTGTACCTCAAACATCAATATCTAAGAGCTGGGAATATCGCATTCACATGGGTGATGTCTTCGTACCTAATTCAGTAGAAAAACTTATGTTGGAATAATGATATTAAATATATAGTAAACTGTATATATGTAGATATATCTATATCTAATATCAATCTATAAGTTTGGACAATCCTTTAATTCAATTACATAATCGGTTAAGTGCGTGTTTTTAGCAGCGCGTCATACTACCCGTTTGAGTTAGACATTTATGTACTAATTACGGTGTTTTAAGGATTAGGGAGGTTATATTTTTAGTAAGTGTACTCGTATTTACATTGAGAGAGAGTGACAAATAATTTTAAAGAACTACCCTAAGTACACCCGTCCAAGATTCGAACCTCTATCTCCCCTTCATCAGCAGTCTAGTATACTGTGAAAGTAACGCCTTAGACCATGCGAGTAGGTGCAAATTTAATATTTAGCAATTCTTAAAAATGAAAATATGCTTGAAATTTTATTATATTAAGTTTAAGTTTGAATCCAAGCTTAAAATTATTTTTTATGGGACAATATTTGTAATGCCTATATATATAATATATATTATATTATATATATATATATATATATATATATATATATTGAAATTATTAATTCAAAGAGAACTTCTTCTTGTTATTCATACGGTTTTTAAACTCTAAGCCCTTCTTTTCATAAATGTTGTACAATACCTCAACAAGTCTCTTATGGCATCAGCAAGGACCTCCTCATTATAGTAGAATACCAACTCACGTAAAAATTAATAACGTAACTCTCACTAATTTCAATCGTTCAAGTACTGAATTGGTAAAAATCTACCTACATTTTAAAATTGACATCGTTATTCTCACTTTGAAAGCCTACTTTAAGCAGTTAGGAATCAAAAAGCCAATGACTTTAAGCGTAATGATTGTTATAATGAATGTAATAGTCCCAACCTTGGACAAGTGGTCTTATTGGTTATCTACAAGTTTAGGAGGGCCTATTAAATAGTATATTTTGCAAATGTATATATTTATTATTTGTACTTTAGATGATACAAAAAATAAATGATACGGAACTTCATACGGACCTTTTCGCTCTATTGTTTAAAAATAGTGATATTTAGTCAAAATTCGTAATATAATATACACTAATGAACCTGAGAAAAAATTGCGCTATACATACGTAAAACACTTGTTGAGTCACGGTTTTAACATTTATAATTTTATTTTTAAAGAATTAACGTCTTAATTTGTATATTTGTATCAATAAAAATACCGATATTGGGTCCCAAAGGGTCAGCACTTCATATTAAAATTTTCGGCATTTTATTAAGGGATGCACATCTTATGGTTATCACATTACTATTAAATTTTTCTTTTATAAATTTTGACCAATAAAATAGGTAATTATTTACTATTCAGTCTAAAATGAGATAGATAGATTATTGCTGTACTAGGTGCGGATCCAGGAGGGCCCGTGTTCGAAAGCTTGAAAGTTATTGGTTTTATAAAAATATGTTTCAAATAAAATATTTGTACTATGAATAGTTTTACATAGTTTCATGGTAAGTAATTTTATATTTCAAATAATTTCGAAGATATGAAAAAAAAATCAGGATTTACGTATCAGCAGAACCCTTAGTCATTTTGCCCAATATTGAGGGTAGCCATTTTGTTTGGAATATTTATAAATGTTTTGAAATGAAATTTAATCAAAATCGTTCGCACGATTTTGAGAATATTGATTTTTTTTCTCTTTTTGCCCCATTGTAAACTACCCTTAATTTTAGGGTTGGATATCCAATTCGGAAACACCTTGGGGCAACCCTATGAAAACCCTAGATACCAAGTTTAGCCCGATCGGTAAAATAGTTTAGGCTCTAGTCCGAGGTATAGACAGACAGAAATTCAAAAACCACTATTTCGGATTCAGGGAGGGGGGTTATGAAACATAGATATTCACCAAAATCTTGAGTTCAACTGTTTTGACAATCACAATACTTTCTCTATTTTCTCTCATGGAATGAATCCAAAGAAGCAGACTGAAGGTTGATTTCAAGAAGCGTTTCTCACTCTGGTTTGTACATCATCTCTTTGATTTTATGATTTAAACAATATCATTTTTCTCAGCTGCTTTCCTCACCTCTAATAGTAAGTAATTAACAATTAACCCTAGAGTAACTGGCCCCATGCTGTAGTGGTCAGTGCACCTGGCTACAATCCTAGGCGTACCGGGTTAGATTCCTGGATGGTACCTTGAGTATTTTTCCAGAGGAGGAATAACCCCGATGGTCATCAGGGTTTGGTTAGTTAGGGTAAGTTAGAGGGGTGTTTCCACTGGTTCCACACCATCATATTTGCCCTCACCATCATCTCAACTAATCGGGAAATGGAAAGATCTTCCATGGAGAGGATGTAAGATTAGTATATTTGGGTGTAATCTGGGCCACAATACATTAGTACTGGCTAATCCTTCCACTACTGGGCTACGAATGATGTAGCCTGGACGCGCAATATTTATGTTTAACCATTAAGTAAAATATAAAACCTAATTTATATATACACCTATATGTATGTATGTATATATGTTATACATTTGACATTCATATATGTGTTTATAGAGTATACAGTAGTATACATAAATATACATTTAAATATATTGTATGTATGTGTTAGGTTTGGATTTCATAAAATATGATAATTTAAATATTTTATTTGTGTAAACTATTTGGCTACAAAAAAAATACCATCATATCCTCTAAAAAAAAAAACACGATAAAATCCTATTCAATTGTCAAGAGAGATAACATTTTTGAAATCCCCCCCCCCCCAGTCTAGATAGCTTACCTTCATGACAGCAGACAAAAGGTGGAGTTTATTGTATGAGAGACGTCTGACAGATTGGTTGAGCTAGTTAGTTTGAGCTAGCTAGGCTATGTAGTAGACCAGATGCTGTGTGAAGTTTCCCTGGAGGCATTTCTATATATACCTTGCGCTCAACTCATGCTTTAAAACAATTTCAAGAGGCGCGGGGAGGTGGGGGTGTTTATTCTCTGTGATGAAGGAGGGAGAGGTCTAGTTTCTAACGTAATCTAACCCACAAACATAGTGTTGCGAGAATTATTAAGTAGGAGTCTATCTAGAACTAGGGTTTGCGAGTGGATGAATGGAAGGGGAACAATCTGCTCCAATAAACTAGAGACTCTTTAAGGAGGAACGTATAATCAGTAACCGGCTGGTATAAATTATTATATATAAATTATATATATATTAATAATATTTATATATATATATATACATTATATTATATATTATATATATATATATACATATATAACACACCACTTTGATGGCCACATGGTATAAGGTGCTACTCTCGCAGTAGACTAGACTGCCGATGACTGGTAGATCCAGGCTGGAATCTCAGTTGGGTGTACGAGTTTTTTTTTTCTAAAATGGTATTCTGTTCGCACTCCACGCAAATGTAGGTAAACTATCCATAAATAAAACATTCCTAATCCCTAAAAATATTAGAGTTATTAGTTATTTTAGCACCGCGTCTTACTACCCGCTTGGGATATACCCTTTTGTACAAATTATGCTAGTGGTTTTAGGGATTAGGTAGGTTATATAAAAATAAGTGTAACCACATTTGCGTGGAGGTAGGGTGAAAAAGCATTTAAGAAAACCAACTTCAATACAGCTGACTGAGAGATTTCCCCATCATCGGCAGTCTAGTTTACTGCAAGAGTGGCGCGTTCGACCACGTGACCACCGAAGCGCGTCATGATTATAACTACGTGTAAATCAAACGCCCTAACATGGTGCTAAAAAAAGTACGTATACAATTTGAAGCTATTGTGTTCTAATCTAGTAGAAGACTTGGAAAAAAAACTATTTTTACTGCTTTTAAATTTGATTACAAAATTGTTTAAATGAGGCTTTAAAAAATGCTATCAGGTACAAGTGCTATTTTTGTTTGCATCTCATCTCACTACGCATCAGAGATATCCACATTTAAATATTATGGTGGGATTATTACTATTAGGTGTTCTGTCTTACGACAGGCCCATTCCTTTTGTCCTGTTGTCTATGAAACTTAGACCTTCAATGTGTCCTGGTCTCTCTCTCTCTCTGCATCCTTCAGTTCGCAGAATCCTCTTCTCTTCCTTCAAGTCATCTTATATATTCCTCTTTCCTAATCTCCTCTTTCCCTCAACCTTTCCTTATATGACGCAGTGCAGAAAACAGTTCCTCCTAAGGATGTGTCTGATCCACTTTCCTTTGTGCTGAAGACTCACATCCAAAACGGTTCTCTTCTCACCCACTCTTCTTAGAACTTCTTAATTTGTCAACCTGTCTGTCAAAAAAGATATAATTTAAGGGGGAAATGTACCCAAAATTGTGTGGAGAATTTTGTAAGCCATTTAAGGAAAAAAAAACTCTTTATTGGACCCGGCAAAAATTCGGACACTGAACTTAATAGTTACTGAAAAACCAAACTATATTAGCTTGACTTTTAAGTCTGCAGGACCATCAATGAGGGGTAACATAAATAATTGTTTCAAAAATATTAATTAGTCGTGTCGAAACTCTTTTGAAAATTATTTAAACTTGAACCAAAATAAATGGGTAAGTGTTTTTTTTTTTTTGTTTTTTGTGTATTTTGTTTTAAGCGTCTAAAAAAGAGGTATTGTGTTAAGGATAAGAAAATTCACCATCATTTACTTTAATAAATTGTCTCGAAACAAGTTTTAAAGGCAACCGTGAGTATTCTAATTCCAGTTTCAAACACTCTGATTAGAAAATGTAATACCAGTTGAGAACGTTTGAGCCTAGCTCAACCATCACAGTACAGTAGAGCGTCGGAAATCCGGACGTCAAAAATCGGAGCGTCGCAAATCCGGATCGGCGGTGAGAGCAGGTAGGGGAGGTAGTGAAAGGTGTATTTGACAGTTCAACGACTTAGCCAGTCACCTCTCCTTGGTAACGTGCTCGGCTCAGTTCTGTGCTATCATTTACAAACCTTCGTCGTATAGTTGCCTTGTGAAATTTTAGTGTGCGAGTTAAAACGGTACATATTTTTACTTTGTTAATCATGTTATCATTATCAAATAAAAGGAAACGTAAATTTTTATCTATAGAGGTTAAGTTAGAAATTTTACGAAGACTGTCTAAAGGGGAAAGTGGTGCATCTCTCGCTAAAATATATGGTATGGGAACTTCAACCATTAGTGACATTGTGACATTAAAGCAAAGAAAGACAGTTAGCAACGTTTTGCTTCAAAACTAGAATCTGAAGAAGGTTCACAAAAAAAAAAACCACAAGAACGGCAAAAAACAGTGTATTGGAAGAAAGTGTGCTGCAGTTTGTGGAAAACCTCAGCCTAAAGGACGCCATTTACACGTAGCAGATGCCTGGGGATCTCTCACTGACACAACTTAAAAAATGCCTGGAAATAATTGTGGCCAATCCCCGAAACCCCAAATCAAGGACAAGATGAGGCAAACTCTCAAACTCCATCGGACGCCAACACTCCTACTGACGCCAAGTTGTGGCTCTATTCCAGACATTGCCTGGATTTGAACAGTGCGATGAAATTGACGCAAGGGAGTGGTTTGAAAGTGATGGCAATGACCCTGGTTATCAGCATTTGAATGATGACAAAATAGTTCATCAGGTAATTGAGGACAATGATAATGGAATCATTGTAAGAGAGAGTGACGACGATGAAGAAATGATGCTGAAGAAGCTGCCGGTCCTTCACACTCGGATGCCTATGAAGCATCCCAGACAGCTATGAACTGGTTAGAGAGGCAACCTGAGGGGACGGCGACACAACTCGTACTTTTTAAAAGACTGAGGGACATGGCTGCAAAGAAACGTACGCCAAGTATTGTACAACAAACAATTAAGAACTTTTTACCCAGTAAGTTTCCATTAATTACTGTAGATTATTGTTTGTTTTTCTAAAAAGTATTGTAGAGTTACTAATCTAAATTACATAATGTACATGTTCTTATTCAATATACTTTATTAAAATATTTGTGTACTGTATTTTTAGAACCCTTCAGCCTCTATTTTGCGTAGACTCCCGAGCGTCATGTATCCTCTTGTCAATACATTACGTATGTATACAGTTATTGAAAGCACATTTGAAAATCCGGACAATTCAGTAATCCGGATGGGTCCCGGTCCCGATCGATCCGGATTAACGACGCTCCACTGTATTTATTTTAATAATTTCCAAAAGTGTTTAAATATCCACAAAGATAAATTTGGTGATAAAAGTAAATATATTTTAAGTGACATATTTTGAAAGAAAACTATTTATCACATTGTAGCTAGTATATATTATTACAAATAAATATATATATATAAACTTTATACCTTTAACTAAAATGTAAATTGAGTAAATTTGATCCATAACTATCTTTATTACATGTTTAAGTGATGCATACACTATTAGATGACAACAATATGTATGTGAAATGAAATAAATTAAATTGTCGCAGTACTTGATTCAATTTTCTGCATTGCACCAAAAAACAAACAAATTACAATTTAATATTTCACAGTTTAGCAAAAACACATGTGCGAAAGTTAATATAATACGTCAAAAGCATATTTTTAATTTTCCTTTCATATCAGTCTGGGTATGAATCCAATTTCATTATATTCTTTATTGAGTTATGCTCACGTATAATATCGTACAATCAATGCTAATTGAAATATAATTAATGCTATATTTTTCCTGATTTGAATTTAAGTCATGCGAACACTTAAATAAATCGATTTTTATATAAAAAATTATTTTAAGAGCTGATAAACAGCACTAAATATAATGAAACTTTAAAATACTTAGAACTCTATCTCCTTAACCTTAATATGTTTCTAATATTTTAATAAGATAATTATTATTTACTGTTTAATTCCTTCAAATTATACAATCACACATACGTTTCAACATGCAGAGTATCCCAATAAAAAGTAAATGAACAAAAATTGTAGTTGAGTTTTAAATGAGCAATTCACATAACATTAAGCCTTGACTCAATGGAAATAAGTCAAATGTTTATTTTCAAACATACCTGTTTATTTAAAAACTATTTCATTTATAAAAATATGAAATAATAGTTTCACTATTATATGCTTGTTTAGCTTATTTATTGGTTAAGTGTTTAACAAGGCAAACTAGCCTTAAATTCACCTAAATATATCAAAGTTAAGATAAGAAATAACTCATATATAATATAAACATAGCTCAGACATAACGTGACAACTCTCCAGGGTTTTTCTATCTATTGTACCAATTAATTATACTACTTAGATATGTAAGCGTACCAACTTTCCTGTGTTTCTCAATCTATCGTACCAACTATATTACTCGGCTATGTAAACGTACCAACTTTCCTGTATTTCCCAACTATCGTACCAACTATATTACTCGGATATGTAAACGTACCAACTTTCCTGTATTTCTCAATCTATCGTAACAACTATATTACTCGGATATGTAAACGTACCAACCTTCCTGTGTTCCTCAATCTATCGTACCAACTATATTACTCGAATATGTAAACGTACCAACTTTCCTGTATTTCTCAATCTATCGTACCAACTATATTACTCGGATATGTAAACGTACCAACCTTCCTGTATTCCTCAATCTATCGTACCAACTATATTACTCGGCTATGTAAACGTACCAACTTTCCTGTATTTCTCAATCTATCGTACCTACTATATTACTCGGATATGTAAACGTACCAACTTTCCTGTGTTTCTCAATCTATCGTACCAACTATATTACTCGGCTATGTAAATGTACCAACTTTCCGTTGTTTCACAATATATCGTACCAACTATATCAATTGGATAAGTAAACGCACCAACTTTCCTGTATTTCTCAATCTATCGTACAGACTACATTACTCGGATAAGTAAACGTACCAACTTTCCTGTGTTTCACAATATATCGTACCAACTATATTAATTGGATAAGTAAACGTACCAGGCAGGTTTCCTGTATTTCTCAATCTATCGTACCAACTATATTACTCGGATATGTAAACGTACCAACTTTCCTGTGTTTCTCAATCTATCGTACCAACTATATTACTCGGATATGTAAACGTACCAACCTTCCTGTGTTCCTCAATCTATCGTACCAACTATATTACTCGGCTATGTAAACGTACCAACCTTCCTGTATTTCTCAATCTATCGTACCAACTATATTACTCGGCTATGTAAACGTACCAACTTTCCTGTATTTCTCAATCTATCGTACCAACTATATTACTCGGATATGTAAACGTACCAACTTTCCTGTATTTCTCAATCTATCGTACCAACTATATTACTCGGATATGTAAACGTACCAACCTTCCTGTGTTCCTCAATCTATCGTACCAACTATATAACTCGGATATGTAAACGTACCAACCTTCCTGTGTTCCTCAATCTATCGTACCAACTATATAACTCGGATATGTAAACGTACCAACTTTCCTGTGTTTCTCAATCTATCGTACCAAATATATTACTCAGATATGTAAATGTACCACAACTTTTGACGCGAGTAGGTGTTACACAATGTCACGTTTAATATCTCTTTTACAATCATGTGAAGTGTATTTATATTAAATATAAAGGAAGCTTGACCACATGAAAACAAAAACAAAAATGCCAAAATTTCTTTTCTAATAGTAGCCATGTAGTTAGTTACCTCAGAGATTATATTGAGTGTACACATCCAGCCTCAACGCTTAGCTACTTACTAATTGAAAAGGAGGATTAATTCTTTTTACCATTTGTAAATTATCTTCGTAAGCATCTCCCGGAATCGAAATGAGCCTTTGTAGACATATTTATTGACCGCTCCAACATTATTTTATAACCGTGTCTTACTAACGGTTCGTTTTATGTACTAATTATACTAATGTATTAGGGATTAGGAAGTCTGAATTTTAGAGGAGATAAACTTGCATTTACGTAGAAGAGAGGAGGGAGAGAGAGAAGAGAGAGAGAGGAGAGAGAGTGGAAAGCCATTTACGAAAAAAAACTCAGTAAAACCAAATGGGATTGAGCCCCGATCTCCCAACTTTGTCAGTCTCGTATTTTGCGAGAGTAACACCTCAAAACCATGCGACCACCAATGCGGATAATTCTAAAATTTAAGTCATGGAGAAGGGCTATAAATTTTATAATATTTTTAATTGATAGATATTAAAAAAAAAGTTTGTACATACTCTGTTATGTCATAGCATAATTGTCTATAAATTTATATTGTTGTTTGGAAATTACCCCCTATAATGATCATTCTGCTCTCCCACCAACCCTTAACGTTTAAAAAATGAATCGTTAATTTTTTTAGGATCACACCAGCACCTGATATAGTACTTAAATTGCTAAATATTTCCCTTAAATGATGGGGGGGGGGGGGTTAAAGATAGTACGGGGTGTAGGGGGTAAAAGGTTTTAGAAACAGGAGGGGGGGAGGGGAGTGCCCACATCAAAATTTAGCGTGCGACTGAGTTTTATCACAAACAGTTTGGCCCCTACAACAATTTACAACCTGTTTTATGACCATCTCCCCCTCCAGTGTAATTCATTGCATGGCCATGTACATTGGTTTTAAGCACACTAACACCGACTTTACGTGTAGTGAAGCTTCCATTTTATATGTCACAACCAATGATTTTGTTTTTCTCTCTCTCTCTCAGAGATAAAATAAAACCTGTGTAATGGTATTTTTTTTAATAGAAAACCTCTTGTATAATTCACACCTAATATTTCCTACAATTAAAATATGGTTTTCCTTTAAATTGATTTTAACGCTGAGTTTGGGATATTTCAATAGCGTGGTATCCAAACTATAACTGTATACCTACCATAAACTGGCTTTGTATTACTCTTTTAAAACTAAAGGGGCCACCATGGTTTACGAGAAATCGCCATGCAGTCATTCAGCTCTAACACAATATTTAATTCTACAATGCATCATTTCAAAAGATAACTCACACCAAAATAAACCCTAAAGATTCTAAGAGGGCTATTTTACCTTAACAACCCTATAGTTTTAGTATTATAAATATAAATAAATGTATGTAAATATGACATTAGCTCATTTTCAACGACATTTTAAACATTTTTTTTAGAGCTATGAGACTAGTCTTGATGGGAAAAAAGGTTATAAATTTGGACTTCCTCTAATAATTAAAGTAATTTTTGTATAGTTACACAACAGAAAATTTAAGATATTTGCAAACTAGTAGTGAGATTTCCTCTTGACATTGAGATAAGATATTTGGTCGTTTTATTTCCCCTCTTTCTTATTGACATGCCGAAAGGTGTTGTAGGTAACTGATGAAATAAAGTAAAGGATTATACAGAATGAAGAAATAGTTACAGAACATGACACACACTTTTATATTTTAAGGTGGAGATTTAGGGAAAGCAAGACAATTTCAGTATTTTTAAAAAGTTTTTGTAGCTAAACTCTTTTTTGTCAAAATAAATCTAATATTGCTTTCATACAAACATAAAGTTTAATATTTTTCCCACGGTAACCTCAAAAGTTCTTGAATATCTCCTGAGGGTGTCCTGGAATTTCATTAACACTTATTCTTTTCATTTAAAAAAGTTGTTAAATAATTCTGCTATGTTCATGACAGATATTTATCATGATGTGAAGAACCTTTAAATTCTGTGTTTATATTGAAGAGATATTTGATTTATTTTGTCGAAAAAAAAGTTTTGTTATAAAAAATACTGCACTAAAAGTAACCTTTTCTCGCGTCCCCTGAATCCCGACCTTTAGACCTCCTGAGAGCGATTGATACCTACCCGCTGAACAAGGCGGCCACCTAAAGTACAACAACCCGCTTGATTGGTCGAATGGTCTAAGACATTGGTATATAACCTATGGTACACAAATATATCTCAGGGGGCACGTATAATTTAAAAGAGATATATATTATTTCATAATAAACCCTAATCGGAGCCAAATTTAAGGTTAGCCACAAGAAACCTGTACATAAGGACAGGGAACGGATATTCGATATATTCGATTTTTATCAGGGAGGTTAGTTTCATTTTGAGAGTACGCGAATAAAAAAAAAGGTTGAATACCATTAGTCAAACATAATTCTCGTTTTAGACTAGCCTTCTGTTGACAGGGAATTCTTGCTTCAAATCCCGGTCGCGTTTACTGAAGTTGATTTTTTTTCCTAAATGATTTTCCACTCTACTCTAACGCAAATGCGGCTAGATTACCTCCAAAAAAAGTTTCCTTCCACATCAATACCCCATTAGAGTAATTATATCATATGCATATAGAGGACGAGGGTAATAAAACACGGCGAACAAAAAAAAAATGTCCATCACTTTATCTCAGTTGTCAACGCTTTGTTGGTTAGACTAAAGAGCGCGGATTCTATTAACTTAATGGAAGGTAATCATATATTTTTTTCCAATTAGTTTAGAAAGGTATTGGAATCGAAACCAGGGCTCTTGACTTATATAATTAAACTATCTGAATACCCGTTCTTAGCGCGGGATATTCTGTTATTTATTTTTGGATGAAAATGAGTAATTTTTGTTTGAAGCTGAATGGCATGGTTCTTAACGCTACCCGAGAAACATCACAAAGAGGTGAACATGTGTCGTTTCTCATGGGGAGTTTAATTTTCGGCAGGCCCCTTGCCTACTGCCTGGAGCGTTACCAGCTGAGCATGGCTGAACAGGTCTCCCCGCTCCCACCACACACCACTGCCTCACACCGCCCCGGGCCGGGCCCTCTCACTAACTCAGACACTACAAGCACCACAAAATTCAGCAAAATATTAACTACAAACTTCTACAGTATCTTGGAGTTGCATATTAAAACGTAATTACATATTTTAATAAACTCTCTTTATTCATTTATTTCTACCTCTTAGAAGCATCTATGAGGTTAAAAATAATTGCTATATTTTTCTCGAAGGCATCATTATAAAAAAACTTATCGGATTATTACCCCCTAAACGCTTAAAAAGAGTTTATAAAGCAATATTGTTGATCAGGCTAGCTACCCCGACTTCACCCCCTTAATTACAAAACATCGGAATGAAACATCTTTACTTTTCCTAATTATCTTATAAGGAACACCTGTGCCAAATTTCAGCCCTCTAGCTTCGTGGGAAGTGTGAGAATTAGTGATGAGTCAGTCAGGGCTTTCGCTTTTATATAAAGAGAGATTATAATTAATAAGGAAATCGAGGCTTTCCTCTTTATATTGAATAGTTGACAGACGGTGTTGTGGGTGTGATCAGTGGTTTTATTAGTTTTTTTCATTTATTTGAGCTATTTAACGTGAACTTTTGAACTGTCTGATTAAATCAGCACACTAACTATAAACTAACTTAAATTTAAAACGGACACAACATCCTGCCCCCAGTCGTTATTCATAGCAGTGAAAGGGGAAACCCCCATTTCACCAGTGATATATAGTTTTTGGCCATGCCTGTGATCAAACCCGGGACTCTTAGCTTAGTAGACAGACACGTTACCGACTGAGATAAGGTGTTGAACTAGTCTTCATTCTGTTTTTTTCTGTCTGGTCACGTTATAAAATTATCGATCGTTTCATAACTGTAATAAAAATAAAAGATCTTCCCCCTGCATTGTTGGCCATGCGAATTAAGCGTCAGGATTGTCTTGTTTGATTTTTACGGTGTTGGAGAGGAAAGGGCGTGAATCCTGGCTGTTTTTTTTTTATTTTCTTACCTCCCAATTTATTTCCGAACCAATTTGGGTGAACCTCCTTTAAATTCCATCTTCATCCTCCTTATTTGAGTGATTAAAAGCAGACATCCCGGACGGGTAGTAAGATGTAGTTTATGAAAAAAAAAATTAACAAAAATTGGATCAATAAAGTTTGAAACCGCACTTTCAAATGAGAAACCCTTGACTCACCCAAACTAATTTTTCTTATCACAAAATGACCAATTAATGTATTCCCAACAGGGGGCTCGAACTGAATTATATTTTTGTTTGATCAATCACCGCGTGAAGAAATTTTTTAAGTGATATTTTGGTGATTTTTTTTAATCACCTTCCAAGTTGTTTTTTTGTCTGGTTTTTGTCAAGGGTGAAATGAAATTCATAATGAACCGACCAAGCCAATGTTCTGTGGAGCTAATTTATATTTCTTACTCTAGGTTTACTAGTGACGCCTGAGGGGTTTGGGGCTAGGACGGGGGTTGGAGGGGGTTGGAGGGTAAGCAGCACAAAGGAATGACATCTCTAGAGGCCGATAATGACACTTGAGAGTACCTTGGTGGGTAATTAGGGGAACAGAAGGCGAAAGGAGGTAGACAGACTAGGGTGGAGTTGTACCGGAGATGGGAGAGAATATTATGACTCCCTGATGACGATCCTTTTATCTCGCTCCCTTCTCATCCTCTTCTTCTGTGATGTTCAAATTGTTTCAGTATATTGTTGTATAAAAAAATATGAAGCTCCGACAATAAAATGCGATTTTTTTTAAAGGTCTAGTTAGAGATTATCTAACTCGCTTTGGTTGTCAAATAGTTTAAGACGCACACGTTTATAGACTAGACTGCCAATGAGGGGGATTTTGGAGCCCAAATTTCAGTTGGGTGCACTGAGAGTGTTTTTATTAACTCCATCTTCATGAAAATGCTGATAAACCTCCTCGTTTTGTTTTTTTTTAATCTTTGCGTCTTACTACCTGTGCAGTCTATACGCTTTATGATAATTACTCTAGTGGGGTAGGAAGTGATGAAGAAGAAATCCTTTTAAAGGTAATCTGTTAATATTTGCGTGGGAGGAGAGTGATAGACCATTCAGGAAAACATCCCTCAGTACACCTGACTGGGATTTGAACCCGATCTTCCCATTCACAGTAGTCCAGCCTAACACGAGAATGACATCTTAGACTATTCGGCCACTGAAGCGGGTTGTGATTCTTTATATACTTGACTGACGATGACGGAGAAATTGGAGTTCTAATTCCGGTTGGGTCACTGAAAGGTTTTTTTTCCTAAATGTTGATTTATTCAACCTCCTCAAAAAATTCTGGTACATTTCATCTTATTTTAATCTTTTCACCCATATTAAATTTGAGTAAATATTACATATGTGTGTAAACCGAACGAATAGGCCTACTAAAAGAATTCATCCATTATATGCATCGGTGGGCACGCCGACTAAACGACAGGTTAATCTATTCTGGTTTGCCAGTGACTGGGAAGATCATGGCCTTTGAACTACCCGAGTAGGCCTATACTGATCATGGTTTTTTTTCTTTCTTAAATGTTTTCCACATCCTCTCCATGAAAATGTGGGTGGATTTATTTTAAATTCCACTTTTCTCATGCTTACTTTCATTTTAGGTTTAAAACATTTCTCTTGTTAATTGATTACATCATTTTGGTTCTAATTTCTTTCGCCATTAATTTTACTTCATAAAATCATCACAAGTAACATTGCCAGAAAGAAGAAAGGAAGATTATATATGACTTTTATACAAATTTTACCAATGTTTCTGAGCTCTGGAGGAAATAAATATAAAAACACCTGTAAAAGTAATTAATTTGTCCATTTGATCAGTCCCAAGAGCGGAATAAAATTCAGCGAAATGAAAACTGACAACGTGGACACGGGAATAAATCCCGGGACCTTTGGCTTTTTGCACCAATCTTCTTCCAGGTATAGATTGTTATTATTCAATTAATTGAGCACTTGTAAAAATATTACCTCATCGTCAAAAATGGATATTTTGTGATATAAAAAACTATATAAATATAACTTTTTTTGAATTAAATCTTTTTAGTCGTCGGGATACCAACACTTAAATACACTAGTAGAGTAGGGTTGAGTAAAGTAAAATCTAGGAGAAATGTAACCACATTTATTTGGAGGAGGAGAGAGGGATAATTTATTAAATATAACCCTCTGTATGTTTATCTGTTGGGATTATAACCCCAACTTCCAGGTCCCTGACAAACCAGACTAAGCGATTTTGACGTTTATTCCACGTACCGAATATATAAAACTTAAATAATAAAATAAGATGAATAAATATATATAATATATAAAAAATAAACTATACTTATACTTGAAAAAAACATAATTAAAATGTAAGAGGATAAATCATGTAAAAGTCTTTTTTCTATTTATAAACAAATTATTTGGGCATTTGTTTAGTTTACATCCAGACACCTTTTTGATAACTTTAATACTTGAGAGACCTTCATTTTACCTGTAGCCGACTTTAGTCCTATCGACAGAATATTACAAACTTAACTGTCACGCGTGGGAAACACCTTGTTATTGATTTATATCTCTTTGTTAAGGCGATAACTCTGAAAACACAGAGTACTGGTAACAATAAATCTTTTTTTTTAGAAAAAATATATAAAACAACAGGATCAAAATGTGATAGCACGGATTAGCAGGTAGAATGTGAAGTGATATATTGTCAGAGATAATTTCTATTCTATTCCACATTTAGCATTTCCCAGATCAGTCCTTGTATTCAGCAGACCCGTTTTAGGTGTTATAAGTGATTATTTTTTACGGTTTTATATCTTTACGTATCACTTTGGTTTATTTTAAATTGACTCATTAGCAATATAGTTGATATTTATTATTGATATACTCATTCTCACTAATTAAGTGGTCTCACTAAACAAACCATTAAAGTTAACATTTAAATAGCATTAATTTATCCAATTGTCAAAACTCAATCAAAATTAATCTATGAAAGCTATTAATAAGGTTATAACTGGTAAATAAAGTAATAATATCATGGATAAATAGAGTAATCTTGAGAATAACGGTATCTGAAAGTTACTTAAGATGATTGCAAATTATATGATCTGCAAATGTCACTCTTAATACTGTAGATGGAATCAAATATTATAAAATAATACTATAAATATAGTAAAATGTAGTCAATGTCAAACGCAAAAAAAAAAAAATATAAATATATATTTTCTAAAATTTCCTTTCTACTATGTATTTAAAATAGTTCCAACTCAGTGATATACAGTCCGATTAAAAATATGAAGACAATTTTTGAAAGCTATAAAGTTATTAAAACTATTTTCTTAAATTTCCAAGTCAAATAATTAATTTGGTAGTATTAATACCTATAAAATAATATTAATAATATATCAAAATGTTATCAATTTTGACCGCAAAAAAATCTGTTATATTTAAATCTATTTTCTTACCACAATCGTTACTGTAAAAAAGAATTATATTATTATTATTAATTATTATTATCACCGCGTCTTACTACCCACTCGGGTTATACGTACTTACGCTAATTGTAATGGTATGGTGATTGTGAGATGGAATGGAGGACCTACAGTTTAACGTGGAATCCGAACCACGGTGGAGGCCTGGCATTCCCCACATTCACAAGATGTCTTGTCAGAGGTGAAGGAAGGGTTTGGAGATCAGATAAATCTTTGCCGGGACCTAGGATTGAACCCCGGACCCCAGCGTAGAAGTCCGACACCTTACCACTAGAAGCTGCTAATGATCTAGGCAAACGTCAAGCACGTTTACTCCTCACCCGCCTCCCCCTAAATATGACGCAAGCTTATATTAGTAGAGCTTATACAAACCTGAATATTATAGCACACTTGAAGCCATGTGTCGTCATTTTGGAGCTATAGGTTCCTCTCTCCTCTCTCTCTCTCTCTCTCACTCCCCTAGCAGCCAAACCCCTTTCCACTGCAAAAAAAAATGTTGACACTATTATAGTTGTAATAGTATATTTAGTATTGTTTAGCTAAGTTTTCAATGCCTTATTCAGGAAAGAACCCTTTGGATTGATTTGAAACCTTTTGAAATTAAATTTTAGCAACAAAATATTTTAAACAAATTCATTACACCCCGCGACAAATATCAACACGACCGCAAAAATATTAAAAGTTAATTAAACACATTTCATGATATTAAATAATTTTCTTTTATTAAATTAATAAAATGGATTTTAATCGTTCATTCAAATGGGTAGGAAAGATTAGGGTAGTTTATAGAGGAAGTGCATCTGTATTAGCGTGGCCATGGTATGAGAAAAATCACAGCTGTAAATATTATTCCGGAAACCACTTTAAGTGCGCATGGCATAAATTTTAACTTTAATTTTTCCATCACCGGAAATTCAGTAAATTGATAGTTAAAAACAATCAAAAAAATGCTGTTAAATGAATGTTAGGCCCACAGGTAAAAAGTCTCAAGGGGAATCGTATACCTACTAGCAAACTTGCTAGTTGTTGTTAGTTATTGTTTAATATACATGTGATAATGTGTTTTAAAACAATAATTCTCCTGTCAATCCCTCGAGCCTTTCATGGTTATAAACTTTTTCAATCAAGATAATTGGCACCTTTAGGTAAAAAAAAAAAAATAAACAAACTGAAACGTTCTATTTACACAAGGGACCGCAAAATAAAATATGAACACATACGGCTGGTTGCCAGTTTTGTTCGTGTAGTGGTGATTGTTAGTTTCGTTATATGGGTGTCAAAAGTTTCGAGAGTGTGGCCAAGTGTGAGACAAGACTCTTTAATAAAACGATTTATTTAAATTTAATTTTAGCACCGCGTCTTACTACCCGTTCGGGGATTTATTTAAAGTCTGTGTTAACATATATATGTTTGGTTTTTTTAAATTTAAGCGTATTAAAACAATAGAATTCCTAGGTTTATGATTAGTATCTGAACCAGTTTTGGTGGTATGATGTTATAATACAGGGAGCTGCAAATTTACTTGGAGGAGGTAAAAATGAATGAAGAAGAAAAAATTGGAGCGCCAAAGACTTTAAGTAATTACCTAATTTTTTCTTCAAAATTACTTTAAAAAAAATTGATACACACATAATAGACTGATATGAATAAGTTTAAATACATTGATAATGCAAAACATGCATTCATACCTTTGTGGCTTAGTATGTTTTTAAGTTCATTTAGAAGGCTTATATGATGGGGTGTGATATGTGTGAAATTGTAAATGACCTTCTTAAAATGTGATCATAATCTTGGTTAACGTCATTTAACTGTCAACATTTTACTTCACAGTTTTAACTATAAATAATATTGCAATGATTTCAAATCATTACAGTTCGTGAGATATAAGAAGCTAAACTGGATATTATATGCTTTTGTGTACCATTGTTAAGGTGAGGTTACAGGAAGCACGAGAAAGAACCAGTGTTTTGGCGGTTTTTATATCAACACTCTTTTGGCCAATATAAATAAAATATTGCTTCAGTAGAAACATATTATTATTATTAGCACCGCGTCTTACTACCCGTTTGGGTTATACGCACTTACGCTAATGTGTAATGGTAGGGTGATTGTGAGATGAAATGAAGGACCTACAGTTTAACGTGGAATCCGAACCACGGTGGCGGCCTGGAATTCCCCACATTCACAAGATGTCTTGTCAGAGGTGAAGGATGGGTTTGGAAATCAGATAAATCTGTGCCGGGACCGAGGATTGAACCCCGGCCCCCAGCACAGAAATCTTGACACCTTACCCCTAGACCACCAGGTCACCGACAGTAGAAACATAAGAGTTTAATTTTCTTCACATGGTGATATTAATTAATAGTTGTTGAATATCTATCATGAGCATAGCGGCATTAGATGAAAAACTTTCTAGATAAAGGAAAAAGTTGTCATTAAGTTCTAGGACACCCTTAATATGTATTAAACAACTGTTGAGGTCCCCACGTGAATAAAATGTAAGTTTATGTTGGTACTGAAGAAATATTCTATTTATTTAAAAAAAAAAAATGTTTTGATTTAAAACTTTCAAAAACATTAACCATTCCTCACTTTTCTTAGATTAATATTAATATTAATAGTATAAATATTTAAAAGAAACATGAATACTACCAACACATTCTTATAAATATTTTATTACGTACACCTCAAATGATTGTCTAATTATACCAAATTTAAGCCCCATACATTAATTACTATACCCTAACAATAGTGGACGAAAAGCACAAAATATCAAGACGGAGCTGTAATGGGCTAGTTATTATTAAAATTTTCTTTCAAATATGAAAAGATTTGTGCATATGAATACTTTTTTATAAAACGTCTTTTATATTTGTAAAGTATTAGGCATACTATATTGTATATCACCAACATTATGTACGTTGTAAATTTTTTTAAATTTATGTGTTTGGTTGTACTTTCCACCCTTTTACACTTCTAATGTTTTTAGGGAGATATAAAGTTTCACCCCTTATAGATCGTGAGCTTTAATGATTTGAAATCAACGAATAACTATTTATAGATTATAATCATACACTTGCTAAAATTGTGCATTAAAATTAAAATTGGTGTTTAAGAGAGAAGACAGATGTTCTTCAGTAAGTCAGTTTCTAAGATCACTTTTTCTAAGTTTCACGGTTGAAAACACTATTTCACGTGGATATTTAGATGCAAACACTGTCGTAAATTTCTGTAGCGTGACTTCACTAATTTGTGAATGTTGATTTTGGCATGTTTTTTGTAAGTATCCGGCTTTGTTGTGCACTCGGTAAAGATTCAAACGTTGACCTCTTAACCACGGACAGGCATAATTTACAATACTGGTGCCTTATACGAACGGAACAGGTAACAAATCATTGAATAGTCCTGGTAAATAAATATTTATAGTTACAAATCTAAATTTTAGTCAGTAGAATTTGAAAAATTCTTGAAGTGGGTTTTACAAACCCTGCCAAAATAATATAGATATAAATCTTTCTCAAGATTCAGTACATTGCTATTTCACATGTGTACGAGGAGAAACGATGGTAGCAGATTGGTTGGGGGAAGGAGGGGTGATCAGGAGGTAATTCAATTTTCGCAAACTGAGAGTTTCTCACAGAGACGCTTCCCCTCTCACCCCTCCACCTCTTACGTGTAATTGCCGGTTATTATCACAGTTTACAACTGGTCATTACTTCCCCCCCCCCTCCTCCTCAATCCCTCCATCCACACAGACCTCCTTCCGTGAAACTTGTAATTCGACTGCTAACTCACTTACACACCAGAGGTATTCTTCGAGACGCGCCTAGGTGGAAGAACCAGGCGAGAAGAGGTAGAAATGATAAATTTTGTAATTAAAAATAAATGCACCTACATTTGCATGCTGTAGGAAACCCACAACTGTGTTCGATCACATGACCTGACGCCTCAATCTTATGTTAAGATTTGTTTGGTGGTAGTCGTAGGTTTTCCCTAAATGGTTTCCCACTCCTCTCCATGAAAAATATGATAACCTTACTGTGGATTCACACGGTTGATGAAAATAAAGCGCAGAATAGATATGGGGTCACATGACGATCTCTAAGCCAATCACAACATTTCCGGCTCATGAGCTCAAGCCGCCCTGTTAAAGTTCAAATCATCTCTACTCTGTTCGCTCTGCCCGAGATGTTCGGTGCGGGAGAGCCAATCAAATCTAAAATTCTACCATTTAAAATCAGTGCGCATGCGTATTTGATAACGCATGCGCTGTACAGACAGAAACAAGCAGACAGCTTTGTTGGCCTTTGTGAGCAGCTTTAAAATAACCCGGTAATGTTAAGCGTTATGTATCGATGTATTGAATTGTGCCACGACACAGCGTTAAAATTTGAAAACATACATCGGGAGAATTATCCAAAAGATGTGTGTATCCACTAGAAAATACAATATGTTGATAATCAGCTGTTTTAAGTTTGCTTTGCACTGATTCATGGGTCAAAACACAGCGTGTGAGTTGCTGTGACACTCAATCAGAATATGTTCTATATTATCAGTGAATATGTGAATCAAGCTTAAGTCTGAACTTATACCTTTCTTCATCCCCCACACCCCTAATCCAGTAGCATAATTAATGTATACGTGAATAGGTTTTAAGATGCATTTGGAAAAACCTGGAAAACAATAATAGAGAAAGCTACATCATTAAAATAGCTGGCCGGGAATCGAACACAAAGCTACTCAGCTAAGGGAGAACACGAATAGTTTAACGCCTTAGCCTTTGTTATCACCGTTTCGATGTGGATCTAAACTACTCTGGCGATGTCCTATGGTGTGCCTGAAGCATTTTATTTATTTATTTATTTAGTTTATCATCGGTGACCTGCCGGTCTAGGGGTAAGGTGTCAGACTTCTGTGCTGGGGTCCGGGGATCAATCCTCGGTCCCGGCACGGATTTATCTGATCACCAAACCCTTCTTTCACCTCTGACAAGACATCTTGTGAATGTGGGGAATGCCAGGCCTCCACCGTGGTTCGTATTCCACGTTAAACTGTAGGTCCTCCATTTCATCTCACAATCACCCTACCATTACACATTAACGTAAGTGCGTATAACCCGAACGGGTAGTAAGACGCGGTGCTAATAATAATAGTTTATCATATTAAGAGGAGCTATTATAATTGTGAAAACTTTTAACCTCAATATTAAAATGAATGTTTACTTTTTATGTGAATCTGACCCCAGATAATTGTACGACACAATCGCAAAAACTTTCATATACTGTAGATTACGGCTTCAAAGATCATTTTCAAACAAAGGTTTTGAGTATTGATTTTGTTAAAAAAAAATGTAAATCTGGGGAGTATTTCACATGACTAATAAAACTTGTTATTTCGGGGATAATTCTCAGATAGTTTAATAATACATTTTTTTTTAGTTTTAATATAAAAAAATGGCTCTAGTTACTTGGTTCAAAATGGGTTTCGGTTGATCTTTTATACTATAGATCATTATATATCCATCTTTATATCTAACTATCTACCGATCTATCTGTATTTTCTAAAACAAATAATTTTTAGTAGCTGACTGATTTTTGTAAAATTTTAAATATTTTGAATATAACTCTAACTATTTTGTTCAAATTCTTAATCGGGAGACTATTTTATATGATCAATAGTAGAGTCTAGTTATTTTACTAAAATAAATTAATTTAAGGGTAGGCTTAATTACTTGCGTTAAATTATAAGAAATTTGAATTTTATTTAGATTGGCCTTGAATATTAAGTTTAAAATGGATATCTGGAAATAATTTTTTATGATAAATAAGAATACGTTTTTATTTGACTGAAAATAAAAACTAATTTTAGTGCATTTTACAAATATATTGTTTTTTTTAGATTTGAAATTTTAAAAAACTTTGAAAATTTTGGTTTTGTGTGTTTTTGTAATTAACAATATGATCGTAATTTTTATAATGAGCACTTGTTATGGTAGCTTAGCGAAAATCTGGGTTGGATTTTTTTCCACCTATAAACACAATATGAGAAGATTATTATTATTAATTTATTATTTTTTATCATCAACAACGCGTTTACTAACCGTTCGGATTATACCACTTACGCTAATGTGTAACGTAGGTGATTGTGAGATGAAATGAGGGACTACATTTACGTGGATCCGAACAGGGTTTGGAGGCCTGTATTCACACATTCACAGTTGTCATTAATTTAGTCTTGTCAGAAGTGAAGCGGGTTTGGTAATCAGATAATCTTGCTGGATAAGTTGAATGGACCCCAGCACAGATCTGAACTTGCTCCTAGACTCCAGTCACTCGAAAAACTTATTGCGATTGTTCTACATTCATTTATGAACAATACAAAGTTATAAGGTAGTTAACGTATAACCAACGAGTAGAAGAGGGTCTAAATATTTTATATTATTTATAAAGTAGTTTGGTTAGAATAATAGCCTGCGTGGCGTAGATGTAAATATTAAGCTAATATTCACGTGTAAATCACTCACAGTAATTGCAGGTTTAGTCCCATCTCTCACAATATAATTATATGCAATGCATGGTAGGTTCTTTAAGACGCTTTCCCAATACAAAAAGTATTATCTTAATACATTCAATTTACATAGGTGAACAAAATAATCATTATGACGAACTATACGGCCGAAGGCTACAGTTATCAATGATTAATGTATTATTTTGGATGAGTGTCATGCGGTCAACAAATGATTTTCGTCGTTAATTCATTTTCTAGCCCGGAACCACAAAACTATTATTTAAGTAACCCTAATTTATTATCACAAGATTGGATTGACCGTCTAAACAGGATCACAGAAATATTTCGAATGACCAAAATTGTTAACATTTTAATATATTTAATATTGTTGATTGGTGTTGTAAATCAAAAGTTACATATATAAATCGCAGAGTTGATTAATAGTTTTAAATTGACTAGTAATTCTTCTAGCGTTTAAAAGCCTTATAAAAAGTATTGATTATAAGTTTGGGTTGTTAGCGTCTGGTGTGGTTCTCAGTTAAGATAGTTTGTCAGTTGACGTTTTAACACAAGTATTAATGAAAAAGGAATTAATGGTTTGCACGCGCGTGATTGCAGATTTGATTATAGGTTCAAATTATGCTAAAGCTTCAGAGTGTGTAAGTGCCTTAAATAAAATTTAGTCCTAACCCAAATTAGACATTCTAAAGAGCAAAGTGGCTTAATAACATTGTAACCATTCAAACATTTCTCTACCATAAATTATTATTTGACTTTTTTTTTTCACCACGCAACTTTAGTCTAAAGATAATTTCTCGTATAAATTGAACCTACATAACTGAATAACATGTCAATCTGTTTAGTGTCAGAGGGTGTATTTAATTGATGGTTTCCACAACCTTTTAAAATGTTGTACTTTTTAATCCAACCTTCTATTCTAACAATTAACTATTAGCCATTTTCTAAATCTGAACGGCAGTAAGACATAGGGCTGTTTCTATACATTAATCTGTAATATTATTGAAAACGTTTGCAATTTGTTCAACATTCAAAAATAATATTTTTAATAATAAAAATAATATAAACATTTATAAGAGTTTTACGATTTTTTTAGGCACAACCTATATTACCATTCAATTAGGCCTACGCTCATGTACTAATACGAGATGGTTTAGGGTTAGGAAGGCGAAATTGACAACGTCACTCACATAACTTTGAGGAAAGTGAAAGGCATTTCAGTAAAACCCACCCCACTATCACCCAACTGAGACTCAAACCTCATCTTCGTCATCGGCAGGTCAGCTGCTTTGGTGATAGCGCTTAGACCATGCGGCCATCGAAAGCAGGTCTTGTACTTTATAGACATAAATGTATCACTGATATCGTATATTTTATTTTAAATGTAAACTCGTATTTTCATAGAAAGCCTTTTAGAATAGCACAGATTTTTTTTTTTCGGTTGGTCAGCGTTAAGTATTACTATACAAGTCTACTATTAGTGTATTTTATAGATAGTTTTTTTAGCACCGGCGTCTCACACCTGTTCGGGATTGTTATGTAGGTACTAATTACACTAATTAACTAGAGATGAGTAATGTTTAGTTAAAAGAAGTGTATTTGGTTGAAGGAGAGAAAAATTTAGAAAAAAACCTTCAGTTCAACCCGAATGAGATCGAACCGATCTCGTCTTCAGAAGTCAACAATAAGTTGCGCGTTAGACACACAGCCACAAGGGGTTTTATAGGTTTTGATAGCACAAAAAAAACCAACTTCATAACAATGACCTACGATGAATAATTAAGGTTGATTTATTTGCTTTCTGCCCCGCAGGCAAAGTCTTACCACAGATTTTACGTCTTATTCGTCGTACTTACAGCCTTCGGTGTTCACGGACGTTATTTGAGACGGAAGACTGAAAAGGGAGATATAAACTTTATTAGAGTCTGTACGTTTCAATAAGATAATCCACAGTGATAGATCTAGTTTTAAGCTTGCGAGTTTGTTTCGTTTTCGAGATAGAACACAAGAAGTGATTATTATTAATCACATTAAACTTTAGATTTCTTACATGACAGTATATTTAGAAGGTCCTAAGCATTGATTCATTAATTATTTATATATAAGTAAATATATTTTCTTAAATTATACCATTAAATAAACAAACAAGGTTCTAGTTAAAACTCAAATTATTAATCCAACGCGATGTTTACGTGTTCTTAATGTCAGTTTTGCAGTATATTGATTTCTTAAACGGTATGTTAAAGTGCACTAGTTTCTAAAATACTTTTACAGCCTTGTTTTCCATACTCTTCCACGCTAGTGGGGGTATATTTCTCTTCCAATAGGTGATTCATGCGTTATTTTAAATGCTTTGTTTAGACCTTGTATTAATTAACAATTTTTAGGATGAGTGTTAATTTAGAGGGAATTTCTCGCATTTGTAGGTAAGAGAGTGGAATACAATTTAGGAAGCTTCTGATACACCGATGGATTAAACTCAATCCTCTACCCTCACACCCATTGTCCGCAGCCAAAACTATTGGGAGAGTGATTGATGCCTTAGCCCATTCTAGCACTAATGTGGGTATCAACCTTTTTAACCTCCAATAAGAGGATTCAATAAAAAAAACTATTGTTATTGTGTATTTTGACATTGTATTTTTTTATCGCCGCATCTTACTACCCATTCGGGCTATATGCTTATGTACTAATCAACCTGGTGGTTTTAGAGATTGTGTAGGTTATATTTAGAGGAAGTGTACAAACATTTATGTGGAGGAAGAGCTTAAAACCATTTTGTAAAAAAACACCCTCAGTGCACCCGACCGAGATTTGAACCTTGAGCTTCTCGACATAAGTATTCTAGTCTACTACGAGAGAAGCACCTCAGACCATGTAGCCGCCGAAGCGGAAGACGCTGTAATTAAAACATAGATTGGATCAGTGGCGCAAATCAACATAGGGTTGTTGAAGTATATAAAAACAATTTGTGAGGTCTTGACAGAACCCTTTCATGATCTTCCCACGAATGCTTTGTCAATCACATCTGGGCGAGCCTTTCGTGGTCTGCGTGCCATACATTGGGGCTACGCCCCTGAGGCGATATTAAATCAAAAACACACGCCTATCTCGTTCAGAGCACAATTGCCTATTCTGACCCATAACTCTGGATCAATCAGAGCCACCTCGCTTTTGCACTATACATGCGTGTTTATGAGTTTCTACTTAGATACGGATTGTACAATAGACAAAATTAGTCATGTCTTATGACCTTAAAAAAATAACAAATCGATAGCTCGCTAGAAAATATATATTTATTAATAGATGTATGCCTACTCATTTAGTGGTTGATGATCTAAGGCGTCATTCTCACAATATACAAGGCTGCCGATGATAGGACTAAACCATAATCGAGAGTAATGAAGGTGGTTACTACCTAATTGGTTTTCCACTTTTTTTTTCACGCAAATACGGGCTCACTTCCTACAAATTAAACCTTCCTCATTTCTCACAGATTAGTATAATAATTATTATACTACTATAACGCCACATGGTTGACTCTCTCACTGATATTAATGTTTACCCACTTCTAGATGAGCTAGAATTTGAAATTTGGCAAAATTAAAGGTTCTAGCCTGTAAACCGAACGGTAAATTCCAAAAAGCTAAAAATTATCATTTTTAACTCTAGAAAGAAATTTATAAATGGTGGAGCAGATTTAAAGTCGATGCGGACCTTTCTTTGGAGGTCTCTTGTCGCTAAACGGTAAGACTACAAAAACAAACAGCTCTGGAATTATATAGTTTATATCTACTTATAAAAAAACGCACTGGGAATTTGGGGGGGGGGGGGGGTGTGCCCCCAATGAACAAAGCCAGTTAGTATATATGCGTATAAGTCAAACGGGTAGTAATAGATGGTGCTAAATAAAAAAATTGAAAAAAAGCTCTTTAACAACAAAAATCATTTAGTATACCTAGCTTTAAACATGATTTACATTACCATTCACTGAATTTTAATATTTAAAATCTACACTGTTCAAAAATAGTGATAACTTAATAAGCAGTTTATATTGTATTTATGAAATATAGTTTATTAAGTATTTAAAATAATATGTTTGTTGAACAAATACAAACAATATTTTAAAACAACCATAAAATAATTTCAACACTTTAAACAATAATTAAATTTATTAATTACATAAAATAGCGTGTTTCTCATTTTCTGAATTGTTGAATAAATATTCAATAGAGAAACCTTAAAAGACTTATGCCTACATTATTTGAGATTTATGTTTACACCACGTCTTACTATCCACCCATTTTAATCTAGTTAGTGAAATAGGGATGAGATAAATATAATTTAGAAGAAATTAACACAAATTTTCTTGGAAGGTAAAGAAAGTGATAAGCCATTTATTGTAAAATTCAGTATAGACCCTTTCAGGATTCAAGTCATAGCAATCCATACCTTTGGGGGTATAATTCAATTTTATCACTGCCTATTAATATATAGTTCAAATATATATTATTATAATATAATATATAATATACGAGTATATGCTAGAGTTATTAAACCCAACAATTCAAAATACACTCCATAAAAATTGAGATTATTGGATCCATATTTTTACTATAGATTTTAATCATATATTAACATAGACCTGCTTTTTACTGACACATTACTTTCCATCGAGTGTAGCCTATATCAGAAGTACGTATGAAAAATGTATGGAGTTTGAAGTTTTAAACACGCAAGAAAACCATTAGGTAACAGTAGAAGTTGATGAAAAAACAAACACATACATGCAAATGACGATAGAGAATGAACCTCCCCGAGATTTTTTTTTTATGAAATTGCTCCCAAATTGTTTCGAAGGGTTTCCCGTGTGCTGATGACTATCACGCTCCAATCAGAACAATGACTAGAAGAAGGCGTGGTCAGCACGAAAGCTTGTCCTGAAAAACAACTACCCTTAAACTTGGGGTTAGTAAGGGGAAAGAGGAGGTGCTCGCAAACTTTAAGGACGCTGAGTGAATATACAAAGTTTTTATGGGCGTTATTATGGTGAATAAAAATGTTGACGTATTTTGAAAATTTTTGAACACGTGTCGTTGAAAAAAGTATATCTTTAGGTGTAACCAATGGCGTTTAAAAAATAGAATACTCGTAACCAGTTTCCGGACTTACATGTCATAAAAATTATTTTTTAAATTAGCTATAAAATGTTATGTAAGATATTTAAAAAACCTAGAAATAAAACTCGTAATGAATGCAAATGACTAAATTAAACTTGAAGTTTACAAATAGAAATAAAAATATATACAAGCAATGAAAAGCATTTAACAACTTAACTTTCTTATTCTGCTAAGTCTAACATTGATTTAAAATATATGTTTCAGAAGCTATATATAAATATATATTTTATCAACTTGTAACATCATCAGTGTTAGTTAATTTTACATCAATACTACCCGCCCCGACTAAAACCAATACATATAGACATCCTGCAATATCAAAGATTCACATAACTTTACTATGTCTAAAATATGTTCTTTACTCACTCTGTTTCGGACAACAACCATCACATGACTGGAGCACATCAAATAATTCTGACATAGAAGACTGACACTCCTTGAAAAAAGTGGATCGACGAGACATCGGTATGAGGTGATCTAGGCTAGGTTAGGAGCTGGATTTTGTGTCTACACTAGTTTTAAGGTAGTTAAGAAGTCGTGTTGTTATATAACCATACGGATTAGAAGATGCGCGTTAAAATCACGAATTTAAAAAAATATGGTATCCTCTATTTTCCACTAGCTGCTATAAATTGGGAATAATATATTTTTTAGTCATATCTTTTTAGAATAGTTAAATTTAATAATATATGAAATTCTATTTAGATTTCCAGGTTAAATAGTATACAGGTTGTAGGGAATTACCAAACAAATATTTGCAAGGAATGAACGCCAAATAACGGCGCTACAAGACGTCAAAGTTGGTGCAGTATACACCTGAGAGGTAGGCAACACATGCAGCACGCCACGCGAACCAACCCAGCCAGTCCCATCATTCCCTTTCCTGACCAACACGACGGTGCCAGCGTAGTAGAGCGGACATTGCACTGTCATCTATCAACATTGAGGAATATAACATGTTCCCTGAAATAGAAGACCTTCATTGTGTGTAGGGTGCTCCTAAAAGGAAGTGATACCACCTTATCCGTCGAGATTCCTTTGAGCTCTCAATAACAGCCCTTGTCATGGCCAACAACCAGAATATCTTTGAAAGAATCAGCAATTCCTTATAGGTAAGTGTTGTCAGGAAATGAATTAATAGTCATAGTTTACACCACACTCCACTTGTTATGTGCTGAAAATTGATGATTTGCCTACCTCCCAGGCGCATACGTTGTCAACTAAGACGTCACCATTTGTCGTCACCTACCGCAAGCTAATTACATGAATTTTTAAATTTTATTTTATCAAAGCGTCTTAATCCATCTACTACATACGTCTTACTATACCAATATGAATTATACGCATTCTAATTACGCTAATTGGCGTGGATATTTAAGGTATAATTTAGAGGAAATAGATCCTCAGTTACACGGAGGAGAAAGTGGTGAGAATAATTAGGGAAAACTAGACACAGTACACCCTGAAGGGACTCAAGATCCCAACACTCCCTAAACGGCAAACAAATATATACATTCCAGCCTGATATGACGACGATGCCCACTGATGGGAGATATTCAGATATTTTTTTTAAATTTGTTCTAGAAACGTGTCTTACTATCTACTCTGGGCTATACGAGTATATACTATTATGAAAAAGTACTAGAGATATAAAAAAGGTTGAAAATTAAGGATATGTACCCTTATTTTCGTGGAGTAGGAGTAGAAAACCATTTATGAAAAACCACCCCCACTATGCCCAATCTCTCTGTCATAGGTAGTCAAATTTATTGCGAGAGTGACGCCTAAGAACATTCTACCACCGAGGTGTTTCAAAAGCCCAAAGATGTTACATCTGAGGGTAAGTGTAGCCGGATCATAAATTTCCTAGTAAAATAAACGCTTATAATTCAATATACTCTGTTTTTACTGAAATTTGAATTTTTTACACCTATTTCAGTGACCGAATGGTTTGGCCATATCATGAACATTTTCACTCGATCGCGTAAGAAAACTATATCGTATTCTTGACTTATTCTAAAGTCAAATAATATCCAGTACTTTCAAATAAAATTTTAGTGTGACCAAAATAACCTTAATTGGTTATAATCGGTAATGTTATAAGAAATTTAAATAGTTTAATATAAAAAATATACATTTTACTTAATATATATCATTTTAGAAAACATTATAAAAGAATAGTTGAAAGCAAGGAGTGGTTATAATGAAAGTTAAGACTTAGATAAGTTGATCTATAAAATTATAAAATTAATTTATAAACTAAGCAGTTAATAAAGTGGTTAAAGTAATACGTGAGATTGACAAGAACTAAAATGTACAATTTAAATAAAAAATTTATAGATATAGTGAGTGTATGATATGAACAGTTAGATAAAATTATAAAGCATCATTAAATAAAAATATAATGGTCAAACGAGTTGATGAATAATCATACAACATAAGTTGACACATATTGATAAAAAAATATAATATACAATATAACGTGACCCGCCTCGGTGGCGTAGTTGGCTAACGCACTTGTCGTGTTGAGCTTGACTGCTGAGGACGGGGAGATCGAGGTTCGAACCTCGGTCGGGTGAACTGGGGGAGGTTTATCCTAAATGGTTTTCCACTCCCCCTCCATGCAAATACTGGTTCACTTCCTCTAATTCAACCTTCCCAATACCAAGTACATTAGCGTAATTAGTACTTAAAGCGTATAACCCGAATGGGTAGTAAGACGCGGTGCAAAATATATATATAATATAACGTGATATGAACAATATTATTAAGTCCAGATTTGATTTTAAATTAAAGAGTAAAAATTGAGTAAGCATCTGCCAAACTGACTTAAGAAATTAGATCATTCTACACTACATAAATACTTCAACTAAGTCTTTTCATAATTATTATTATTAGCATCGCGTCTCACTACCCGTTCGGGTTATACGCACTTACGCTAATGTGTAATGGTAAGGAGATTGTGAGATGGAATGAAGGACCTACAGCTTAACGTGGAATCCGAACCACGGTGGAGAGCCTGGCATTCCACACATTCACAAGATGTCTTGTCAGAGGTGAAGGAAGGGTTTGGTAATCAGATAAAACTGTGCCGTAACCGAGGATTGAACCCCGGACCCCCAAAACAGAAGTCTGACACCTTATCCCTAGATCGCCAGGTAACCCCAAGTATTTTCATGTATGTATATATATATATGTTTTAATTTTGGGTACATTAGAATTTGAGAAACTCTTTATTTTAAGGAATAAATATAAGATGTACAGACAAAACAAATAATAAAGAGTGGAGAAACTATGTATGATCGCGGGACCTTTGATAAAGTCTATAGGACTCAAAAATATTGCTGACCCCTTGTCTAATGCGTCACTCTCGTGTTAGACTGGCTTAATAGTGATGGGGAGATCGGGGCTCGAGATCTGGTTGGGTTTACAGAGGGTGGTTTTTCTTAAAATGTTTTCCCACTCCCCTTCCACGCAAATGCGGGTAGATTACCTCCAAACTGTTTTCGTCCTCATGCCTACCCACCAAAGTAGCTATCATATATGCGTTTAACATGAACAGTTTGTACGACACGGTGATAAACAAATCTTACCTTAACGGATTACACTATGCAGTAACTTATTAGCGAGCGTGATTACGTTAAGGTAAGACGAATACATTACATTTAATGGTAAGTGAAGTGTACATAACCGGTGTTAACAAGGGTGAACGTGTACTGGGGCACTCACACAGGAGCGGGACCATTTGACACGTTTAGCCCAATGGCGATGTCACGTAGACCTACATACAGTAAATCACAATATTTAGGGGGGGGGGGGGATAGTTTTCCAGCCTGCACCTGCGCGTTCAGTGTTGAGTGCATGTACAGTTACGGCCAGTGTTGAATGGATGTACAGTTACAACAGGTGTTGAATGCATGTACAGCTACGGCCGGTTTTGAATGGATATACAGTTACGAACAGTATTGAATGGATATACAGTTACGGCCGGTGTAGAATGCATTTACAGTTACGGCAGGTGTTGAGGTGTTGCGATCACGAAAACAGAAAACTTGGAGGACTCAGAAAAATATAAAATATAAACTTATGAACGGTGAAAGTAATTATTAGATTTATCAAACGTAGTATGAAGAGGGTTAGTAAAACTTATTCCAATCCACACGACCTGTCTATTGACTTCTTGTCAATGGTATTTCAATCTATTTCGAGAAAACTGTCTTGAAGCAACAATAAAATGCTTTTTTTTAATTTATTTAAACTTTTAGAAAAAATGTTCAAGTTATACACGTGTATTAACCACGCTAACAGGTTAAGGATGAAGGAGGTAGAATACAAAGTAGCCCCACGACTTCTTTGGTGCTGACTGACAGCTCACAGCTGACAGCTAAAAGCTTTGAGAAGTTACCAGACCAAATTATGTATCCCTACGCCGAACCATATGATCTGCAAAAACATGTATTTAGCAGCTGTCACTTCCGATGGTCAAAATCTAGATATATACCTGAATGTTGACTGTCAGAAATAGGCTGTGAGCTGTCAGTCAGCACCGAAGAAGCCAAGGAGCTACTGTACAGTAAGTTTGCCATAATTGACATGGAGTGAGTGTGTGGGGGTAATGGGGGGGGGGGTGAGTTGGTAAAATAAATCAGCATTAAACCTAACTGTGATTCGGGCTCTAATGTCCGTCAACGGTATAACATATTTAATTAGATTACGTACTATCTAGTGACGTGGATTTCTGCAAATTGAATAAGTAAACTTGCAAATTGAAATTTGAAATATTAACTATCTACTTGTACCTTTATCCAGAATTCGAACCATGAACTTCTCATCACCAGCAAACCAGACTGGGTGAGCTTAACATTAAATCCACGTGCCCATCACTGCAGGTTTGATAACTAATACATTTATTATAATTTTCACGACAAGAAAACTACAACTAACTTCTGAAGCTTTTTTTTCTATGAACTCCACACCTATTCCTTACATCTGTTTTTCAAGTCTTGTGAAAAGAAGGAGATAAGACGTTTTCACTTCACGATATCACATTGATTGCAAAAAGGTAAGGTAGAAAAGAAGTTGGTAGAAGAGCGTGATGGCAACAATGGAGCTAATCATGCATACAAGACAACAGAGTCCCAACGATTGTTTATGGAGGGCTTGAAATAAGGCATTCCGTTTCGCTGCTCCTACTTGTCGCGATATATATTGTAGATGCAAATCGATATCCCTCCCCTAAGAAACTTGACTGTTTCACATCTCGCTTAGCTTCCATGATTTTACAAGAACAGTAAAGCAATGGTACAGGGGGGGAAACGAAAGGAAAATCCGATTTTAGCCAAAACTGAGTTATTATTATTATTATTATTATTATTATTATTATTATTAGCACCGCGTCTTACTACCCGTTCGGTTTATACGCACATACGCTAATGTGTAATGGTAGGGTGATTGTGAGATGAAATGGAGGACCTACAGTTTAACGTGGAATCCGAACCACGGTGGAGGCCTGGCATTCCCCACATTCACAAGATGCCTTGTCAGAGGTGTAGGAAGGGTTTGGAAATCAGATAAATCTGTGCTGGGACCGAGGATTGAACCCCGGCCGCCAGCATAGAAGTCTGACACCTTACCCCTAGACCACCAGGTCACCAACTGAGTTAGTGCTGCCATCTATTAGACAATTATGAGACCTTCCTAATGCACTTTATATTATGGTTAAAAGAATTAATTAAAAAAATACATATTTGCTGGAGTCGTTCTGTGGTTTGAAATATAGATGTTGTTCTTGAAAATATGTTTAGTATGACTTTCCTCCTTTTTACCTAGTATCCTTCACATAAAAAATTACTCTAATCACACAAAGAGCTACACAGACAATATATCAGACTTGCCATCCAGTGGGGTGGGTGGGGGGAGGAGGTTAGATTTCGATTCCTGATTGAGTGTTCTGAAGGTGTCATGATGCGGATAAAGGATTAATCGACGGTCACACTTTTATAGAACTAAAAATTGTCGGTTTTTTTCCTCAGATATATAATTTTTATGTTAAGGTCTGTTTAGAAACTATGTGTTAAATATCATCTTTATTATGTCATCAATATTTATATTGTTGTGTTCTCTTCTTTCATCTTTCTTGGATCAAATTTGTTACACCTTTGTACCTTCTTCTGCCAACAATACCCGCTATATTATTTATGTACTCCAGCTTTGGTCTCACTCTTTAATCTCTCTAATTCACATCTCCTTCTATAACTATTTTTGTCTAACTATTATGTCTCAGAATATGGTTCTACCATGCTAACTCTTCTTTGTTGTACATCTTTCCAAAGTGTCCTTTCTTCATTTTCTTTTCTTACCACTTGTGTATTTGATACCAACTCCATCCATGATAATCAAGTCAAAATTTCTTAAAGGATAAGCCAATTTGTATTTTCATAGTGTTAGTTACTAATTACCTAATAAAATAAGCAGGATTATGAGGATGAGTTTTAAGACAATGTAACAGCATTCGAAGATAAAGCTATTGTAAATACACTACTTAAAAATATATCTAGTTAACCCCCTTTTCAATTCTTTTCTAATCACTATTTTATAGTAAGACTAATAAAATTAAAACAATTCACAAAATAAATAATACATCGTTTCATATCATTAGATTTATATTCAAATCATATCTTACTATACATAATTCAAAGCTCATAATTTATAGAAGATCTAAATTTTCAATAAGTTATATATTTAGAATAGTGAAATACATATAAAATACTTTTAAATGTTATAGAAATAAATACATATTTTTACAAACAGACTATTCTTTCAGTTGAATTCCGTGGACTCGCTCTTCAAATAAAGTCTTCCTACTTTTTTACAGAACAATTCACAATCAGAATTCAGTCAATGAAGTGTTTTTTTCTTCGATTCGATTGAGTTATCTGCTACACGGTTCCGTGACGTTCTTTAGTTTACAGTCTTGAGACTGATGTAGTCAATATCTACTTTTATTTTGGGGCGCGTTCATTCATAACCTTATCAAAAAGAATACATTCATGTAATACGTTCTCCTGTAAAAACACTGGCTGTACTATAAATATATTATTATTATTATTAGCACCGCGTCTTACTACCCGTTCGGGTTATACGCACTTACGCTAATGTGTAATGGTAGGGTGATAGTGAGATGAAATGAAGGACCTACAGTTTAACGTGGAATCCGAACCACGGTGGAGGCCTGGCATTCCTCACATTCACAAGATGTCTTGTCAGAGGTGAAGGAATATAAATATATTAAAAATGGTTTTATTATAATTATACTATTTTTTAAATAGTTACTGTACATGTTAAAATAAAATATGTATATATTTAAAGTTAAACTTATACATCATATTTTGTTTCATTTTACTATATATATATAAAACACTCTAAGGTGGACACACAAATAAAGGCATCAGTCTCATTTCAACTAGTTTTCTAGTGATGGAGATCTCGTTTCTCAAATTTCATTCCGATAAATCAATGTTTTTCCCCCCTGTTGAATATTTTCCCTCCACAAATAAAGTCGATTACATCCTTTAAAATATTACCTAAATCATCCATACCCTATCATTATAAAAATGCGAACATTAAAAAAACAAAACTCCATGACGTCAGTCCTCAGGCTAGCCATACCGACCGAGCGTCCACCATCTGTTGGCAAATATAGTGTCAACTTCAGTGGAAAGAGGGTGTATTTTGGTCATCACAATGAGCCCTACATCTAATAATATCAGTTTTCCAGGCTGAAGCTGCTACATTTTCATTCAACTAGCTCCTTATTCGTCCTCATGAGGTTAAGACTTACTGCCTCACAGAAAATCTGGAAGCGTCAGCCAATACATACCGGTATTAATAACTGGAGCAAGAAACAAATATTTGTATTATAAAAGATTAAGATAAATATAATGAGGAATTAGGCGGAAGTCCAATTTTTAAAGGAAGAACTTTATATGACAGATACAAAAGTAGTTACAGTAGCCCCATGGCTTCTTTGGTGCCGACTGACAGCTCACAGCTGATAGCTGAGAGCTTTGAAAAGTTACCAAACCAAATTATGTATCCCTACGCCGAACCATATGATCTGCAAAAACATTTGTTTAGCAGCTGTCACTTCTAAGAGTCAAAATTTAGGTATATACCTAAATGTTGACTGTCAGAAGTCAGCTGTGAGCTGTCAGTCAGCACCAAAGAAGCCATGGGGCTACTGTTGATCTACTTTCATGGATTTCTGACCTCGGAGATCTAGGGGTGAAGGATTGTTTTATCCTATTGGTTTTCCACTCTTCCTCGACGCAAATTTGAGTATACTTCCTTTAAATATAACATCCCTTATCCTTAAAACCGTTAGCTTAGTTAGTACATAAGCGTATAACTCGGAATGGTTACTAAGACGCGGTGCTAAAAATAAAAGAAAAAAAATATTGATATAAAATATTATCAATTTTGACCAACAGAAATATTTGACTTTTCTAAAAGGCACTTCCAATAAAAATGGGACAACGGCAACAATTTTCAATTAATCACTTAATAATTATATTACGTTACCAACTTCGATTAGAGCGGCATTATTTTACATGGAATAGATTACTACACAGAGTTCAAAGATAATTTATATCCCACGTGCTATGGTCATCAAATAGATACAAACACTTTTCCTACGGGCGAGACCATCTCTAGTCGTTACAGTTAACAAGGCACCTTTCCAGCGAGTGGGGAAACCGTTATTTTAACCACTACGACAAGTCAATACGGTAACGACTATCTGCCCATGCCCCCTTAACCCCCGCAGAACAATCACACGCATCTGCGAATGTTCCTATAAATTAAGTTAGGTTTCCGTGCCCCGCTGAACATCCCGTAATTCTTGTGGCGACACCTATAACATTAGACCATGGATGGTGGATAATCGGAGGGACTGGCTCCTGGTTTGTTGGCTACAGTAGCCCCGTGGCTTCTTTGGTGCTGACTGACACCTCACAGCTGACAGTTGACAGTCGACATTTAGGTTTATACCTAAATTTTGACTGTCAGAAGTGACAGCTGCTAAACACATGTTTTTGCAGATCATATGGTTCCGCGTAGGGATACAAATTTGGTCTTTTATCTTTTCAAAGCCGTCAGCTGTCAGCACTAAAGAAGCCATGGGGCTACTGTAGCTCGCTCCCAGCACTAGCGTGAAACAAAATGGTACCCACTTGAGTGGTCGCATGGTTAAGGCGTTACTCTCTCAATGGACTAGACTGCCGAAGACAGGGTGATTGCGGTTCGATTCCAGTCGTGTGAACTGAGGGTGGTTTTACCCTAAGTGTTTTTCCACTCTCCCTTACCTGTAAATGTGGTTGAACTTACTCTAAATTAAACCTTCCTAATCCCTATCACATTAGTGTAATTAGTACATAGGATTATAATCCGAACGGCTGGTAATATGCGGTGCTAAAAATATATAAAGAAAATGGTTAAGACACTGATGATTATTATTTTTACTATGGATTTGTGATCGAACCTTATCTATGCTAAATATGGGGGTGAGCTATTTATATGATTTTAAGAATAAATATAAGATAATTTTGGTTTGGAAGAAAATTTAAATTTGCCACGTTTGTAAAGGGATCACCTACGATAACCATAAAAGCTGTAAAGTTTGGAATTTAAAAATAGAGGTAAAAAAGATAAGAGAAAAGATACATCTCAATATCGTATAAAATTTGCATCTTATATCGTCAGATGAAATAAAATCAAACTAATACAAAATTAATATCAAAGATTATCTTAAAGGGGATCCATTAGCGTTGCGAAAGCAAAACTTTAAATGTTATTGAAGGATAAATGAGAGCAGTGATATAAAAAAAATAAAAAATAAACAGATTCTGTCAATTTAGCTCGGTGTATCGTTATGCTCAATGGAAAACCACGATGCTTGTTATTCGTTGTAATAAAAGGTAATCCAGTGTATCATTTATTTATGCTCTTTTGATGAACTTGTATGCTATTTTTTCCCAAACGTTTATGTAATAATGTATATTATTTTATCTATTTTATTTTATAACTGTGCCTAGATATGGAGTTTAATGGAATGCACTCAAACAAAGTAATATTTGTCTAGTACATTTAATTTAGTTTAATTAATTAATAATAACCATGATTGGTTTGTGATTGCCATAATTATTTATCAGGATTGTAAAACAAAGAACTATCAAAAAGTGGGTAGCAGGATGTTGAACGTTCTAATTTGATATAGTTTTGTTGATTCTTAAATGTTTGAAGGGTTGAATTTCTTGTATATAATATAAAAATAAGTGAGTATTGAATACTATTTATTATAATTATCATGTCATAGTTAAAGAATACACAAAAATATATACTAGCTGGTGTACCCGTTCTTCGAATGGATAATTTATAAATTAGCTTTGCTATTTTTAAAATATAAAATTAACCACAGGTAAAAGTAACCACATCTTAAACTATGTATAAATATTAATCCTTTATTGGTTTAAATTGTGATATAAAACGCAGAAGTAGGCTGACTAACGCACAATGTCAAAATATAAATATAATCTGAAAATGTTTTAAAAGCCGATGTTTCTTTAAAAGATTAAGCTATGATTTCTTTAAACACTATATTTTTAACTCTTACCCACTGGGTTTCAGGGTTGACCCCCCACCTCCCAGACCTCACTACCCACCTTCCTCCTTCTCGTCCCTAAAGCTGTTGAGATCATACATGAGGAACTCTACAAATAAAGACAGAATTATTGAGCTTCGTGTAAATACATCCAGAGGTGTCAGTTACGGACCCATGTGGAAAAATACCAGATTTGGCCCAGAACTGGAATTGGCCAGATCTGGGAATGCCAAATTTGCCTCAGATCAGGGCTTATCTGGCCCAAATATGAACCAGTTATAGCCAGATATTATCTTTCCACATAGGGAGTGTGAATTTCTCAATGAACTTTCTATGAATACAAGGAAAATTAACATAAGACTAAATTGAATTAGTTCAAAAGTGGATTTTGTGAGGTAAGAGTTAGGGCAAGTTGCTTATTTGAATTTTCAGGTTTTAACTCATAAAATATGTTTATAAATCAAATTTCCAAAATACAATCTATTGAAACTTGCATGTTTGTATATTCTAGAAGTATGCATGAATAAAAAATTTTTCATATGAACTTAATAGTCATAATGATTACATAATTATGACCGTTTTTTATAAAGTTTAAATTATTTTGGATATTATTGTATTTCTTTTGATGCATTTGCGTTTGGCAGTACTTACATTTTCAAATTTTCCCACGGTAAAACCCTCACAAACGAATCTCGTCTGTGCCAGTAAAGTCTTACCTGTTGGTGCTTGTTAAAAAAAAAAGGGAGAGTAACAGAGCATAAATGGTTGTTAGAGAGTTAAAACAAATTTATAGTTTAAATAAGGAATTAATCATTTCAACGTTTCTGGACTAATCTGATCCGCTATTTGGAACTAACCGCATTAAAAAAATTGTGTTTTTTTTTTTTTACATATTTAGAGAACATTGTTTTAAAATACCATCTGAATTCCAAATTTTAGATTTCTAGGATGTTTAGAAGTGTTCGAATAATTACTTATGTGGACAGACAAATATCAACGCTATATCAAATTAGGATGTTCTACATCCGGTTGCATCATTTAGATAAATTCTTCTTCTACAATATCAATATAGGTCCCTGTAATTACCTTCACAGTTTTAGTTTTCTACTTCAAAAAAATGTTGATTTTTATAGAAATTTGTAAAATTTTAAATCCCCTATTTCTTGGATCCAATTTTCAAACTCAACATTTTCCTTATTTTTTATTATTTAGGGTGGTCTTTGTACCTATATGATTAAAATATTACAATTTTATACAATGTCTAGAAGCTTTTTTTTGTCCTAATTTTTGAGAGTTTAGCCACCCTTTCCCGGTATTTTTCAAATCTTTATTAAAAGATTAAAAATCTTTCATATTTTTCTAGTTATTTGGAATAGACCATTCAACTTTCTAGCACACCAAAAATTATTGATTTCTTAGGATTTGTAAATTTTCTTTCCTCATTCACCCCATAGCTCCAATCCACCAATATCTGGTTTGAAATTATAAAGGTTTGGACTCTTTTAGTTGTTTAAGGTCGTTCTTATGCATGTATAAAAATATATCCAAATTTATAACAAATGGGAAAGTTTTACTTAATTAGTTTAGGAATTTTTTTTATTGCTGATGATGGGGAAATCGTTGTTTGAGTTTAGGTCGGTTGGCCCACAGTGGTTCTTCATTAATAGTTTTTCACTCTCCCTCCACACAAATATACGTACACTTCCTCTCTAGTCTAGTCTTTCTCATCCCTGACACATTAGCATAATTAGTATTTATGTTTATAGCCCTAACAGGTAGTAAGGCGTGTTACTAAAATCAAACAAATACGTCTTAGTCAATAATATATATATATATATATATATATATATATATATATATATATATATAAAAGCTCGCATTGGCTGTCCGCACTCGGCCTTTCGTCCTCTTCCCATTCCATAATTTCCGTTGATCTATGTGCAGCCAAAATAATAACTCTGGTTGAGAAACGGTTTTTCAAATCTTAGGTTTATTTTCAAAGTGTTACTTTTTTTAGAATAACATTTTTCTTTGTACATTTTAGTTGCTAGGTTCACTATAACCGAGGATGTTGGCCCATAATAAACAGCATTTTTAACATATAGGCTCTGTTTAAATGTATGCGTATTGTCTTAACTCATATTTTAGGAGAATGTGATGGGGGTGGGGTTCACTCACTTTATAGATAATATATTGATTATTAAATACATTATCAAAAGGCATAAAAACTAACCTTAGGGAAATTTACCTAGTTCTACAGACTGAATATTAGCGCTTAAGAAGTCTAGTTAGATGGCTAAACGAATCTGTAAAAACATGTAATAGGATTATGCTAGAAATAAACTTTTAGAAAATACAAATATAATTTTGCAGTCCACATTAATAATATTTTATTTTATTACTAAATTTATTTAATTGGTATTTAAATTATCTATATTATGTAACAATCACAGATAGTATTACTTGATGTGTGAATATATTAAAAATGGGTGTATTTCATTTTATAACAATTAAAACAATCAAAAATGTACTGAAGTAAATATCATGAAGTGCATCATCCTGAATTGATTAAGCGTTTCTTAATCATATGTTCGATACTGGTCAACACGAAAGAGAAACCAATTAGGTGGTCTTATTTAAACCATGCCCTAGCCTAGAATTATAAATATATCTACCTTACGTTTTATATTAATAATAATATTGCACGACTGGGTTACAACAATCCTAGCACAGTAGTGTACAGATTAGTACTATTAACTAACCGTTGCCCACGGGACGCCCGTCTGTACTAATCTAACATCCTTTTCATGGAGGATCTTACCATGTCCTAATGAGATGGGATAATGGTGATTCCCCTTTTAGGAAGAAGAATACCCAAATTACCAGTCGGGAATTGAACCCGGGATCCTTAGATCAGTATCAAAGTGCATCGACCTCTGCACCACGGGGCCGGGTTGCGTTTTATAATCCAGAAGTTTTTATCGTACTCTGCCAGAAAGTGAGCTAGTTGCTAGATCCTTAGTACCCTTGCTCCGTGCCCATACCGCAAGTGGTGGCAATCAGTGTGGAGGGAACCACCGCCGCCCGCGGCCGCAGACCCTCATGGGACAAGGGTTTAGGAGAAAGTGAGTATGGGGGGAGTGGGGAGTGGGGGGAGTAAGAGGCCGTTCCATCAGAATTATTAACCAAAACCATAACGATTGTCGTTATGTAGTCACAACTATTGTGGTTGTAAATAGGTGTGGTATGCGTCTGTGTTTTTAAGGGGAAATAGGTAGACCGGTATGTGGTGAAGGTCATCCATCATTAATTACACGGTTTCGTTGATACTACGCGAGTGAGGGGGAAGGGGTGGTATAATTTCCATATCTCGTTGAGGATTTAATCCTCTATACGACGCTTATCAATCAAACCATATTACCATCGCCACTGACATTAAAAAAAACATATTGGTGGTGAAACATATTTGGTTCAAAGGAATCACAATGGTTAACGTTGGCTTATATCACCTAAGCCGCATTAATGTGGTTAAAATATCAAGTTTATAACACTAATAAATTTAAAATAAAATGCTAAAGTAGGATGAAGGAAACTGGGCAGGAATTACCACTAATTTTATTATTTATTTAGGGAAAAATAATAATAGTTATTACATCATTATGAACACTTCAAATTTCCTCCTACCCCTCCCTTTTCCTCTACTTTGGCTCAGTTCTACCTGTCCCTTCCACACTCCTCCTTATGCCCTTCAGCATCTGTCCCTTGTTCATCCATCAGCCTCCTCCCCCCCCCTTTCCCTCTACCTCGGCTCAGTCCTATCCTGTCTCCTCCACACTCTCCTTATACCCTTCAGCCATCTGTCCCTTGTTCATCCTCCCAGCCTCCTCCCCCCCCCCTTTCCCTCTACCATGGCTCAGTCCTATCCTGTCTCCTCCACACCCTTCTTATGCCCTTCAGACATCTGTCCCTAGGATATCCTCCCAGCCTCCTCCCCCCCCCCCTTTCCCTCTACCATGGCTAAAGTCCTATCCTGTCTCCTCCACACTCCTCCTTATACCCTTCAGCCATCTGTCCCTTGTTCATCCTCCCAGCCTCCTCCCCCCCCCCCTTTCCCTCTACCATGGCTCAGTCCTATCCTGTCTCCTCCACACTCCTCCTTATACCTTCAGCCATCTGTCCCTTGTTCATCCTCCCAGCCTCCTCCCCCCCCTTTCCCTATACCATGGCTCAGTCCTATCCTGTCTCCTCCACACTCCTTCTTATGCCCTTCAGACATCTGTCCCTAGGATATCCTCCCAGCCTCCTCCCCCCCCCACCTTTCCCTCTACCATGGCTCAGTCCTATCCTGTCTCCTCCACACTCCTTCTTATGCCCTTCAACATCTGTCCCTAGATATCCTCCCAGCTCCTCCCCCCCCCCCCCTTTCCCTCTACCATGGCTCAGTCCTATCCTGTCTCCTCCACACTCCTTCTTATGCCCTTCAGACATCTGTCCCTAGGATATCCTCCCAGCCTCCTCCCCCCCCCCCTTTCCCTCTACCATGGCTCAGTCCTATCCTGTCTCCTCCACACTCCTTCTTATGCCCTTCAGACATCTGTCCCTAGGATATCCTCCCAGCCTCCTCCCCCCCCCCTTTCCCTCTACCTCGGCTCAGTCCTATCCTGTCTCCTCCACACTCCTCCTTATACCCTTCAGCCATCTGTCCCTTGTTCATCCTCCCAGCCTCCTCCCCCCCCCTTTCCCTATACCATGGCTCAGTCCTATCCTGTCTCCTCCACACTCCTTCTTATACCCTTCAGCCATCTGTCCCTTGTTCATCCTCCCGGCCTCCTCCCCCCCCCCTTTCCCTCTACCATGGCTCAGTTCTATCCTGTCTCCTCCACACTCCTTCTTATGCCCTTCAGACATCTGTCCCTAGGATATCCTCCCAGCCTCCTCCCCCCCCCCCCCTTTCCCTCTACCATGGCTCAGTCCTATCCTGTCTCCTCCACACTCCTCCTTATACCCTTCAGCCATCTGTCCCTTGTTCATCCTCCCAGCCTCCTCCCCCCCCCTTTCCCTATACCATGGCTCAGTCCTATCCTGTCTCCTCCACACTCCTCCTTATACCCTTCAGCCATCTGTCCCTTGTTCATCCTCCCAGCCTCCTCCCCCCCCCCTTTCCCTATACCATGGCTCAGTCCTATCCTGTCTCCTCCACACTCCTCCTTATGCCCTTCAGCCATCTGTCCCTTGTTCATCCTCCCGGCCTCCTACCCTTCACCGCCCTATTCAGTCGTGCCTTCTCTATACTGTCCTGGACAGACTCTTCTTTTACTTTCCCGTGAGGGTGAAGTACAGTGGGGATTATGTGTTCCCTTGTGACTACTCCGGTAGCTGTGAAGGTCCTGCAGGAACATTGAAAAGTGACGGATGATAGGGCTTTGGTGAAACTACGATAGGCCTAGCAAGCCAGTAATGAATGCAAAAATTGCTTTCAGAATAGGAGAATAAGTGTCATAATAACAGCAGAGTATTTAATTATAAATTAAAGGCGTCATTTGTTTGTCTCTTATGACCATTGCATTGAATTATCATTTCTAATTTTATATCTTAATTATTATTATTATTATATTATTATTATTATATATTATTATTATTAATTATTATTATTATTATTATTATTAGCACCACGTCTTACTACCCATTCGGGTTATACGAACTTACGCTAATGTGTAATGTGTAGGATGATCGATCGTGAGATGAAATGGAGGACCTACAGTTTAACGTGGGATCCGAACCACGGTGAAGGCCTGGGATTCCACACATTCACAAGTTGTGATTAATACATTATTATTAGCACCGCGTCTTACTAACCGTTCGGGTTATACACACTTACGCTAATGTGTAATGGTAGGGTGATTGTGAGATGAAATGAAGGACCTACAGTTTAACGTGGAATCCGAACCACGGTGGACGCCTGGCATTCCCATGTGATTAATACAATTCTTGTCAGAGGTGAAGGAAGGGTTTGATAATCAGATAAATCTGTGCCAGGACCGAGGATTGAACCCCGGACCCCCAGCACAGAAGTCTGACACCTTTCCTCTAGTTCGACAGGTCACCACTGCATGCTCTAAGGCGCTACTCTCACGGTAGACTAGACTGCCGATGACGGGGATATTAAGGTTCGAATCTCAGTCACATTTACTGAGGTTTTTTTTTCAAAAATTGCTTTCCACTCTTCCTCGGCGTGAATATGGGTACACTTCCTCTTAATATAGCTTTCCTAATCCCTAAAACCATTAGCATAACTAGTTCATAAACATATAACCCATAAGGGTAGTAATAAATGGTGCACTAAAAATGCTTCAGCGTGCGGATGACCATTAAGTAAGAAAACGTTTGACTTTTATCACGCCCCTCTTATTGAAAATCTAGAAACAAACATTTACCGACCTTAGTGTTTTATTTATTATTTACTTACTCTATGACATTAGAAATGTCTAAAGTTTACTACCGCACTTACGCTAACCATTCCTATCTTGAGCTAGTCCTATCCAGTCCCCCTCACTAGACTCTATCCCTTTCAGGCCCATTCTAAAGTTATACTCCCATCTGAGCCTAGGTCTTCCCAATGGTCTCTTACCTTTGTGGTTGCCAGACAACTAGTGAAGCCTTATTGTAGTGTAAAATATCCGTCTAGTTTTAGGATTATATGGGTTTCTACCTCCCCGTCCCATAATTTTGAAACCACCCTCAAACTCTGGGAGAATAATAATAATAGGCCTCACTTTGTCACACTTTAGGCTAAAAGTGGAATTTTAGTTTATTGATTCTTGTTTTGTTTTCAATGATTTGTGTGAATTAAGAGGACCTACGTTATTAGCTTTTTTGATTAGGTATTGAAAGTATGTACAGGGTGGGTCCGAAACACTTGAAAACCAACCCTTAAATTATAAAGTAAATATTTACTTGTTTGAAATCAAACTACGAACTACACTTTTTCACATTTTGACGATAATGTTACTCAGGTGAGCTCCACCGGACGTCATGCAGTCCTCAACACGTAGTACGTCACTTTACCCATCATTGCTTGCACCCCATCCTGTATAATATTATATCTTCTCTAACATTTTGATTTATAATATAACTAGCTTTCAAGTTGTTAAGTTGTATGAAAAAATAAGATGTTGAGTCAGAATGGATTTCATATTTCATTTAGTTCATATTGCAGTTTGTGGAACAAAAGTTAAGATTTTTTTTTACCTTAAACACGATTTGAATTAGATAAATCCATGTAGAAAATTTTGTTTTAAAAATTATTAAGTTTAAAAATTTGAATTAAGTATTTAGCTTACTTATGTTGTTTAATATGTGTTTATACAGTTTTTACATATTTACTCTGTATATGATTATAAAAATATATAGACCTATAGAGACATATAGATATAGAGCCAGAAAAATATATATAATGCACTTTTAATTAAATACTCAACTTATAATTCATTTTAACCCTGGAATGGTACAGTGAGGCACTCTATGTCCCTGATAATTTTTATATCCATATTAAATTGGCTGGGTAAATCTAACAAGGGCCAACTTCTGAGACTCTTTTTAATTGACCTTTACTGTCTTCTAGTTGGTGTGTTTACTTGTTGGCAGAGACAGTTATTTAGACTCAAAACAATTACTTTGAGGTGTATAGTTAATATAACTTTTCTTTGTTTTAAATATTTTATTTATTTTAAAGTTTTCTCAAATTTAATTGTGTAGTGTTATATAATGTGTGACATGGAGGTCTTACTTAATTATTATTAGCACCGCGTCTTACTACCCGTTCGGGTTGTACGCACTTACGCTAATGTGTAGTGGTAGGGTGATTGTGAGATGAAATGAAGGACCTACAGTTTAAAGTGGAATCCGAACCACGGTGGAGGCCTGGCATTCCCCACATTCACAAGATATCTTGTCAGAGGTGAAGGAAGGGTTTGTATATCAGATAAATTTGTGCCGGGACCGAGGATTGAACCCCGGCCGCCAGCATAGAAGTCTGACACCTTACTCCTAGACCACCAGGTCCCCGTCTTACTTAATGATGAACACATTTTAGAAGAACTAGTGAGATAATAGCCTGATATGTCAAATTATTTCGAGGAATTTATCTGATAACAAAGGTGACGATAAATCAATCCGGGCTGAAAGAAAGGAAAGTGATCCTCTTGTTCCATCAGAGAATTGTGGGACTCGTTTATTAATAATTGTAAGGTTTCTTATACACTTGGAACTTATTGCACCATAGATAAGCAACTTTTAACATTTAGGGGAAAATGTATTTTTCGTATGTGTGTCCCCAACAAACCAGCCAAGTTTGGGTTGGAGGTAGTCATGATGTGCAACTATAGTAATGGATACATGATGCACGCAATACCTTACACTGGCAAGAAAACTGACGCAGAAGTTAAAAACTTTTTTAGATAAATTGTTTGAAACAATCCATGTTAGTAGTAATCGTAATATTACATTCTACAATATGTTCTTATCAGTTCCTCTATTAAACTGTATGCTTAAAAAACACAATTTAACAAGGGTTGGAACGCTTCGCCAAAATATACCTTTAATCTCCGAGGAAGCTTTTCATACAAAGAAACGTGAAGAAGAAACATCATGTTTCTTTTTTGACAGTGAACCTACATTACTTTCTCATATATACAAAAAAAAAAAAGTCATTTTCATTTCAAACATGCACCAGGGCCAGTGTATGATGGACAGTAACTTATCAAAGATGATTCACTTTTACAACAGTATGAAAGTAGGTGTGACGAAATGTGTGCAATATACAACTTCAGTCTAAAAACAAGGCGATGGCCTCTTTGCCCTTTTTTTTTTATGGAATGATCAATGCTAACTGCTTGAATGGTTACATAATCCATAAAGAAAACCATAGGGGTTCATATTGAGAGAAGAAATGATGAAGCCTTGGATGACTTAAAGGCTTGAAACGTTTGTATTTCTAGAAGGAATCCACACCCGACTGTTGTAAAACAACAGGGAGTTGAGATGCCCAATCAGACATCAACAGTCAATCGATCGTCCGAAAGGTGCTTCACCTGTTCAAGATCCAAACACACCATGTCCGCTGTAGTAGGTTAAGAGGGAAAACATTTTGTGTGTAAAAGTCATAGTTTAGTGTTTTGTCGTAATTGTGATAAGTAAACACAATAATTTGGATCAAACAAAACAAAATTACAAATATATTTTTAAAATAAATGGTAGGAGCACCGCGAATTTCTCGTTTATTGTTTTAAAATTGAGATATTTACTCAAAACTCGTAATATATGTTAAACGTAATAATATACACTAGCAAACCCAAGAATAAATTGCACTATCCTTATGTAAAACATTTTTTGAGTGGCAGTTTTAAATATTAACCTTTTATTTTTAAAGAATTAATGTCCTCAATTGTATGTTTGGACCGATAAAAAAATATCAATATTGGGTTCACAAGGGTCACACTTCGTATTAAAATTTCGAATTCCAGTTAACATTTTTGGCATTTTATTAGGTGTTGCAAGTATTCATGTCATCGCATTGCTATTAAATTCCTCGTTTATAAATTTTTACCAATAAAAAATTTAAATATTGACTATTGAGTCTAAAAGGAAGGATAAAGATCATTGATGTACAAACAATTTTCCTAAGAGTTTTAAGGAAAAATAACAACTTTTTGAGAAACCTATATTTAATTACTCTATGGCATTGAATAATTATTGCGTTTAAACTCAAGTCGTATATCTTTACAACTGAAGCCCACAAAATTGTATTAATATATTTGCCAATATCTAAGAAACTGTTGGATTTTATAAAATATATTTTATATATAAGTTTTTTATTTTTAATAGTATTACAATTTTACAGTGATAAGTTATTTAGTATCTGAAGTAGTTGCAGAGATACGTTAATTTCAGCTTCTTTAAAGTACCCTAAAAGTCATTTTCACGGGAAAATGAGAGTAGTCAGTTTATTTATAATCTTATTCAACGCCTGGATATGAATTTTAATCAAAATCGTTAGAGCCGATTTTGAGAAAATCTTTTTTTTTCGCCCTTTATTAAACTACTCTTAATTTTAAATTTAAACAGACACATGGACAGAAGTAATTGCAAAAACCACTTTTTAGGGTTTGGGAGGTCATGAGACGTCGATATCCATTAACATTTCAATTTAGGTTTTTTTACGGTCGCAATACTTTACCTTTAGTGTTCGAAAAGTTAAAAAATATATATATATTTGTGTATAACTTGAAAGTTATTGATTTTATAAAAATATGCCTCCGTTAAAATATTTGTATTATAAATAGATATACATATTTGTAATGATAAGTAATTTCATTTCTCAAATAGTTTCGGAGATATTATACACAATGAGAATTTACGCATCAGACCGGAGTTTTTAAAGTCATTTTGTCAAAATATTGAGAGTAGCCATTTTGTTTGGAATATTATAAATTTTAGAAATGAAATCTAATCAAAATCTTTAGAGCTGATTTTGGAGAAAATCGACTTTTTCTATTTTTGTCCTTCATTAAACTACCCTTGATAATAGGGCTAGATATACAATTCCAAAAACCTCGGGGCAACCCTATGAAAACCCTAGATACCAAGTTTTAGCCCAATCGGTAAAATAGTTTAGGCTCTAGTTGCAGGTACAGACAGACAGACGGAAATTAAAAAAACACTTTTTCGGATTCGGGGGGTCATGAAACGTCGAGATTCATCAAAATCTCAAGTTTGATTTTTTTGACGATCACAATACTTTATCTACCTGTAAGATATCGAGAAAGTAAAAAATAACATTAATTAATTGTTTAATTCATACGGTTATTTTCATTTTTTAAATCATAAAATCTAAATTTAGTCTTTACCACAAAATTAATTTTATTGATTAAGTGTTTTTTTTAATATGTAAAAGGTTGCGTTTGTTTGGCTGGGGTACTCAGTTCCCTAGTATACTAAAAATATGTCTGTAAATCAAGGGTACTAGTCTAGGTTTCGTTGAAAACAAATTAATATAATTATTATTGATGAAACAATTATTATTTTGTTAAAATTATATTTTAGAAAAAAATATTATTAATAGTTTTCATTATTTATGTAAGCCCTACATTTTGATTAACAATTATTGTGTAAATTTGTTTAATGAACCAAACTGGATATTTATTAACATGTATTCTATTTACACCCTGATTATTGGAGCAAGCTAGTTTAATAATAAGGTTTAGAGACTAAATATAACATTCTATTATCACAATAGAGATATAAGGGGTCGCTAGAAATGTAATAGGGTGTAAAATTGATACTGAAATCAAATTTCAAACCACGAGTAAACCCCATGATAATTTTCTAGTATTGGTTGTTACCAACACGTAGTTCGGATCACTTAATCACAAATCTATTAATACAGTGTTACTATTTGACAATTCAGACAAGATATGAAATTTGATTCAGTCTATTTGAGATCCAAATGACCTGACTTCTTAATAATAATAATAATAAATACTTAGCACCGACGTCTTACTACCCATTCGGGTTATACGCTTTATACTTCTAATACAATGTCTCAGATTAGATATTTAACTAACTCAGCATTATTGTTGTAATCCATGTATTTAAAATTTTTGCTTAAAAGGAAACTAGTCATACTGAGAAATGCGATTTTTTAAAATAAATCGTTAGCTAAGAAAGATGTTAATGTAAATTTTACAAATAAATACATAAAGTAGATTAACTAAGTGATCATATTTATTTTGAAAACTAATAAGGGGCAATTCTTTAATTACATGAGGCTCTTTATTTTAGTTATTTTTGACCTTTCCCCCACTGCCCGAACGTAAGGGATCGTAAGATTTTTCGTTCTCCCTGCCTCCATCAAATGTAATTTTTTACGACTTGATAAATTAGATTATATAAATCGTTTAAAGATTTGTAGACATAAGGATTAGTAATAAATACAATGAGAAATTGTTGAATACTTCAATTGCAATAAAATTCAGTGTAACATATCATAAGTAAATATAATATATAAAGATACATTTTAGAAATAATCAATTTATTTTCTTACAATTTTTTCGTTAGATTTTGTTTCACTAGAAATATTGATTAAAAACCTTATTTATGATGAATTTTGACCCTCGATCCCCCTACCCCCTTCCCCGTAAGAAAACGCAGTACAATATTAACCCCACCACCCTCCCCTAAATCCCTACTAATTTAAGGACGACCCCTAACTAATAAACACAATTTTATACCCAAAACCATCACCAGTGGGCATGCAGACCAAATTGTTAGTCTTGTCTTGGATTGGTTTTGCCACCTTTGAGGACGCAGGGAATCGAATACTGTCTGGATATTCAGAAGTGATTTTTCTTAAGTGGTTTTTCACTTACCCCCTTACGCAAATGTAGCTACATATTATATAAAATTCTACTTCCACTATCCTTATTCCATTAGCTTAGCTATTGTATGTACATAACCCAAACAGGTACTAAGACACAGTAAAAAAAAAGTAAACTTAGCATCCTTTTTTCATAAAACGCGATTACCAGCTCTTATTATCTTAGTGCCAAGATCCTCAAGGTTATCCAACAACCTTTCCAACCCCCTTTGGTGACCGTATTGTCCAAGGTGTCACTCTCACAATATACTAGACTACTGATGACCGGTAGATCGGGGTTTGAATCCGAGTTGGGTGGATTGATGGTGGTATTTCCTAGGTGATTTTCCATTATACCTCCATGCAAATACGGGTACACTTCCTATAAATTCAACCTGCCTTATTATTATCATATAAATGGTACACAGGCTTATAAAACGAATGGGTAGTAAGACTTGGTGCTAAAAAAAAAGCTATCAAAGAAGGTCAGATGTTTGTGAACCGTTGAATTAAAAGCTGTCGTCAATATTCTTTTTGACCCACTACGGTGTCCGAATGGTCTAAGACGTTATTCTCGTGTTGAACTGGCCCAATGATGACGGAGAGACCAGGGTTAGAGTCTTAGTTGGGTCTACTAAAGGTGGTATTTAATAAATTGTTTCACACTCTCCTTCCACGCAAATTGGTATAGACTACATCTAAAACTCTTCCTTCTTCCCTACTCCATTAAAGTAAACATAATTTATGCTTATAGTCTGGACAGAAAGTAAGACGTGGTAATTTAAAAAAAATATTTTAAATATACTAGCGAGGCTTAAAATATGGAAAAGTACTTTAATTACGTATGTAACAAATAGCATATTCATAGATTTAAAAAATGCCTTTTTTTTTTAATTTACTAGAACTTAAATTTAATGCAAAATAAGCTGATCACCTATTTATACGTGTTTCATTATAGCTTAATTCTCTTAACCCAGCAATTCACTGACAACATTGATATTTTGTGTAACTGTATAAATAGGGTGCTTAGAAACTCGTACCCCAAACTGCACATATAGCTTGTTTAGGACCAAAAGTAATACAAAATTCCTGTACATTTACATCCGGAAAACTACGCTAATTCCATTAAATTTTATTCAAAGTTTCGACGTACAGTGCAGGAAAAGCAAAACTGTTAATGCATGCGTGTACAACAGGTTTCATAAGAGTTAGGGACTGGAACTACACACCTTGACATCTTGGAGCACGGCAACAGAAAATACCACAATCTACTACTAAACAACACACCAGTCCATCTAGAAATGGGAATACGTTACGAGGGCCATAATTAACGGTCCAACATCAAATAACGTGTTTGTCATTATTACATGTGCAGTGCCACGTGGCTAACTCCTATGCAAAGTATGCTTGCCACTTTTCTTTTGGTGCTGTACGCCGAAACTTTGAACGTAATTTAATGATATTAGCAAAGTCTTCCGGATGTAAGTGTATGAGTATTTTTTTTTAACTTTTGGTTGCAAACAAACTGTATGTGCAGTTTGTGCGTTGAGTTTCCGAACACCCTGTATATATTTTTAAGCAACATGTCTTACATCGTTCAGATTGTATGCTTATTTACTAATTAGGCTAAGGAATTATGAAGGCCATATTTAGAGGAAGTGCATCTGCATTTGAATTTAGGAAGAGTGGAAAACTAATTTGTAATAAGCCACCCTCAGTACACCCGACCGAGATTCAAACCTCGATCTCCCCCCCCCCCCCCTTCATCACCGCCAATTTAGTCAAGTGTATTGTGAGAGCGAGTTAGACCATGTGGCCACCGAAGCGGGTATCTGTACTTAACATTATGTATAGTTTCTATGCGTTCTCTATACTCAACATAATGTATCACCAAAGTACTGTAAATGTTTATTTAAAGAGTCAAATAATACAAAACACTTCAAAAATCATACACTTCAAATAGTCTAATTTTATTACAGCAGATACCCAGTTCAGTGGTTGAATGGCTTTAGGCGTGACTCTTGTAATTTACTGGACTTCCGATGACTTATTAGAAATTGTGTGGACCCATTTCGTTGATTGAATAGTTTAAGATAAGTGTAAGCAAACTCCGCCCCGTATGCCATATATAGCCCTCCAACGATTGATGTGAGTCCCGTGGGCTAAGAATGATCTTTAAATGAATTTTCATGACAGAATTATGACAATTTATGGTCAGTATCCATGTATTAATACTCAAATACTCATTAATAACTTAATAAAACTCCCTCAACAAACCAACATTAAAAAAACCTTTAATCTGGTCTGAAACCTCCCATCCTTCCATAGTAGTTAATGATCTGTTCGGGCCACTGCCGAGAAGACTTGAACCTCTTTTCATTTCCTTTATTGTTATTATTTTATTATTATTATTATTATTATTATTATTATTAGCACCGCGTCTTACTACCGATCGGGTTTACGCACTTACGCTAATGTGTAATGGTAGGGTGATTGTGAGATGAAATGAAGGACCTACAGTTTAACGTGGAATCCGAACCACGGTGGAGGCCTGGCATTCCCCACATTCACAAGATGTCTTGTCAGAGGTGAAGGAAGGGTTTGGTAATCAGATAAATCTGTGCCGGGACCGAGGATTGAACCCCAGCCGCCAGCACAGAAGTCTGACACCTACCCCTAGACCACCAGGTCACCCTTTATTGTTATTATAAAAGTCCCATTTGTCCTTCTTTCCTGTACCTATCCTACTAGTTGGTCCGACCCCGGGTATATTACGCCCCCGGTACCCTGCCCTGCTAAGTGTCCCACCGCACTCTGGAACTAATATTACCCTGATTGGCGAGAGCCCCAGCGGGGTCAGGCATCCCCCCTCTCCGGCACCTAGAGACTTGCCGAAGATTTCGATCCGCTTACTATCCACAATATCACCGCCTATGGACTTACAACTAACTTAACATAAACATTTATAAAAATACGTAACACTAGCTTAACCTAAATACAAGAACTTCTTATAGTTCGCTGCTGGGTCTTTAATAGTTATCGCCAATCCATTTTATGAACTGAAAGCAGCCATCCAATGGAAAGATGGACGGACCAGATGCTTGACAGCTCCAGACCAGCATCACACACTTGTCGACAAGTGGGTTGGACCCTATGAGTAAGGGAATGATTCTCCCGTCTGAAGATGTTGTTCTCTTGTACTGCCTAGCTGTTATCAAGTTGCCCTCCAGTTCATCAGCAGTTCACACTACTGGAATCCAGAGAGCACTCCTTCCCTCAGCTGGGCTCCAGTTTGTCTGGAGATCCTCACCACATTCTACCCATCCAGCCGATAATCGAGTTTGTCTTGCCGCACCTATCGACTAATTCAAGTCGTACCGTTATGTGTCATCCATATCTGTTGTAACATCACTGTCTACTGACATGTCACTGTCGCTCTCTGTCCTGTACCCTTGTCTTAAGTTGACCAGTCTATGTTGTCCTCTATTTTTCATCGCCGTTAAGTACTTATCTGTTTCGCATTTAGACACATTGTCCGCGATTGCATCCAGGAGACTCCATCGGTCCACGTCACGCAGTATGTGATAAACCGTGCTCGCTTGCAACGGTATCTGTAGGTTGATTCTATATCTTCCAACGTCTCAATACACTCCAGCACGACGTGTTACGGCGTCGCCTCCCTACCACAATCGCAAGTTCCTGTATCCGTCAGTCGTCTAGCGAAGAGAGTGGCTTTATATGGACCATGCCCAGTAATAAAATGTACCAAACCTGGGGAGGGCTGAAGATACTCCGTTGCCAACCGTTCAGAAACGCTTGGAAATATCTTATGCGTTCTTCTACCTGTTTTGCTGCGCTCCCACGCGTCTTTCCACTCCTCTTCAAGATATTTCCTGGCCTGAAGTCCCGTTGTTGTTATTCCTGCTCTTGTGAGATTAGCCACTAAGTGTTCAGCATTCCTGGATACTAATCTAGGTGGCCCCAGGTTCGATTCCTGGCAGTAATATAGGTATGTTTCTCTGAGGGTAATTGTTCTTATCGTTGCCATGGTCTTGTTAAATAGGCTAAAGCTAGGTCTAAGGCTTCTACTGTCATCACATAATCATCATCATTAATATATAATCGGGATGAATCTCAGAAACCGGTTATATATCCACCACTGCCCATTGAAGACCAGGAATATCCAGTAGATAAACCCTGGTTTAATACGATACACAGGCCTCCACCGTGGTTCGGATTCCACGTTAAACTGTAGGTCCTCCATTCCATCTCATAATCACCCTACCATTACACATTAGCGTGCGTATAACCCGAACGGGTAGTAAGACGCGGTGCTAATAATAATAATACGATACAAATAAAAAACAACTCCGTATCATGAATCAATGGCGTCGACTGATTTGTTGATGTTATATTCTTTAAATTGATAAGTCACACCCGGACACGGAAATTGAACCCAGGACCTCTTGCTTAGTACTCCAATGCTCTAACCACAAAGATATCCAGGAGTCGTCCTATGCACAGGGTCATTCTTCACTCAAATTTTTAGGCAGAGTCTATGATGTACGTGCGAAACCTGTCGGCTACATTTATGTGACTCCTGGATAGCTTGGTGATAAGAGCGTTGGCCTACCAAGCCAAAGATTTCTGATTCTATTCCTATGTCCATCTGTAATTTTTTATTTTAAAGAGTATGATATTTAGTTTTGGCTACATACTTACTTTTAACAACTATAATAGCAATGAACCTGTGACTTGTTTACATGACTCTGTAGAACATACATTCCCATGTGAGGCATAGGAAGCAGGTCCTATGCATGATTGATCAAATGGGGACGTAGTGGGTGATAGCGTATCACAGGTACAGTTCCAACAAGCTTTACATATCCTAGAAAAATTCTAATAAAATACAATATTTTTTTATGATCGCGTTTTACTACATATTTAAGTAATACGTAGATACACTATTGTACAGGGTGTTTATAAAATAGCTCCGGGGTTTTGAAAATTCATATTAAATCCATAAAGTGTGGTTGAATGGGGCACACATCGAAGTGTACTAGTCACAACAAAACTTATAGATATGACTTTTCATGATTTATATTTATTTAAAGGGTGTTTTTGTATTTTTCATTAATAAAGATTGCTTGGAAACCTCGAAGTTCTTTTATAATCACCCTATATTTTAATTCGTCACTGCATCCACTACCCGTTAGAATTTCAAGCACATATGAATATTTAGGATTAAACACGCTAATGTGTTAGAGTAAAGGTTGAATTTTAGAAGAATTTCACCCAAATTTGCTTGGAGGAAAAGTGGAAAAATATTTTCAATAAAATCACCCTATTAACAACCGACATGGATTCTAGCTCTAAACTCCACGTCATAAATAGTCCAGTCTATTGTTAGAGTGACGCTTTAGACCAGGAGTTAAAAAGCATTTTCTAGGAAGGGATGGTTTGTAAATATTCTAGACTTTATGGGTAAAAAGGTATAACCGAGTATATTGTATACTTATATATATAAGATATAAACGAAACTGTACACAATTTATTTTACAAACAAATTTCAAAATATAATTAACTATAAAAGGATTTTTGGGAAACATGTGAGAAGCTTGATATTAATTTTTAAGATTCATTATCACTCTTAATTGGTGTTCAAATTAGTGTTTCCCTATCATTATCATATATTACAAATGCTCATCACTCAGATAACGTGGTAGCTAAACGTTATACATATCATCACTGAAAATATACTTCACACAGATAGGTATTCCCAAAAATTGAAATTAGACCAAGATCCAATAATAATTATATGTACCAATATCCACTGACGTGAACTCCTGATACGTATTGCTAAGAAAAAACTCTCGTAGTATACCTACGTAAAACACTGTCAGACTTGAATTGTGAGTGCGATATGGCAGCGCGCGGTGGTCACTACAGCAACTAACTACACGTGTGGCACTAAAGAGGTCGTAGACAATAGGTAAAATATTCTGAAAATTTAAAAGTGACACCTGGACACGGGAATCTAACCTGGGGCCTCTGGCTTAGTACGCCAATGCTCTAACCACTAAGCTATCCAGGAATTATCCCATGCCCAGCGTCATTCTTCACTCATATTTTAAGGCAGATTCCATGATGGACGTGCGGAACTCATCGGCTATTAATGTGTTATTTATTTTATTAAGATCTACGAGCTATCAGATAACGCAGCCATCTTCGACTCGAAGTTGGCTTCATGCTGCCACATGTACTATTATTATAATTGTAAGGGATCGCATATTTAAGAATCAAATAGCCAAAGCTATTATTTATGTACATCAGAAATAGGTAAAAATAATGGGCATGGCTGCGTCACGTTAACATTAATACATGGATTTTTGAAAAACATTTGAAATGCTCACTAAAGAACGTTTAAGAATATTAATAAAAATAAGATTCAATTTTAGGTTAACTTAAGTTGGACAAGTTATACTAGAATGATATGAAAGAAACATAAATATGTGCTATAAATTTAATATATATGCACAATATTTAAATTATATTAATAAAAGGTTTGGTAATAATAATGACACATTTTGATTAAGGATTTGTTGAGATCGTAACAAGCATCTAAAACATTAGGTACTTTTTTAAAATATATATTTAAGTCAATTACACTTAAAACTAAGTTAAAAGAATCAAAGGATGATGTGATTATGCATATATTGAAAATTTAATATATTATTCATGAGAAAATGATAGAAAAAATATTAGATTTGAAAAATAAAAATTTGAATTTATGCCTTAGCTGTAGTGTAGTTCGCTGTTCCTTGTTTCCTGGTTGCAAGAGTTGCACAGTTATTTTGATTTTGACAACATGTTTCAATGCACCAGCGGCATCATCCTCAGGTTTGATTAGAAAGAATGAACACACCAAATGAAATTTATCGTTAAAACATAATGCGCCAGACAATGCGGTATGTAATAAAATTAATGAATGTTAATAAACTATAATGTTGAAAAAAAACAACTATGAAACTTCATATTTACCAGAAATTAAAATTATGTGCTTGTGTATCCCATGTCGTGTTATTAAGAGAACTTATAAGAGAATTACAATTAAAGTGTATATATGAAGTGAAATTAGAACAATCTGGAAGAAATGTAATATGAAGTCAATATTAGAAGGTATTTGGTATTGAGATATTGTGGAAATGAGATAGTAGATAGATATATTTTGAATTTTTTTATTTCCTGAAAATGTAATTAAAATAAAATACAATTATATAGGATTGAAGAAAGAATGACAATAAAGGAAATGAAAAAAAGGTTCATGCCTTCTCGACACTGGCTAATTCTAAACTTATTATTGTATTTTAAAAAAAGAACATAACTAAAAGATGTAATGTTAATTATTATTATTATTATTAGCACCGCGTCTTACTACCCATTCGGGTTATACGCACTTACGCTAATGTGTAATGGTAGGGTGATTGTGAGATGAAATGTAGGACCTACAGTTTAGCGTGGAATCCGAACCACGGTGGAGGCCTGGCATTCCCCACATTGTAATGTTAATTCAAGATGTAGATCTATTTCCCGAGCTACATGCTAAGAATCGGGATAAATATTGTAAATAAATAAATAATGCTGAACACTAGACAAAGAGGTCGGCCATGACATCGCTAAGTAATATATAAATAAAACATTTGGAACTGCTATTTATAAAAAAAAAATCTTTGAGGATTGCACAATGATTTAATTAACTAACAGACTAGTCGACCCGCTTCGGTGGTCACGTGGTATTACATGCTACTCTCGATTTATACTAGATTGCCGAAAACGGGTAGAATGGGGTTTGATCCCTGTCGTGTGCACTCAGGGTGGTTTTTTCTAGATGGTTTTCCATTCTCCTTCCATAAAAAAGTAGGTGCACTTCCTCTCAATTAAACCTTACTAATCCCTAAGCCATTAGTGAAATTAGTACATAGGCGTAAAGTCAGAACGGTAGCGGTGCTAAAAAAAGGGGGGGAGGGGGGAGCTGATCAATTTTCTGTTTATATATTAAGTTTATATTTCTGAATCGTCTTAAACTCGTTTTTTTTAAAATAATTTCGTCTGTTTAATATTATTAAGAAATAAACTTTCGTAGGTATAAATCATTGTGCACTTCTTAAACTTTGTTTAACTAACCATCTTCATCTTAGTAAAAAAAAAATTACCTTGTAAGTTGTTAAAATCAATATAATATAATGATTTAACTGCCCTCTGTGTACTTATAATCTTATTTACATCCCTTTATTTCCCACCGCAAACTGTTCTCACCCAATAGAACCCTTTCCAAATCACCCCAATGTGTGTCAGTAAGTCCCTACCCTATTCAACCACCCCGTGACCCGGTGTAGGTGGATGGCTAGGAAGTAGGGGAGGGTTCCACCCTTGCACACCCCTCCCCTCCCTAGCGGCGCAGGCAAGCAGGCAGGGCCGCCCGACTGAAACTTCAGCTCCAGTCAGTAACCGTGTAGATGCGGTGCTGTGATCACGTGTTCGTGGGTGATTTTTTTATCGGCCATCTTGAATAAAACGAGATCAAACATTCTTGTGTTTTTTTTTTAGAAAAAACAAATATATACAATTAATCTTTTAGCATTGTTTCGTTTTATTTCCAGTGATTTTTATAAGTGACAATTTTTATTTTCTTAGAATACTTAGTTATTAAATATTTTGAAAGTGTCAAGAAAGAGATATTGGAAAAATAAACGTTATATTTTTGTGAGAAGAAACCATGAAGTTATCATCCCTTAGAGTCGTTGTACTGTTTGTGCTATCATTGCAAGGTAGGTATGTGACTGTTTTATTTTGTATTTAATTGTTTATTTTATTCTCTTTTTGGGGTTACATTTTAAAATCTTCATTGTTTGAACTTTATTGAAACTGAATTAATCTGTATCATTTTTTACGCTCCAGCTCAAACAATTTATAGGCTTCTAACAGTGCTGCACATTTCATTTACGTGTTTGAACGAGTATTTAATGTTTTTGAGGATTTCTTTTTGCACGAGTAAATTATTTATATTCTTTATTTAACAAACCTTTATGTCAAAATAAGCATTGTTGTTGACATTTCATAATATTTGTTGTTACAAAAAAAAGACCACTTTATTTTATTTATAACATTTTTTTTAGGTTTGACTAAAACTCAATTTAACTACAGTAAATATAAACATTTGAGAATGTCACCAAAAGTGATTCTTTCGTGAACTAATGTCGAACTTAGTTATACAAAATGGCTAAATAAACAAAGTGGGAAAGATGTTTAAAATAATTTTAAACTGGTTTGAACATTCCTAATGAATGATGTTCCATTTTATTTCAAATATTTTTTTTTTAAATACTTGTGTATATATTATAGTATTACAAAGTTATTTTTTTGCATTTAACTACTTTTTAAGCTGATATATAATATTGTAACATTTTGTTTCAAAATCTGGTGTGCAAGTTAAGTCCAATTTGTATAAGAAGTTTTCAGCGAGAATACAAACGTATTTTTTTTGGAACACATTGATAACATTCTTCGTTACTGTTGTTGTATAAGTAATAATATTTTCTATTAAAAAGGGGGTGTGTGGATCACAAAACCCGATGCATAAGTACTTGAAAGTAAACATAACTTTTCTAGAAGTCAGATAGGGGCTCTTCCTATTAAAATTGGGCTGTACAATTTATCCGTTATAAACATTCTACTCTTCGCTGGGGCATCAGATTAATTGGTTCCAATTACTGTCACCAGAGGTCTTGTGTATTATTTTATTGGCTGATGGTAGAAGGTTGTTTTGAACACACAATTCGTGCAAGTTTTAAAAATATCAGGGTTGAAGAAACTAGATAGAAAATAAAATGGACGGCAAAGAAATATAATACCGTTTGTGAATGTAACGTGAGATATAAAACCGTTAACATTTTCAACGTTGGTTTGAACCAGAAACTTTGTTCCATCCTGGAAAAAATAAACGTCAGGGTAAATAGTAAAGGTATAGGTAGGGTGACCAAACGTACTGTATTTAGGGGTGATGTCTTTACCTACAGAACTGGCTGTAGTACAGACATAGGTACTGGTTTTTAACCAAGTACATCAAAAAATTCTTTTTTTTAGCACCACTTCTTACTACTTATTCAGGTTATACGCCTATATACTAATTACACTAATAGGTTAGGGACTAGTCAGGCTTAATTTAGAAGATGTGCACCCACATTTGCAAGGGGGAGAGTGGAAACCAATTTAGAAAAAACTCAGTGCACCCAACTGGAATCGAACCACGTTCTCCCAATCTTCGGGAGTCTAGTCCAACACAAGATTAGCCCATTAGATCACGCAACCACCGAAACGGTTCAACAGTACTTCTTTGTAGTTACAGAAAACAGTATTATGGATCGAGCATCGGCAGTGCAAGTAACTTCACCATGAGCTCTATTTTATCGAGTAGTTGTATTTAAACCCGTTTCGGTGACCACATGGTCTAAGGTGCTACTCTCGCAATAGACTAGACTGTCGTTGACAGGGAGATTGTGGTTCGATTTCCATTTGAGTATATTGAGGGTGGTTTTTCCAACATGGTTTCCCACGCTTTCAATGCAAATGCGGATACACTTCATTTAAATTCAACCTTCCTCATCCCTAACCCAATAGCGTAATTAGTACCTAAGTTTATAACACAAATGCGTATTAAAACATGGTGCTAATATATATTGCTTGAAATCTACGATGATGTTAATGTTCTTTTATGTAGGCTATTTGACTTTATTTATAGCAGTGTTACCTTGAATTAGCAATAAAAGTGGAGATTTAATAAATGGTTTTGTTTTTCAACTATATTTTTTCTCTCTACTATTATTTTTTCTCTATATACTTTATTTCTACTTTTTTCCTGTAACATATACATGGTATCTATAATATATTTTCCGTCCAACTTTTTCTAAATTTAAAATATAGTCACAATAGGTATAACAGTGGCGTGTTGCCAGGAAATTAATAGTTAACCTTTACCTATGAATTATCATCGTACCTCTGACAAGTTATCTTGTGAATGTGGGGAATGCCAGGCCTCCACCGTGGTTCGGATTCCACGTTAAACTGTAGGTCCTTCATTTCATCTCATAATCACCCTACCATTACACATTAGCGTAAGTGCGTATAACCCGAACGGGTAGTAAGACGCGGTGCTAATAATAATAATAATTATTATTATCATCGTGCATTAGAACACTCGTTGGCCAGGTATCAACGAACATACACTCCAATGGGAGGAATAGTTTATGTAAACACTATTAAATACCACAATCGACATGGGATCGATGGTTTTACTTCCTTTCCGAAGGAAGTTGTGCTTACATATCATTATCACTCAAGAAAAATCCGTTGACCCCGGCTGGGTACGCACCCACGAAAACTGAGGCGAGCACTTTTTCACAAAGACCAATGAGGCCGACTGATACGTTTAAGAACTTTGGTAATTTTTTTTTAGCAACAAAATAAATCCTTTCAAGGAAACTTTTCTTACCACTTCAAAGTATCTTCACCCAGATAAATACTATATCAAGTGTTATCGTTATCATCATCATCATCATCATCATCATCATCATCATCCTCAAGTGTTTCCAGACTGTGTCAGGGTCAGTTTAGTAAAATGCCTCCATCTTTTTCTATCCTTCTACCACTCTTCCTACTTTAATTTCTTCCTATCTTCTCCTCTCACTTGAACACTTCCGGTCATTTTCCATACATTCCCAAAATTTTCTTTGGCACCCTCTCCTTTTTCTTCCTCATTACATGCCCATACCATCTCAGTCTTGCTTCCTCCACTATCTCATGTATTCCCTATACCCATACTCTTTCCCGGATAACTTAATTCCTAATCTTATTTTTCCTCATGACAGCTAACATGATCTTCACAAACTTCATCCCCATGACCTCCATTTTCCTAGTCTCTCTTACATTCATTGTCCATGTTTCTGCTGCAGCTGTGACAATGAGTACAAAGTACGCCCTGTATAATACTTCCTTACACTTCAAGGGCATTTACCTTATCCATATCAGGTCTCTTACACACCTTTAGAACATCTCTCCCTGCTGTACTCTTCTCACCAAGTGTAATTTTGTTAGAATAATTTATTTAAAATATCAATATGTCTTTCTTTATGAACGGCTGTAACCAGCAAAAGAGGAAACTTCTTCGAATAGCATCAATAATGCTTTGAATAATTTATATGACATGACACTGAACCGACATGTTTCTTAGACATATAACTTTTGCTTTCGCTCTTGTTCGATAATAGCATAAATATTTACTTATATGCACTTTATTTTTTGAGCTAAAATTATATATAAAAGTATAATGTAAACTGTTTTATCACTGTCACAATAATATACTTGGCTATATAAAATTTTATTTTGTGACAAACATTTATCCTGGTATTTTATTTTATTTATTTTAACAGTAGATTTTATGTTGGGCCATTCTAGATGATTGAGCAAATGAGCCATTTAATTAACATCACTCTGTAGTGTTCGGTAATACAAGTAAAGGTGGGATCTACTAAAAATAGCTCAACAAACTCTTCACAATAAATTAATAAAGTTTCCTAACCACGCCATTTTGAACGGAGGATAAGGCAACGACCTCGTCTGGTATAGTTTTTCTAGTGTTGAGACGGTCACAACTCGAATCCTAACTGGGTGTACTGACTGTGGTTTTTTTTCCATCCTTAAATTTTTCCCCTCACCCTCCACGCAAATGTTTGTTCGATCTCTTTATATTCTCCCTTCTATGGTTCCGGTTGGTAGTAAGTGGTAAACAAAAGGCAAAAAAACTAATTATCCATTTTAGTGAAACAAAAATCATAACTGTGTAGTAATAATATGAATAAAAAACACTTTTAAACAAACTTGGTCTTAAAATTTGAAATAATTTTTTACTCTAAAACGTAAAATAACTATATTAATTATATAGTAAAAGTACATAGCGTTATAAAATCACCGAAATGAAGGTTATATATAATTCGAGATTCTACTGCACGAAAATAACTTTTAACTACCCACATCAATAGACCTAAAGAAAAAGGATTTAGTCGTATCTTTTCTGGTTTTGTGATGATGAAAAAGTTGGGGATCGAATACCGGATGGAAGTATTGAGGCGGGTTTTGTCTAAATGGGTTCTACTCCTCCTTCACACAAATGAGGGTGCACCTCCTATAATTCCTCCTTCCATACCCTTTATTGGGATTTTTAGTCCTTTGGCTTAACGTGCCACTGCTCCACCGACTGAGATATGCAAGTATTTGTTCAAATATACCTGTTTTGTGAAAATGGCAAACCCGCTTCAGTGGCCTTACAGTATAAGGTGTCATTATCATGTTAGATTAGCATGCTGATGATGTGGAGATCGGGGTTTGAATCTCGGCCGGGTCTTCTGAGGGGTTTTTTCTTTATTTATTTCGCGAATGATGGTAATTACCTCTAAAATGCTTCCTTCCTCATTCCTACCCCATTTGAATAATTATCATACCTACGTATAGCCTGAACAGGTAGTAAGACCCGGCTATAAAAATAAATAAATATAACGTAATCATGGCTTTGGAGTCTCAGGCGAGATATGTGGAGGAATTTGTTTCAAGTTTGGATCATTTTCAGAAAATTTAGAAAAGGGAAAGGTGCCGGACAGTTTCACGTCGTGGAGTGTCGCCATGATTCGCAGTGTTGGTTAAACCTCTCTACCTGTGATATTCTCCCACCAATTCTATCCCCATTTGACCAATCATATTAATTTCATACACCCCAATATTGTTGATAAATGGAAATATCTGACAGCTATAAACAAAGGCTACTAGATCTACTTTCACATATTCATACTTTAGTTCATGTGATCTACAGCTGTCACATTTGATAGATCTTATCAATACTTAAAATAAAAGTCGTACTCGAATTGCTGAATAATACTTGTCATCCTATGGACATGAGATTTGAAATAAAACTGTAATCCCATTAAACCCCTAACATAACATAACCTAGCCAAACTGAACCTAAACTAACCTAACCTCCATTTCCCATTGTGAACAAAGTGATTATAAATTTAATTTTCACTCCACAGTTCGTGTTAAGGTATTACCAACCTCGTATGAGTTGTTACACAATTGGTGTACACCCCAAAATAACATTACTCTACAAAATCGTTATCAAGGCTGGAAGAAAGAAATATATTTGTATTTTTTTTTTAAGAAAGCAAGGTATAAATTCTACTCTGAAAACTTTTTTTTTAGATGTATTTCCATCGATACCCGATTAATGAGTGTTTTACTGAGTGAATAGAACATATCATAAGTAATTTTAAACAAGTTCTGTTTACTCTGGCAACACTTCACGCCACTGGTACAGCGTTTCCGGAATTTTAATCTGTGCAGATTTTTAAACAATTAAATTTCTTCTTACTAAAGGTTTTCCAAACTTATATCAATATGTTAAAAGCTATACAAGATTTATTGTTCACAGTAACTTATTGTTACTTTAAAATTGGCCTAGATTTTAAGACTTTAGACACGTAAACTTGGAAGTTATTAAATTTATGTCTCCATTATATTTTTGTTTGGAAGTAAAAAGCTTTCATAATGTTTTAAAGCCATATTTCCTAAAACAAATCCCTCGAGTAATTTTTTAGCATCGCATCTTACTACATCCTCAGTTTATACGCCTATGCACGGATTGTGATAGTGAGTTAATTCTACTCTACTAGGAAGTGTACCCTCATTTGCGTGGAGAGAGAATTAGAGAAAACCGTTCTCAGCCCAACCAATCGGGATTCGAACCTATATCTCCCAGTCATCGGCAGTCTATAGATTACTATTGTGATGGTGAAGCATTAGACCATGCGGCCACTGAGACTGGTGAGTTATATTGTTTTCGCACTGAGTAATACGATATGTCAACACACATACAACAAGCTGTAAATTTATTTAAAGTCCATTTCATTTGCTGGGTAGTTAGATCTAGGTTTAGTGTTAGGAGGAAGGGTGAGTCAGTATGTAATTCAAAACCGCGTTCACTCCAGGAAATGTTCAAACCATGGGAAGAGAGAGAGAGAGTGAAATATTTCTCAGACAAGCATAAAACAACAAAAAAAATGATATATTCCACGACCACATCGAGACTGTGAACGAAATTAATAACATCTCGCGAAAAACAAGGTCGAAGTAGGTTGGGCTACATGAATCAAACACAAGTGTAGTATTGGAGTTCTTCTTTCCTTATTCTCTTTAATTTCTCCTCTTTCACCCTTTCCTCTTTGCGGTAGAGCACGAAAGGTAGAAGGAACAGATTTTTACAACCTAAACAGCTGCGGGAACTAGTTTTTTTTATTACATGTACCTGCTCTATATTCTGAAGTAGTGTTGTGTATGTATTCTCGTAGTCGACAAAATTAAGTTACTTTGAGAAGGAATCAAGGGCAGCCAAACAAAGTTCTATTTACCTACGGAAGAAACTCAATTTCAGAAGAATAAAAAAACCTACTTTAAAAAAAAAAAATTGGCATTCTCGTAAGGACAATCCTATGTCGACATGAAGGAAAAATTACCGGCTCCAGTAAAGAGAACTGTGATAAACGGCTGTAGGACTCGTGCTGATTACATGAAACCCTCTATCCACAAATGTTGGTGCTATCTTCGCCAACATGCAGCGGCCGCTTGTTCGTTATAGCTCACTTGCAGACTGACGCCATGGAGTGTTTTTTTTAATATATACTACGGCGTTTTTGTGATATTAAGGTGGGATGGAAGGGGAGGCGATAAAAGGTCAGTATTTTTGCAGTTTTTATGTCAAAGCTGTTTTTTGGCCAAAATAAATTAAATATCGCTTCAGTAGAAACATAGAGTTTAATTTTCTTCACCTGTTGATATCAACATTTCCTGAATATCTGTCATAAAAGCATGATAGCATTAGCTAACAAACATTTTAGTTGAAGAACCCGCCTCGGTGGTGTAGTTGGCTAACGCGCTTGTCGTGTTTAGCTCGACTGCTGAGGACGGGGAGATCGAGGTTCAAATCTCGGTCGGGTGAACTGGGGGTGGTTTTTCTTAAATGGTTTTCCACTCTCCCTCCACGCAAATGCGGGTTCACTTCCACCACCACAATAAGTAAAATATTGTTTCAGCAGATATACTAATCTACTTATCTAAATCTAATAATATCAACTATCTGAAATCTTAGCTCAGTCAGTAGCTTGCTTGCCTACTGAGATAAGAGTCCCGGGTTCGATTCCTAACATGAACAATTGGCAAAATATCGGTTTACCCTCTCACATTGATAAATTAATGACCGGGGACTGGACGTGGTGCTGGTCCTAGTCTTAAGATCATCTACAAGGTATGCGAAGCTACGATAGGATGTTAGTGGAATATTTATGGCTTGAATAAAAAACTGACCCAGGTCACAAGCTGGAAACAGTTATAGATGTAAAAATATATAAACTATATATTATATATATATATATATATATATATAATTCTATAGATATGTATATAGTATATATATATGTTATATAGTCTATATATATATATTGTATATATATCTCGGTGGTTCTTGAATATTTGTCTTGGGTATAATGGTATTTCAACAGAAATGTTTTCTCTTTATTTAAAAACTTCATGGTCAAATGTCACTATGTTTGACAAATATTCAAGAAATGTTGTGATTACTATATAACAACCAAACAAACACTTGGGGGGACGCGTAGTCTAAGTAGTCACTTTCGAAATAGATTGAACTGTCAATGACGGAGGGATTATGGTTTCAATATAGGTTTGGTGTACTAGTGTGGTTTACCCTAGAGGTTTTCCATTATACCTCCACGCAAATCCTGGTGCACTTATTTCAAATTCAATCTTACTGGTCTCTATCATATTAGTGTGGTTAGTGCCTAATATGCGTATAATGGGTAGTAAGATGCGGTGTTAGTAAAGACAAAACAATAGGCAATTAGGATAAACGAATCTACTGAAGCAGTTTTGTATATATTTGGGCTGAAGCGCTATTTTTTACAAGAACTCCAAGAGTTCGGCCGGTCTTAGGTATGGAGAGCTCTCTTTTTCCTACAGAAAACTACAGTAATAGTAGTCTTCCTATAAGAAAAAAGGGCTTCCAGACAATCATTCCTGTCAAAATCAAAATATAATGGATGACCTTAAGGTGGGAATGTAGGGACGCGAATTAAGAGAAGTAGTTTTGCAGTTTTTGTATAGAATTTTTTTTTTTTTAGCCATAATAAATCAAATTTAGCTTCAGTAGAAGTATAGAATTTTATTTTCTTCACATGGTGATATCAACAGTTTTTGAATATCTGTCACGATCATAGTGTCGTCAGATGACAAAACTTTTTAAATGAAGAGAAACAGTTGTCATTAAATTCCAGGACACCCTTGCATAGATATTCAGGAACTGTTGATATAACCATGTGAAGAAACTTAAACTATATGTTTCTGCTGGAACAATATTTGAATTATTTTCGCAAAAAATTAAAATAAATTTGATATTAAAACTGCAAAACCACTCTTTTCTTTTTCTCTTGTCCCCCTGCACTTCCCCTTTTAGTTAGCGTCCCCTTCTACACGACCTAAAAGCCAACGTGGTCTAACCTTTCACAACTCATGGTCCAATTTGCATAATGCAGAAGACACGACAGCCCAAAATAAAAAAAAATTATAATAATGGTAACAAACAAGCAACGCTTTTAATTTTTTTTTTTAACTTAGAAACAAAATAAAAATACAATATAAATTATCAGTATTAATTTCAGGCCACCAAAAAATACAATCTCTGTCAATGATCGTAAATTGGTATCTGTCGAGTTACTTAGAGTAGATGTATTATATCATCATCATCATCATGCACAGTTTCCTGCCGCTGTCAGGGTTTGTCTCTAACGTAAGCCTCTCCATACACTTCTGTCCCTCCACCATCTTTTATCTTTCTTCCTCCACGCCTGCACAATCCACTAATCTCCTCTCCACACTCCCTTTCTTCACCTGTCCCTGGATCTTCCTCTCGGCCTCTTGCCCACCACCTCCATTTTGAGGATCCTTCTTGGAATCCTCCCCTCTTGCATCCTCTTCACATGTCCATGCCACCCCAATCTCACCTTCTTTACCCAATCCTGCAGGGGTTCCTTCTTCACTCTCTCTCTCATTCCTCACCCTGTACCTCCTTGTAACTCTTATATCTTTCCTCCATTACCAGGGTTTCTGATGCATACTGCAATAATGATACATATTACGTCCTGTATATCACTTCTTTGCTCTTCTACGGCTCATCTCTACTCCAGACCAGACTTCTGACGCTTTTCCATAAAGCCTCCGCTTGCCTCTCTCTCTCCTCAATTTCTCTCTCGTTTCCTCCTCTATCCTCTCTCTACCACACTTCCCAAATATAAAACTTAATTGGTTTATATAAAAAATATAGATATATTAGTTTTTATTTTTACTTGGATATATAAAGTTTATACTACTTTTTAGTTTGGAAAGTTGTAGGCCTATTTATGATCATGAGCACCGTGTTTGAAGTTAATACATACTCGCACACATGTCAAAATCGAATCGAAATACAAAATATCCCCAAATTACAAAATTGAGTTTGACGGGTATCAAACATGTTAGGCTAGTTTTTTTAAACTAGACATTCTGTACCAGGTCCACTGAAACTCAACCATTGGCGTTGATATGATGCTACATTTGAGGTTTTTATTCTTTATTCAAACAATGAACTGTTTTAACAACATTATTGAGTTCTATTTTTTTTTAAATTGGTATGCTACAATGTCTGTGTGGCGGATTTGATTAAGTATAATTCAAATAACCAAAAGTAACAGGATGATGAGAGTGAAATTTAATATAATCTTCTAGATTCTTACTGAGAAAAGACTGTAAGCTAAATTATTGGAAAGAGGGAGTTGTAGTTGTTGTGAACATTTTTTGTGGAAATCTTTTGACGCTAGATACTGTATTAATTTGGTTGATTTAATTCGGTGGATGTTTGTAAAAAAGGTTTTGAATTAAGGTCACCGCTTTCTTGGAAGGAAATATCCTCCGCACATCAGTATTTCTTATGGGTTTTATTAAAATAATTAAAACTACTATAATTATACTCAGTAATCATCTTGGAATAGCTTTATTTGTTTGAGGAAGGCTATATCTATGTTTCAAAAAAATAAATTAGTTTTATCTCAAACCTGCAATATTTCGCGGTAAACATCTAACATAATAATAATAATAATTAGCACTGCGTCTTACTACCCGTTCGGGTTATACGCTTTAAGTACTAATTACGCTAATGGATTAGGAATTGGGAAGGTTGAATTAGAGGAAGTGAGTGAACCTGCATTTGCTTGGAGGGAGAGTTGAAAACCATTTAGGAAAAACCACCCCCAGTTTACCCGACCGAGATTCGAACCTCGATCTCCCCGTCCTCAGCAGTCGAGCCCAACACGACTAGCGCGTTAGCCAACTACGCCACCGAGGCGGGTCGGTAAACATCTAACCAAAGTTTCTCCGTAAACCAATTACATTCACTCTTGATGTGAACAGTTACGTAACACAGGTTGGAGGGGAAAGGGGTAGGTCGAAATGTCTACTTGGTGTCGTATGGGGGAAGAGATGGGGTTAAGAAAGGATAATACAACAGCTTAACGTGGTTTATGTATTAACCCTTAGCTGTACAGTCGTCACTGGCATTATATTTAATCATCATCAACTGTTTATATAAATTAATCGGGTTATTTTATTAAAATGCTTCCAACTTTCTCCTGTCTTCCACCATTCTTCATCCTTCTTTAATGCTTCATTTCTTCTCCTCTCATTTGCACACTTTCTGTTATCTGCTCCTCCCATCTCTTTGTTGCGCCTCCCTCCCCCTTTTGTGGTATTTTTCCTCCATCCGGTATTCTCTGATTTTCCATCCTCATTACGTGACCATACCATCTCATCCTTGTTTCCTTTACGATCTCATGTACTTCCTATTAGTTTAAAAAGGACACTTGGGCACGAGAATTGACTCTTTGAAATAAGTTCTTATAGATATTCTTCCACTGAACTATCCAGAATTTGTTCCTCGTTCCGGGTAATTTCTTCACTAATATTAGGGACCTCACTAAGTCATGTACCATTAAATTCTGGTGCGAGTAGAAGCATAAAGCCGAATATCGAGTCACTGGTGGTTGTTGTTTCAACGATAGCTCTCAAGTAGCTGATAAATTCCACACATCCATCACAGACTCTGCTTTGAACTATGAGTGAAGAGTGACCCTGAAAATGAGACTAATCCTGAATTGACCAATGTTAGAGAATTGGCGCGTTATTCCAAAGTCCAATGTTCAACTAGAACGTACTAAAAATATGTTTGAAAAATAAAAATAACATTTATGTTAAATATAAATGAACAAACAAGATTATTTTGAGTCTCCCTGGTCCGCCATGTTGAAACTGTCGTTTTAAATGAAAGGCACACAAAAGTTTGTTGATCACACTGACCAGACAGGTATAACGTTTTGACAGGGCTGTTTTTAACTGTCACGCAATACCTTCATCAATAGACAATCATTTCAATGAAACCTATCGCGTCATTCAAGATTGTGTCTACTTCACGTAAATATATCGTTAAAAAAAAGAGAGGGCCTTAATAGAAAAATGAGCCAAATAATTTGTTACACATTCTCATCTTGAATGTGTTCGTGATTTAGGGGCCAGAATGGAGCTATCTTTAATTTTGGATGATGTTTAGGGAGATATTTACTGTGCAGATTATTTTTATTATTTTTCACCGCGTATTACTACCCGTTCAGGATTTACGCTTAAGTATTAGGTACGTTAATGGGCTAATAACTGGGAAGGTTGAATATAGTGGAAGTGAAACCGCATTTGTGTGGAGAGAGTGGAAAGCCATTTAGTAAAAAACACCCCAGTTCACCCGAGTGAGATTCGAACCTTGATATCCCCGTCTCGGCAGTTTAGCTCAACCCAAAACTAGTGCGTTAGCCAACTAAGGAACCGAGGCGAGTTACTATGTAGATACAAATTTATTTTTTATGTTGAATCAGTAAATATCTGGGCGCTAGGGCTGGGGCTCTTTAGTATTTTAATTTTTTTATCACCACGTCTTACTACCGTTCGTGTTATGCGCTGTCTGTTGTATTAGATGTATTTCAAAATTATTCAAATTAGTTTTTAAGGCGTATATTGTTTTTATCTGGGTGTTTTAAAAATACATGGCTAAATACGCCTATGAAAAAACTCCACTCCTCTCATTACATACAAATTGTTCCAATCTCATAAATTCTCCCTAAATTAAATTACAAGCGAAATAATTTACCGCATCGGTGGAAACGAGGACTAGACGCCCAGCTCCTTTAGGCTTGATCTGCCAATGATGGAGAGGTGGGGTTCTAATTCCAACCAGGGTGGTTTTTTTTATAGTTTTTGATTAATGATTTCCTTCTTTGCCTCAACGCCAATGCGGGCACTTTTTCTCTAAGTTGTACACACTTCCAATTTTCGTCAACTTATTAGTCCGAATAAATGACGAGTAGAAAAAAATTGATTAAAAAAAATCCTTTTGGTTAAAAATTTCGGTGAAAAGTTGTGAGTGGGCGAGAGGTTGCCTTATTAATATCCAAAACTGTTTACCAAAATATTCAATTATTTTACACTATAAATCTATGATTTTAATTCGCATCAAGAGATGTTTTCTTACTCAACCAACTTTGTTCATTTTGTTATCTTTTATAACCTGTTTTCCCCTTTTCCATCTTAAAAAACAAGTCAACTAAACCCTTGCCGAGAACAGGCATACTTGTTCGTTATTTTGGTGTTGTAAATTGACGACCTCGCGAAAACGTCTAAGAGGAAAAGTTGAGGAGAGGTAAAGTGGGAGGAAGGAATGAGGTTTGGGGGATATTAACAAGAAGGCTGGTATAAGATGTTTGTTGTATAAAGCACACGACACTATGACATCTTTGGAAGCCATTGTTCGACATGACATAACAAAACTCAACTTTCTACAGAAAATTATCTCCCCCTCTTTTTTCAACCTCTCTTTAAATTTGCTTTTTTTCTTTTTTCGTTGACGTTGTTTTGTCTTTTACGTTGTTTTTGGTGCATAAACGTATATACGTCCAACAATGCCCGAAAGAACGTAACGTTGAATGGCCCCTTTGAGCCATTCATTATTCCTCATGCTTTAAGGTAGGGGAGGGGGTTGTAAAGGGGAGAAACACTCCCACTTGTAAAGTATACTTAGCTCCCGGCTGCGAGCTAGGTTTTAAAAAATTTAAACGATACTTTAAACCTTATCCTCTCTATACCTTCCGGCACAGTTTTATCAGTTTGTCTAGGGACAGGATGTTTTGAATTTTTTTTTCTCTCTCTAAATTGAAGGAAACATAGAAAGATATTTTTTTTATTCTAAAAATAAAAATGAAAAAACAATACATGCACTGAAAAAACAATCAGACGCGTGTTTTTAAATTGCCTCAGTAGGAAGGAAGGCAGTTTGAGATATGTAATTCCAATTTTTGTGTAAGTTTTATTTTAGTTAAAGAATACTTATAAATAACAATTGTAGCACATGCGTCCCGAACTAAATTTTTTTAAGACCTCATAGTATAGTTTTAAGTGGCTGCAAGAGTAATAAAAGCCCGTTAAAGTTCCAACGTATGAATCTCCCTAGAAGTGACCAGGTGGTATAAGGTGTTTCACACAATACTTGGCTTTAACTACTGTAAGATATACTTTAACAATAAAAAAGATTGCACACAAAGTGATCAATGCTTGCATTTTGATTTGAAAAAAACAACAAGTTCTTACTCTAACCTAATATTTGAATTTTTATGACCCTCAAAGATATTTAGAACGGTCTTCACCTTTATTATAAAATTTTAACTTAATATATCTAACTTTAAAAGCTATTTATAATTTTTTTTTAATCATCTCATATTCGAGAATATAAGAGGGGAGGGAAATAACTCTATAAGGGGTAAACATTGTTTTCAGGCAAATATTCCCCCAGGAAACCTCACTCCCCACTGATTCTACCCCCCACTTACACCCAGTTCATCTACCACAATCTGTTATTCTTCAGACCGAGAGTGAGTTTATGAAAATTAAAAAAATTAAATGCACTTTATGTATTAATTGCTTGCCCTAATTACCTTAAGAACTAGTACAAATAGCTGCTGGAGTCATTTAATATTCTTAATATTTCTTTAGCGTTAGCCTTTAGGGTATAACCTTATCGTCCCCTCAAATGTTGACCTGGCTGCTGCCTTGACGACACCAATAAATTAGTTTTTGTTTATCACAGGTTTGTATCACCTCACTAATGACTAATTAAATGTACCTGTCTGATTTCCAAACCCTTCATTCACCTCTGACGTGTATTAATCACAACTTGTGAATGTGAGGAATGCCAGGCCTCCACCGTGGTTCGGATTCCACGTTAAACTGTAGGTCCTCCATTTCATCTTACAATCATCCTACCATTACACATTAGCGTAAGAGCGTATAACCCGAACGGGTAGTAAGACGCGGTGCTGATAAATACCTAAACGCTTAACAAACAACCACAATACAGCAATTTAGGTCTGTATTTATAGTCTTGTCTTGGAAGTGAACCAATATCCCAGTTACCCGAATAACAAAACGTTTAGGTAAATGGATTAGCTGAAGTCCTAATCTCATCTACATAACACGGAACTGTCTATTTAACTAATCGAACAAACTTATAAGTGCAATTACTCTCATAAAGTTTAGTAAACTATTAGATCCAAGAGACACTATAAGCTGTACAATACTTGTGATCAGGTCTGTACGTAATAAATTATATCAGACACCCTCTGTGGGATGAAATACAGATTCCATTTGATTTGTGGTCGACATCCCTGACTATTCAACCAATGGTAAGGGTTATCCTCTTATTTTCAGTCTGCCCTCTGAAAGGATAAAGCTCAAAATAGACTGGATTGCCTGTGACGGAGAGGTCAAGGTTAGAAACACGGTTGAATTTATTGAGACTGATTAATTACTTACTATAGCTATCACTGGGGGGCATAGAAACCGTACTACAAGGAGAAACCTCATGTCAAAAAGCGCACATGGAAAAAAAACTACATAATGTGGCAGCATAGCAAATATGTATTGTAAGCAAACCGCCTACCTTTTACACTAATTACTACTACATACTACTACTACTACTAA
>JBCFYV010003508.1:32309890-32644890 GCA_039000515.1 Timema cristinae | reverse complement strand
CAAACAATAATTATGATCAAAAATATAGACAAAATGCTAATTTATATTTATTAGAAATATAAAGTTTTTTTTTCAAACTCGTTCACTAGGTTTTTCTTAAAACCATATGGTACGTGATATCTTAAAGATTACCGACCGTAGCCTTCAACCATTCCACCCCCAAAGCGGAAAGGTGTCGAGACCACTAACATAGTAAAATGTTATAAATATTGGTCACAAAAAAAAAAAGTATTTCCTAGAATTTTATTTCATACAGAATTCTACTTTATTGTGTGATTTCCCCGACAGATAGCGGGAGTTACGGTGCTTTGCCGTAACAGGCGAGTGTTGGCGGAAGCACGGCTGAAGGCACAGCAGACTCAGTCAATCCTGGCTGCGTCAGCAACCTCTCTACAGAAACTTTCTGCTTCGGGAACAAGTGCCTCGTTTGGGTACTACCACTGAAACACACAGGCTAGGAGAGAAAATACTTCCAATGGTTTTGTGCCAGGAATTGTGATAGGGAGGTTTTTGGTAAAGGGGGTGGTACGTTTAGAGGGTTTGGGAAGGGGAAAACCGCACCTGAGTATGCCCTGACGTGGCTACAATGTGTTACTACTACCTTTTGAATGAGGCGATTCATGGTTTGGTGTAGAATTCCGGGACCGTTTGTCTAGGCAAAAAAATGTAATTTATAGAGAGGTTCAAAATCCTTACTCTTTCGTTTTAAAGTCGAGGTTTTGTGATGCCCAAGCTTTGTTTGAATAGATTTATTGATATGATTCTCTGTGAAACAAGAGTAACATGGCCCATATTATATTCTACCTACAAAAAATACTTATACATTTACATAAAATTTTACTCTCCACATCCCATTTCCATTAGTATACAGTAGCCCCATGGCTTCTTTGGTGCTGACTGACGGCTCACAGCTCACAGCTGACAGCTTTTAAAAGTTACCAGACCAAATTATGTATTCCTACGCCGAACCATATGGTCTGCAAAAACATGTTTTTAGCAGCTGCCACTTCTGACAGTCAAAATGTAGGTATATACCTAAATGTTGGCTATCAGAAGTCAGCTGTGAGCTGTCAGTCAGCACCAAAAAAGCCACAGGGCTACTGTACATAAGGAAGGATATTCCTGGTGAGTAATAGGACTCAATATATATAAAAATAACTCAATGGCATAAGCCCGAAGTGAGCTATACCAACCGATGGGCCGCCCTATGTTGGCGAAGATAGAGAGTGCGATTTGTCAGTCCAACGAATCACCCGCCAGTTAATCTCTGTTTTATAGACTGGGATTGCTACTTCTTTATTCAAGTAGCTCCTCAATTGTCCTCACAAGGATGAGGTTAGCCCTATTCCAGACCAATGCTACACAGGAAAATCTGGAGGTGACAGGGATGAACCCAAGACCTCTGGATTTGTATATATGTATAACGAAATTAGTGTAGACTTCAGTAAATAGTTTTAAGCAATTCCCATGACCGAACAAGTATAGTTAGATGACGACTTATGTTTAAATTGAAAAATTACAATTGGACACGGGAATCGAACCTTTGGCTTCGTACGCCATTGCTCATACCACTGAGCTATCCAGGAGTCATACCGTGCCCAGGGTCATTCCTCACTCATATTTTAGGGCAGAGTCTGTGATGGACGTTGGTAAATCGTCAAATACACATGGAATATTAATAAAGGCCGTGAACTATCGGATAACGCAGCCATCTTCGACTCGGGAGGGCTTTATGTCGCCAACTGTACAATGACAACTGTACTAATCATTATGAATCAAATAGCCAAGATAATTACAGTTCAATTTTTAGAAAGAGCATTTAAAAACATTACAAACAAATTTTCTTTTGCTGTTCAAAATTCATAACATTTTACTATATTATTAGTATAATTGAATATATTAAGTTAATATTTATTTTAATAAAAAGTGACAACTTTATATCAAATGTCTTGTCTTTTGAGTACGTGAAAGTAAATCTAGTAACGTTTTTAACTGTGAGATAAGGTTCTTCATTATAAAATTGGGCTGTAGATGATTACAAATTCGGGTTCATTCACCCGCTTGTCAGGTTCAAAGGGTATCGTAATGAAGTTGAAAAGTTGTCCTCTGTACCCCGCACGACTACACCTCTTGACACTCGTACACAACTCGGAGGCAGGAGCGTCTTCAAGTTTTATTATTTTTTATTTTCTGTCTCGTTTTGTGTGCAGCTGCCACCCGGTATACACATTATTTTTTATCGCATCTAAAAATAAAACGCGTCTGGTTTGGGGGAGCCTACCTCAAAAAACGCTTCCTCGCCTAATATCTAGCTTTTCCCTGAGCCTATCGATCAAATAAATGTTGACCATAAGGTCAGCTGAGCCATTACATTAAAATAATATGTTTCTTCTTTATGGAAAGTTTTCATGAGGATTATTTTTAAATAATAATACATTTTTAAAATCGCAAGGTTCAAAGTGATAATTTTAGGTGGAATGCAAAAGTACAAAATAATAAAGACAGACAGACTCGGCAAAGCGAAAACCACGTTTTACATTTTCTTGACAGCTCGGAGAAAAAGTATTGTGATGGTCAAAAAAAATCTAACCTGAGATTTTTATAAATTAATGTCGACGTTTTATGACCCTTGAAACAAAAAAGTTATTTTCATACTTCCGTCCTTCTGTCTGTCTGTACCGTGGGCTAGAGATGAAATTCTTTACCGATTGGACTCAAACTTGGTACCTGGGGCTTTCATAAGGCCTCTGAGTGGTTTTGGAATCAGACATCTAATCCTAAAATTAAGGGTAGTTTATTTAATGGCGGAAAGAGAAAAAATAACTATATTTTCTCAAAACTCACTCTAATGATTTTGTTTGAATTTTATATTTAGGCATTGTTTATCGTTATAAACAAGTTGTCAATTTCGTTTACTTATGCAAATGACTTTGAGGGTACTTTACATGAGGGAATTTTCCAATTTTGATCATTTTTCCGCAACTATTTGAAAGACAAAATAATTTACCATTGTAAAATGTTGTACTTTTAAAGATATTTTTTTAAATACCTCTTTATAAAACCTATAATTTCTGAGCTATAAGCAAATGTATCTATTTTTAATTCATTTATTTGAGAAACAATTTGTCAGACAAAAATATTATATTTTCTCAATTTTTCTGTAAGTTTCCTAGTTCCTAATAACATGAAGTAATTAAGTAACTATGTATATTATTTAATTTATGATCCCTTAGTGTAGTGTTTCTAAAACACTTTTTATACCTATTATTTAGTTTCTCAATATTTCTATTTTTTTAGGAAAATTCTATTATAAGATAAAGTGAGAAAGTTTGTGCGGTATGTCGTACCATTTATGTTATTTTAGGGGGTCATGAAACGTTCAACATTTATCAAAATCTCAATTTCGAGTTCTTTGATGGTCACAATACTTTCTCTCCCAGGTGTTGAGAAAATAAAAATGATTATATTGATCATACGACTTAATAACTTATTGAAGGTGGCGGCCTTGGTAAGCGAGAAAGTATCAATCGCTGTCAGACCTCACATCTTAAAATTCAATGGTTTGTTATTTTCTGGAACTACTTCTCTATTATTTCTAAGCTTGTACACACTTTTGCCCATCACTTACAACCACCCTTTGTAATGCCAATAGGAAATAGGGGAAATAAATCTATAAAACTTCTGATCAAGGTAAAGAAGAAACCTTTCTGCTAATTTTCAAATATCTTAAATTTCGTGATGTGAGCCGTCAAAAAATTACTTTATTTGTTAGAGAAAGGCTAAATAGAGCCCTTCTTCATCAAGCCTTGTCTCATAGCTCCACCAATATGTTTAAAAAATCGTTGAAAATAATCTACTGCCACAGTTTCACACACTTTTTTTTCATTAATAAAACTTTTTTTTTTGTTATTAAGGAAAAATAGCCCTTTTGAGATTTTTCGAATTAATTTGACATTAACGGTATTTTAAAATAATCCTTCGTGTAATTAAATATTCCGTTATAACTTAATTTCTGTGTGAATGTTCCTCAATTACTGAGACAGCTATTTTAACTCTGGCTACTCAAAGCGTTCATCATAGCAGGTCCAACACAGCTCCCAGCTCACATTCACATTTGTGTGTGTGCGCGTGAGGTATGGGAGAAAGGGGAAGAATAAATGACCTACGATATGCCAAAAATGTATGTAGTGCATCCGTATTTGAACGCTTACTCGAAATTTTCCACGGTGAAGGTGGGGAACAAAGTGACAAAGTTTCTGGTTAATAACTACAATATGTCTCTATTATGTCAGAATGAAGATTTTTGCACAGTGCTTATTTGTGGAGCCATTCTAAAATGGTAAAAAAAAGACCTTTAAATGCAATTTTTATACAAAAATCATTTAATATTTCAACAATATTCAGTGTTAGGAATTTCTATTAGTTCTTTATCTTCATTAATGTTTAATCATAAATTATTCACGTGCAGTGAAATCCAACTAAATCTCCAAGGCTTTCTGCTACACTGTACCTAGGCGTGGCCTAGGCTCAGAGGCCCCTAGCAAAGCGACACTGATACCAATCGGGACCGGAACCTTTTCGCCAGACATGGATCGAAGTCTATGAGTACCGTTCCTGGTACTAGGGCATCCAGAAAAATCAGTATCAGACCTTTAATGCCAGCCTTCTTGGGTTACTTGAGAAAATAACCCTCCACTGGGACCTGATAGAGGAAGGAGTCGGCTCATCCTAGCGATCGCTCATCACGAGGAAGTCAAGAGCTCAGTCTTCGAACAACCGTCCCCTCAACCTTCGTCCTCAAATCTAAGTTTCACTTTTTCACCCACCATCTTTGCTGCCGCCCCAGTCAGCACTTTTGAGACCAGCTGCCCGGAGTTGCCCAGCGGGGACCTCGAGGCCTTGTTGGGGTCTTAGCTATGCCAGGTGGAGGTTCCCCGACAGGATTTTTAGAGATCTAACAGTACCGGAAGTGGCAAGACAGTCTAGTGCTAGTTTATATGAGGCGTGCGTGGACCCAGAGCACCCGGCTGCCGTACGTCGGGCCAGACGAACGCCTGAGCACAGTAACCCCAATGATTCACGTGCGATAGTGTTCGTGTAAATTTACGATTTCCAGCCAATTGTATCATAGAGTTGATTGTCATGTGATGCACGCTCTTCAGTATAAGACCGCACACTCAACCTTATCAATGAAATATTTACAGTCGGGTAACAGGACAAGGCAAATATAGTACTCCTCGGAATCTAACCACGGTCTCTCTTCAGACCTATGGCTAGCCAATATAAGCACCTATCAACCAGAATAGGATAGGTACAATTGCATCAGGGATTCAAGAAACACATTGATGAATTAATAATGGCATGAAACAAAAGTTTTGGTTTCTCCCAAAAGGTTGGTATGCCTTGCCCACACAAAGAGATAGGGACGCTACGCACGCTATGAGTCAAAAAGATCCAAACCATATTAGACACTGGTAGTGGTAACAATGCGCCGTGGCTGCTACTTGCGTTACGTTGGACATGGAGTCGTTGATCCAAGGACATTTATTTTTGGGGAACGTAACCGATTGAATGCATGCGCACATAAAAAAGAAAATTTGGTGTGTTTACAGACCAGTTCCATCGATACCTAGGTGGAATTTTTGTTCTAGTCCGTGTTCGGATTCCACGTTAAACTGTAGGTCCTTCCCTTTCATCTCACAATCACCCTACCATTACACATTAGCGTAAGTGCGTATAACCCGAACGGGTAGTAAGGCGCGGTGCTAATAATAATAATAATAATACATTTGTATTTTTCGATTATACTTGTATTTTATACTATATTTGCACTATAGTCTACCTATATTTTTTCTTTTGTACTTTTTAATATAATATGTCACAGCCTTCATTTTTTTTAGCACCACGTATATTATTTGTTCCGGTTATACGCAAGGAAGTTTTTTTTTTTATTTATATTATTATTATTATTATTATTGCAATGCGTCTTACTACCCGTTCGGGCTGTACGCACTTACGCTAATGCGTAATGGTAGGGTGATTGTGAGATGAAATGGAAGACCTACAGATTAACGGGGGATCCGAACCACGGTGGAGGCCTGGCACTCCACACATTCACAAGTTGTGGTTAATACACGTCTTGTGAGAGGTGAAGGAAGGGTTTGGCAATCAGATAGTCTGTGCCGGGACCGAGGATTGAACCCCGGACCCCCATCTCAGAAGTCTGACACTTAACCCTAGACCACCAGGTCACTGGAAGCTTTAACGAAGAAATTAAGAAATATTAGTGTTAATGGAACATGTTGGATCCCTTTTCAAGCAATTTGGACCCCACTTCATTTTCTCTTTGAGCAAAGGTAAAAGTAAAATATAATCATTAGAAGAAGCACTGTCACACGTTTAACTACTAACACCGCCATCTTTGATGATGAAGACTTGTGGAACACGACCAAATCGGCGTTTCTTTGTCGCTATCCAGTTCAGAGGCCGTAGCATCCGTAGCGAGCTTAGGGCTCGTATCGTAGCGATTTGTGTGGCTAAAGCAGTGAGATATAAGGATTGAAGAAAGGGTGGGGTGCGGGAGGGAGGGGGGGGGGACCCTCACTACAAGCTATTCCCCTCTTGCTCCACCCTACTGAAATATACCATTCCTCCCCCATCCACAGTCTTTTTCCCGGATGTGAGTAACACTAGCTCCTAGTTGGGAGATGTTTCTGAATGTTTAACTTGATGGTTTGTTTGTTATTCTATCTCTAGCTATAGTAGGACTTTTGTAGAAAGACACTTTTGAACATTAGTATTTTTAAGTCCTACGACTGTTGGCCAGCACTATAATAAATGAAATTGAATTGAAATTATTATCATTATTATTAATAATATTATTAGGGGGTCTGTATTCTGACAGGTCTATTCCTTTTGCCAATGGTCTTGTATCGCCATTGCGTCCTGTCCTCCTCTGCCCCCTCCTTCAGCTGCCGGAATTTTTTTTTCCCCCCTTCAAGTCATCCAATATTTGAATCCTCCTTACTAAGCTCCTCTTTCCCTCAACCTTTCCTTCTATGATGTTGTGCAGAAGGCAGTTCCGACTTAGGACTTGTCTGATCTAGTTTTCTTTGTACCGAAGAACCACATCCAAAATGATTCTCTTTTAACCCACTAGCACATTTATTTATTCGTGGTTAACATTGATAACATTTTACTAAACTGTTAATCTTAGTTTGTACTTATTGATAATTATAGATATAAAATAAATGGTATGGAACTCCTCACGTACTTTATCACTTCATTGTTTAAAAATGGAAATATTTACTCAAAACTCGTTGTGTATGTGAAAAGAAATAATATACACTATTAAATATAAGCAAAAATTGCGTTATACTTACCTAAAAACTCTTTTAACTCCCGGGTTTAGATTTTTTATTCTTATTTTTAAAGAATTAAAATCCTCATGTGTATAATTTGGATCAAATAAAAATAATCGATATTGGGTCCATAAGGGTCAAGACTTCATATTCAAATTTCAACTTCCGGTTAAAATTGTCGACATTTTATCATATTACACGTCTTCTCAGAGGTGAAGGAGGGTTTGGCAATCAGATAAACCTGTGCCGGGACCGAGGATTGAACCCCGGACCCGCAGCAGTAGTCTGACACCTTACCCCTAGACTGTCAGGCCACCTAATTTATTTATCACAACTATCCAATTAGCATACATCTTAGAAAAGTTGGTACTATATGTACACTGAGCTAAGGGTCCCGGGTTCAATTCCTTGCATTGCCGATTGATTTTTCATTGCTAAAATGTGGGTTTCCCCTTTCTTTGTAATGGTTATTTTAGCATAGAGTTATACGCTTATGTACTAATTACTCTAATGATCTTAGGTATGAGAAAATCTGTATTTAGAGGAAGTTTACCCACATTTGCAAGAAGGGAAAGTGTAAAACAATTTCGGGAAAACCACCCTCAGTACACCCGATCAATATCCTGGCCTTAATCACCCTGTCATCGGTAGTCTAGTCTATTGCGAGAGTGATGCCTTAGACCATGCGGCCACCAAAAAAAGGGTACAGCTGGGGTCTGGATGTTGTGTCTGTTCTAGATATAAGTTAGTATATAAGTCTTGTACTAATATAATTATTTGGTTCAAAAAGTGTACGCATAATTCTTCAGATAAATTATAGTTAAATAAATACCAAATATTTAGCTATTTAGATTCTGCATCATTTCTAGCGCTTTACAAATATAGAATGTCCTTATTATAATCGGTGACCTGGTGGTCTAGAGGTAAGGTGTCAGACTTCTGTGCTGGCGGCCGGGGTTCGATCCTCGGTCCCGGCAAAGATTTATCTGATTTCCAAACCCTTCCTTCACCTCTGACAAGACATCTTGTGAATGTGAGGAATGCCAGGCCTCCACCGTGGTTTGGATCCCACGTTAAACTGTAGGTCCTTCATTTCATCTCACTATCACCCTACCATTACACATTAGCGTAAGTGCGTATAATCCGAACGGGTAGTAAGACGCGGTGCTAATAATAATAATAATATTATAATCATACCATCCGTTACACTTCATTGGTTTAATCATAACAACGCCTTATAAAAGAGCCTCACAACTAAATTACAAATATTTACAGTTTTACCAATATACCTTTATTCCTCCCCTCTCCTTTTATTCATTTTAGTACACTTTTAGAATTCAAACAACCGTGTCGTAAACCATTGGAAATAGTTAAACCAACGTAGGTGAATATTCCCAGTGATAAAATTATACAAAAAAAAAAGTTAATGGTAGCATACTTTTTAATCTGCACTTTAAATATCTCCAATACGGGAAAAGAAGAAATAATAATAAAATAAAATACTTGAACACATGTTGTACATTAAACTTTCCCTTGTTTGTCACTATTTTTAAAAATGGGAAGGGAGGAGGAGGAGTTTTAATTTTTTTCGAACTTGCCTCAAAAAAGAACGTAATGTAACCATATTTTGAATTGGTAATGCCTCGTACTTTCGTGGTACTGTTAGAAGGGTTTTGTCAGAGGAGGGATGTGTGGGTTTTTTGAGGGGAGGGGGATACGTCATAAGGGAGAGAAGGATTTATTCTGAAACAGGCTCGAAACTATTGCGGGCGAATCGTCCATTTTTTGAAATGTTATCTCTCTTACCCCTTCTTATAATCGGTAATCCAAGTTTTTATCGGCTTATTTCATATTTTTTTTAAGTGGTCCGATGTTGACGAGTATGGCGTTTTTTCGTCGGTTTTTTTTTTGTGTGTACTTCTTCAAATCGGTTTAGTGACGTCAGATTTTGTTCACGCCATCCTTTTTTTTATGACGCAAATACGTTATATTGTGTGAGGGATTATTTTGTTGAGTATTTGAGGTTAGCAAAAGGCGTGGGTGTATAAACTAGTATATAATCCAAATAAGTAATCGTTTATATTATTGTAATTTATAGAAGTTTTAATGTTTATTTTAACTCTAATCTCAGTCCCTAAAGCCAGTAGCCTAACTTGCATTAAAACAGATGAACTGGACCTCTCTTGTAATTTCCCCAATAACAAAGATGATCAATATTCAACCTCGCTGTGAATTAAACCAAACTCTCACAGGCTTGGTAAACAAAAAATGAACTATTTTTACCATATCAAAGTCCTAAATAGTTGCAAATTAAATTACAAAACTTTTTTTTTACAAGACAATATTTATGGTAGCTTAAATTTGATATGCGGAGCTATATTTTTTAATAGCACCGAGTTTTACAACAAGTTTGGGTTTAACACACATGTATTAATTACTATAATTTGTTATGAATGAAGAAAGTTGAATTCAGAGGTAGTGTGTGTGTGGGGGGGAGGGGGGGGCGTGAAGAGATAGAGAGAGAGGGAAAGAGACGAAAACCTTGTTTAGGGAAAACCTTCCTAAGTATATTAATAGAGAAGTACCATTTTTCGCGTGGTTTAATAAGTCAGTCTTGCAACATATTTAAAAGATTTAGAAAATATGCTTACATTTTAAATCCAAGTCACATAAGATGAGCTACTAAACAAAAAAACCTTTGGAGCAACCGTTTTATTCAAATGGATGACATAATTGAAAGACTACGTGAAAACATCGTTTTGCATAAGTTCAAATAATATCCCTGCCAAATATAACTGAGATTGGTCCACGCATTTAGCAGAGTTGCTTAACATACATACAGATTGGGGAGTGGATGCCATATTAAAACTGTCAACCAGATTGAAAAACCATGTACATAGCCTATGTTGTTGGGCTCCAGTTCGAAGAATGCCTTTGGCAAGTTTCTATGCTTGGTCTATGCATTTGACAATAATCGCGTAGCAAATATTCGGACAGAAAGATGACATGCAAGCGGTCAGTAACTACGTGGCAGAAAGAGGTTTATTTTAGCGTCTTACTACCCGTTCGGGCTATACGTTTTTATACTCATAACTCGCTTTGCTCGTTGGGGGCTATGCCCATAAACACCAAGCGCGTTTTCTTTGCAAGTGAATGTAAACTAATGTAATTCCAGAGTGGTTTAGCCACAAGAGACCAGGTCTGCACCGACTTTAAAGTTGCTCCGCCTATTTGCATTTTTTTTTCGGGTGTTGTAAATTAAATTTTTTGACTTTTTGAAATTTTACCGTTGGTTACGGGCTAAAAGCTAAAAGTTTGCCAAATTTCAAGTTTCTAGCTCAGCTGGAAGTGGGTAAACATTGATGTCAGTGCGTGAGTCAGCCATGTGGCTTTAAAATAGTATATTGCTAATGGTTTTAGAGATTAGGAAGTCTATATGTATAGGAAGTGTACTTGTATTTGCGTGGAGGGAGAGTGTGAAACCACTATGAAAAAACATTTTCAGAATACCCGACCGAGATTCAAACCTCATTTCCCCATCATCGGCAGTCTAATCTACTTATAGATTAACGCGTTAGACCACGTGGCCACCAAAGCGGGTAATCAGATATTTAACCCCATGTGTACCTACTTACATGTTTGTTGTAGCCCATTATGTATGCTAATTTAAATAACTAATAACCCACTCACTGCCTCTTTAAGTACTACATATTAAGATCTATGACTATTTCACTAATCGAATAAAACTTTCAAAGAAATGGATCTAAAAATAAAAGATGAAAATATTTCATTTGCTGAATGACAAATGATGTCACTCTCTAAATAGCCTATCTCTGTCAATGATGGGAGAAAATGGGGTTCAAATCCGGGCGTGTGTACTGACGGTGATTTTTCCTAAGTGATCTTCTACTCTCCCTCCACGCTAATGCGGGTACAGCTCCTCTAAATTCAATCTTCCTCGTCTCCAAAAAAACTTTAGCGTGATCAGTACGTATGCATATAGCCCAAACGTGTAGCTCGACGCAACTATAACATTGAATTTTTAAATGGGTATAATCTTGGGCGAAAAAAAAAAAAGAACTAATAGTCAGTCCAATTTAAAATCATGCTATTCACGAAAATGTTCGAGTTTATTTTTAACATTTATACCAATTATTATTTTTATGTCAATAATATCATAATGTTTGTCCGGGGCATATATATTTTTTAAAGCCCACTTCTCGATGATTTAACTTTATGACAAAGCTTGATCTCTTTTTCTCTTGCTTCCATATTGAACATGGCGAAACGCAGTTACAACGGATATGAGATTATTACCCCCAAAATGAAGAAAAATATGTTTTGAAAATAATCCCGCCGGATTTTTAAGCTTATAATAAAAACAAATCACCGGTATTATTAAAAAAAAAAGTTACGACCATGATTTAATGTCAAGGATTTATTTAACAAAAATAAGTAGCAAGCATAACTATATTTGCTGTTGTTTTAAAATTATTTAGATTAACTACATTAAATATGTAAACGCAAACATTAGTCTCTGTACTAATTAAATCCAATAAACAATTATGTTTATTCGGAGCTATGTCGTTATATTTACTCGTACGGTTTATTACAAGTTTTCTCTCTAAAACAATTAAAATATTATGAAAAAATTAAATTGATCTTAATCTACATATTTAAAAACTGTGCCATGGAGATTATAAGTGAAGCACTTAAAAATAAATAATTGAGACATATTAAACGTCTAGAGTCTGGATGAAACTTGTGTTATTTTTTCCATTGCTTCTGACTTAGTCTTTTTTTTAAGAAGAGCCTTTTCTGACAGTTTAAAAAGTTAGTATGTAGATAATTTATATAAATATTCATACGTCAAGTCATGTGATCTGCACCTATAGATCTGGTTGTATAGATGTAGCATGAATTACCTGGCTTCGCCCGGGAGAAATATTTTATGGTAAAAATAGTAAAAATAGCAAAAAAGGGTACAAAGTAAATCTAGTCAATTAAAAAATGACCTAAATAAGTCAAAGGTGTAGAAATCTAAAAAGGATTAAAAAGTAAAATGGACAATAAGGTACAAAATGGTAAAAAGGGGTAAAATTGATAAAGATTATATATAATACTTTTTATGTTTTTTTATCATTTAAACCTTTGAACTATTTCGCTCTTTGAGGCATTCATGCCCTTTTTGCCCTTTGAATCCTTTCCATCCCTATTACCCTTTTTGACATTTAGGCACATTTTCCCCTGTTTAACTTTTTTATTACCAATTTGTTAATTCGTACTCTTTTATCCCTTTTCTTCCGGTTATCATTTTACCCTTTTTGCCTCTTTCTTCATAGCCCTATTTTGCCCATTCTTTCTTTTTAATCAAGTTTATACTTTTTACACCTTTCACTCTTTTAACTTATCCTTTTTATCTTTATTTCTAATTGATTATATTTACTCTTTTATCTTTTTTTAAACCGTTTTTAAACTATCCACACCTTTTCACACGAGGTAGGCTACCCGTCTTTGACTGGGATAAATATTTTAGAGAAAAACGTTTAAAAAAATCTAAAATTGTAAAAATTAAGTCCATTAAAATTTTTATTTAAAATTTGTAAGTAATAAAGGAAAGTGGGTATCAAGGAAAAGAGGAAAAATCAGTTAAATTAAAAAGGTAAATAATATAAAAGGAAAGAGGATCTATCACTTTCAATCTACTCCATTTCCCAGGTTTAAATTGTGAAATTCGATATATTTAGACATCATTCGGATATCGGGGAGTGTCTGTGTATTTATATATCAAACCACTATTTTATATCTCACCGAAAATTGTTCTTTACATTAGTTTTATAGGAGCTTCTTTCCCCCTCTCTAATGCTTTTTCATTTTAAAATTTAGATAGTTCAAATTTTAATATGAATTTGTTTATTTGAAGGGTTCCTTCTTACTGCTTGCCAAATTTAAATTTTCTACCACACCTAAAGGTGTGTTTTTATCCTCCCCATCCCCTGTTTCCTAAAGTCCCAGTTAAAAAGTTAGCACTTTCAGCCCTTAATATTTATTCAAAATTGTATTTTTAGCTGCTTGCTAAATTTCAATTATTTACCCCACTGGGAATTAGTTGTTTACTATAAAATTTTGAAATTTGGTCAACCATTTTGTCCCATGCCATGCCCCCCCCCCTCCTTTTCTAATTTAATCCCCCCCTTCCCCATTTATTTATTTCCCCTGTTTTAAAATGTCCCATTTTTAGTTGTTTTTTTTATATGGAAAAATCCTTTTGCCTTTGTAACAAATTTCAGCTTTTAAGCTCATCTATAAATTTTGTTTGGACAAACACAATGTTCTAACGCCTGTTTCACCCCCATTAGGGGCTTAATTTCGTAAAACCCCTTTATATCGAATGCCTACAGCCTGAAAAGAGCCTCCCTACCAAATTCCAAGATTCCAGGTTAAAAGGGGCTCAGGAGATACGATGGTGAGTCAGTGAATCAGGGCGTTCATCTTGATATAGTATTATATATACATATATAATACTAATACTTATTAAATATCACTTGTATTATACGGTAGTAAAATACTAAGCAAAACAAAATATACGTATAGATTTTGCTGCTTTTATTCTGAATGGTATTATAATTTTGAAGAAAATTCCAACTTTGGGTAATCCTATCATGATGAATTTCATTAGGGTTAATTATTATAATATACGAATAAAACATTAAAGTATTGGGGTCATTTATTTATACCTGCAACCTGTGTGGTGTTTCCATACTAATATACACCATTCAGACTGCATGAGAAAAATTTTTTTTACTTTTTTTGACTTCAAATTGAAATTAAATCTGATCAAAATTGTATAGACATTTCTGCTCTTTTAAAAAATATAAACTTTTATCTGGTCTGCCACACCAATTTCCTTAGCTCAACAAAATTCTTTAGTTCAACAGATTTGATATTCCGCACCACTTCCTACTATACTTCGGGTTATACGCTCATTATGTCCTAATTGCTCTAATGGGTTAAGGATGAATTTCCAGGAAATGTTCTCACATTTTGCGAGGAATTTAGTCTCAAAAATATTTTGAATAAACCACTCTCACCGACCGGGATTCGAGCCTCGATTTCTAGGTCATCGGCAGTTTAGTCTATAGTGGATGCCTTAGGCTTGGAGTTAATCCAGGGGTGACCAAACAGCTGATCGCAAGCTAACGGTAGCTCGTGGTGGCATTTTCGGTACTCTCACAGGAAATATATATATTGCGCTTTCCAAAGCGGTTTACCGTTGGAGAGCGTGTTGTTATAGGCTTAGGAGACGCAATAATTATTTCCTCGAAGGAAAATTAACTAGCCATGTTTCGTGTTGCACACCAAGTGAGGTCATTGTACACTGTACCTGTGTAAGCCATAATTTCCAACTATTAATATGGTCAGAAATAAATACAGAAGGAGCCTCATAGATAAAAATATGGTAACTGAGTTCAAATGGGAGTGTAAAAAAGTTACACATCAAACATTAAAACAGTTGGATATAAGTGATTGACATTATTCTTATAATGTTACACAGCCATTTTAAAATAAATATTTTTTTTTTCACTTTCATTTTTAAGTTTATTTTAGAACAAAAAATTACTAAAATGTCCACCCAAGTTCCTATTATAATTACAAATCCAAGCCACAACCCCCCACCCCCCCCCCACAGATTGAATAATGGTGTGATGGCAATGATTTCGTGCAGATTACAATAGTAGCCATTACGCAATACGGCTTGTTCAAAATCCAAATAGCTTGCGAAACAAATCGACGTTTTGAAAATAGCTCCCAAACTAAATCGTGACAATGACTGACTTGACAAATATAACACCGGAAAGGGTGGATTAGTTTATTAACACACATCTTAGAAAGTGGTCATAGTAAGAATAAAACAAACTCTTATATTTTAAATTATTTTTTATTTATCACCGCGTCCAGGCTATACGCATATGAACTAATTACGCTAATATGCTCAGGATTAGGAAGATTAAATTTAGTTTAAGTTCACCCGAATTTGTGTGAAAGAAAATGTTGGAAAACCACCCTTGCACACCCGACCGATATTCAAACCACGATCTCCCCGTCGTCGGCACTCTAATTTAACACGAGTGACGTCTTAGATCATGCGGCCACCGAAGTGGTTAAAAATCCTCTTGAATTAGGCTGAAGCTTAGTGTTAGGCTTGTAGAGTAATATTATTGTTGACAAAAAAAAAAGTATCACTTTCTATCTTGAGATCCAAACCTCGACCTCTCCCCTTCATAGGCAAACCCTACCAGATGAGGCAGACGCCTTGGTCCACGCGTTCATCGATCGTGACTCACCCTCGACCTCCTGTTTCAGAACCAAGCGTGTAATACATCAAGCCAATCCTAATCAAGTTTCCCGGAACACGTCGAACGTGACTAGTGACCAAAGTTTTCTTCACGCGCGAGCCTCATCCTCTCTGCCCCCAAAAAACCCTTTCTATTTCTCTCTCTCATTCACACAGGAGAGGAGGAAAGCGAGGACGCTGATGTTGGTTGACAGACGTGGTGTGTTTAGCCAACGGTTAGGGAAGGATGGGTAGGTAAAGAATCCCCCAACCCCCCGGTGGCAACAGGGCTGTCTGTAAGCCCACCTCCGTCGCTAAGCCGGGTATCTGGGGGGCGCTAGCGTGCCACAACCCCACAGTAAATGAGATACACCGAACTGATGCCCGCTGGCGTGAAAATTGTTTATACAACTAGCGCCAAGCCACGAACTAAAGAGGATTTGGAAATAACGAGCTTGTAGCGCCTTATACCCTACGTGTCTATATACATATATATGCTGATATAATATACGCATAAATAAGTTAGCAAAGGAAGGAACTAACGACTGAATGAGATAGATAATCCAACTGGTGTGCCCTTCTACTAGTGACGTAAGCTAAGCTTTAAAAAAATACCCTATGACACAATCTAATAAACCTTCTCATATAAACTATTATAGTTTATGACAAAATTAAAAAACTACCCTTAAAAGATAAAAAAATAAAGTATGTTTTTATTTATCACTTGCCAGAAAGAATTACCCATTTTTAACACATTAGAGCCATTTTTAAACATATTTGAATTTTACATTAGAGATAAAATATACTATTTTAATGATATAAGTTCAATAGTTGTTTTTTTTCTCGTAATTTGGTAGTGTATGTTCTGGAACAACATTACATTAATTTTACAATACTAATGTTTAAACTTTTCCTATATAAGAGATAAGTTATATATTGTGATTCTAATTTAATTTTACGAGTAAATGTGAATGTGATTATATAATTAAAATATTACTAAATTTATATTACTTTATATCACCATTTTTTTAAAGTTAGTAAAGATCAGTTCAAAACGAAAACTTACTATCCAACCTTCAAAAAATTTCTACAGAACGAACAGTTGAGAGAAATGTTGTTGTTTTCACGTGTAAATACGAAGTAACCTTTATTATAAAAGCTCAATAGTATTTTTTGTGCGTAAGTTTTCGTTTTGAACTGTTCTTTACTAACTTTACAAAGGTGAGGTAAAGTAATATAAAGTTAACGGATTCTAATGGATTTGAATGAAACTTTGTAAGTTGGTAGAGTAATTCCTGGAATAATATAAAGGACTATTTCCAACCTTTGATTTTAAATAATAATAAATATATTATTATAATGTGATTGAAATGATGTTATTTAAGAATTTGTGATTTAATATTTTGTAACTAAAGTAAATAGTAATTAGTGTGACGTAGTTTCATACTGATAAATAATAAATATGATGTGATTTTAACCATGTAGTTAACTAAATAAAGGAAATATTTTTTTATCTTACTAATTATGAAGGTAAAAATTTAAAAAAGAAATAAATTTATAATTAAAAACTAAAATAATATATATTCCTTATATTACGAAATATTTAAAAGTGAAAATTAAAATACGGCAAAATTATTACAGCTAAAAACTGAGGAAAACGCATAGATATTTGAAAAATATCAAGTTTGATTAATGACCAAAACAGTTTAGTTAAAAATTAAAAATTTTATCAATTATTGCGGGCAAAGACGCGACGGGTAAAGGCTAGTATTATATAAACAAGGAGTTTATTCTGTTTGTCATGAGCGTTGAGAGATCTCTGCCTCACGCAAACATCTGAAATGCACAAACTGTGCACCTGAAAACTAGATTTTTTTTGGCCCATTTTACCTATTTTAGCCTTTTGTGGTATTTTCACCCTTTTTGCCCTTTTGGTGCTCTCTGCACCTTTTTAGGTCTATTGACATTTTCGACCTTTTCTTACTCTTTTAAAACTTCTTTCTATTTTTCATCCTTTTTATCCGCTTTACACCCTTCATTCTTTATACTTTTTATTTTATTAAATTTATTTTTGCCCTTTTTACCCTTTTTGTCTTTTTTTACCATTTTTGCCCGTTTTGTCCGATTTCCACATTTTTAATATTTCTGCCATTTATTCTCTTTTGTAATTTTTCTTTTAGCCCTTTCTACCCTTTTCATTTAATTCTTTTTACACTTTTTATTATTATTACTTAGGGTGTAAAAATGTAGGCACCTATTTTTAAAGACAAATTTTAATAAATCTACTTCTTACCATTATTACTCTTTTACACCCTTTTAAAGCCAGAAATATTTTTCCCGGCTAGAGCCTGGTACTTATATGCTATTAACATAGTATCAAGTTTGAACCAAATACATCCAGCCGTTTTGGCTGTAAGCCTAAGGACAGACAGACATACAGAAAATTGACTGACCTGGGGAATGTGGGGCCAGATAGAATTGTCAGACCACGATTTTGGATTCAGGAACATACAAAATGCCAATATTCATTAGAACCTGGATGTGATTTTTTTTTTTTTACGATGACATTACTTTTTCTATTTGAGAAAGTGTAAGTATTAATACATTTACCGATTAATAATTTTAACAGAAAGAGGTTGTAAATGTAATTTAGAGGAAATGCACTCGCGTAGCTGTGGATAGAGGCTGGATAAACTGCAGTGATGGATCACATTTGTGAAACCATCCTCGGCACACTTTTGAACCCCAACTTTGCCGTCACCGTAAAACTAGACTAGATGAGCTTGATAGTTTGTCAGCGTTTCACCTAAGGAATTTTTCACTCACCTGACACGCAAATGCGCTTGTACTTCCTCTAAATTCCACCTTCCTGATCCTAATCTTTCTATTTATATTAAAGGCTCAAATGGGTTGTAAAACGTGCTGTAAAAAAAATCCTCAATTTTTGATATTCGAAACGTTTCGCTGACAAATCAAATAAATCATTTACAGCCACAAATTATCAAATATTTGTGAATGGTCTACTTTGATTAATGTCTGATGATAGTGAATCCACTTCTGATTTGAGTTTAAAGTGTGGGAATGTGGGAACCATTTAAAGCAATGGGTTGTATCCATAAAATTGAGTAATTACTCAGAGTACATGCTCATTAGCAAGAGCATTCATTTGTATGTTCTCACACGAGTGAAATTCTCATTTTCGTATAGTAACACAATTTTAGCACCTTATTCAGTGTGCCACGACATAAAAAAGGTTAAAAAATAATATCTTAATGTGTAAATAATCACTATTTGGAAAAGTATAGTTAGAGCATTGATGAACAGTAATAGTCTTAAACTTCATTCGTACAAAAATAGATACTGTACTTTAAAATAAAAAGTGAGTAAGAAATATTTGGCTACATTTATTCATTTAACCGTTGACTCAAACACATTCATTTGTTTAATCTAATTTAGCACGTTTGTTGACAGAATGTTTGTCCTTCGTTAGTGAGGTTTTAAGTGCAGGCAATTTGCGAGAGTAGTGCTTAGCGATTATGTCTTGGCACCGCGGAAAATAATGATCCACAACTCTAATTAGTTTCCAGGGATTAATAAACTCGTTTATGAACGGGAATAAACGTTGAAAACACCTTGCAAACAAGTATTTTCAAATATTGTGCCATTATATGTGTGGACCATATTCGTCGCTGGACTAAGCGTCGTTTAAACTATTTATGTTCTCCACTTTAAAAAAAACACACACACGAAATAGCTCGATATTAATAAATACTCGATATATTCTATTGCTGAGAGGCCCCTCGGATAACTCACAGAGCTGTATTTTAGTTTTAGAGATTACGTTTAAAGGTTGAATAGAGTCTAGAGGTGTATTTTTGCAGTTTTTATAGCAAAACATAAATTTGGCCTAAATAAATAAAATATTGCTCCAGTAAAAACTAATGGTTTAATTTTCTTCACATGGTGATATTAACAGTTGTTGAATACCTGTCATGAGCATAGTGGAGTTAGATGATAAACATTTTAAATGGAGAGAAAAAGTGTTAGTTAAATTCTAGAATACCCTTGACAGCTATTTAAGAACTGTTGATATTATCAGGTGAAGAAAAGTAAACTATTTTTGTACTAGATAATTATTTGATTCATCTTGACCTAAAACATTGGTTTGCTATAAAAACTGCAGAATGTTGCTCTTAATTCGTGTTACCTGCACTCCCAATTTATCATATTGGTTTCTTAGATGTTCACCCTCGCTAGCACGTCCGTCGCCAGGTATCCACTCTGTTGAGTTCAAGGCGGGGTGCTAGTGAGCGCAAGTTTAGTGCTTTAATTTTGCAGTTTTTATAGCACAAACATTTTTTGGCCAAAATAAATCCAATATTTATTCTATAGAAACATAGAGTTTAGTTTTCTGCACATGCTAATCTCAACAGTTGTTGAATATCTGTCATGAGCATGGCAGCATTTGGTGACAAATTTTTAAATAAAGAGAAAAGTTTTTCACCAAATGCCACCATGCTCGTGACAGATATTCAACAACTGTTGATATTAGCATGTTCAAAAACAAAACTCTATGTTTCTATAGAAGAAATATTTGATTTATTTTGGCCAAAAAATGTTTGTGTTATAAAAACTGCAAAAATACTGCCCTAAACTCACGCTACTAGCACTCCACCTTAACGTCTTAGCCCTTATAGTCACTGATGCAATTGTAAGGTTAGGTGAAGTTGTTGCGCTTATGTCTCGGACACTTACGTTGCTCTTTTTAAAATTCATTTACAAATGCTTTGTGGATAGACCTATCCTCACTCAATAGAGATTTGATGGTGATGTCAACTACTTGTTTCTTATGACGTATGCGCTTTTAAAGTTTTCAAAGAGTACCATTTTTATAGATCCAAGGGAAGTTATTTTTGTATTAGTCTGATCCATTTGATTTATATTTACTTCTTCCCATGAATATTAGTATATGATCAATAAGATTCTACCCGCTTCAGCTGCCAAATGGCCTAAGGCATCATCTCGAAATAAATTGGACTGCCAATTAAGTTGAGATCGAGTTTCGAATCCCGGTCAGGTGTACTCATTGTGGGTTTTTCCTAATAGGGTTTCCAATCTCCCTACACACAAATGTGGACATACACTTTCTAGAGTAAGGTTTCAACATACCTAGCAATTAGCGAAATTAATAAATCTACATATACGCGTACAGCCCGAATGGATAGTAAGAAGCGGTTATCTATACTATCTCTACTAATATTATAAAGAGGAAAGATTTGATTTTTTTTGTTTGTAATGGATAAATTCAAAAACTACTGGACCGATTTTAAAAATTCTTTCACCAATATAAAGCTAAATTATCAGCGAGTAACATAGGCTATATTTTATTTTGAAATTTAATTTATTCCTCATAAAAATGTCTATAGTATATTATATAGTCGTTGGAAAAAAAAAGTTGAAGGGAAAGTGTGGTTGGTGAAGGGGGCGGGGGGGGGGGGGGTGAGGAAAGAGGAATGAGATGAAAATAGAAGGGAGGATAAAAAGAGGAAGGGGGCTATACAGTGATGGTAGGACTGTATTTTTAAAAAAATAAGTAAAAAAAGTTTTGTTTTTATATTGAATGATGGATGATTTGAAGCTTTGATTTACAGGATTCCTTACAATATTTTTTTACGGGGAATGGGGCTAGTAAGAAATAAAAACTGACTATATTTGTAACTGTAGGGGACCTGGTGGTCTAGGGGTGAGGTGTAGAACTTCTGTGCTGGGGGTCCGAGATCAATCCTAGGTCCTGGCCAAGATTGATCTGATTGCCAAACCCTTCCTTCACCTCTGACAAGACGTGTATTAATCACAACTTGTGAATTGTGGAATGCCAGGCCTCCACCGTGGTTTGGATTCCACGTTAAACTGTAGGTCCTCCGTTCATCTCACAATCACCCTACCCATGCTCATTAGCGTATGTGCGTATAACCCGAACCGTTAGTAAGACGAGAGGTAATAATAATAATAATAATAATAATAATATATTCGTACCTAACTCTTCTCTTTTTAATTTTCTTTTCAAATCCATAGCTAAGCAAAATAAATTAGTTATTGATCTAATAAAAATACACGCATCTCTGGACACATGGGAAAAGTTGTCAGTCGAATCTTGTCTTGTTTGTCGGTGAAGGGAGCGAAGGATTCATGTTTCGATCATGAGTGTAGTGATGTATATTTTCGTAAATTGTTTTTCACTTCTCAATTTGGGTACGCTTGCTATAAGTTCTTCTTTATCATCTTTACGTTACAAGTTTATGTGTGGATTGATATTAATACGTTTAGCCTGGAACCAAAACTGGTTATGATTGATAATAATTGGCGTCTGTGAGCTAAAACATTCTTTTGATCAGTTTGTATTAAGATTAGCCAGTACTAATGTACGTTGTCCAGGGGACGCCGAATGTACTGACGATATACATCTTTCCGTGGAGGTCCTTTCCATGTCCCGATGAGATTGAATATGTGGGGAGGAGATAATGGAGATCTTAGTTCGATTCAAACATAATTAAACCAGCTCTGGTGACCTTTAGAATTATTCCCCTTTCGAGAAAAATCACATGTTACAGCCAGGAATAGAACCAGGGCCCTCTATATTAGCAGTCAAGAGCTCTAAACACTTTACCACGAGGTCGGTGTTTTGATTGATATCAAAGTTACACAGATTAAAAAACTTATGGTCTATAAAATGTTATACAATGGATTAACTAGCTGTTAGGTGACCTGGTGGTATAGGGGTAAGGTGTCGGACTTTTATGCTGGGGTCAGGGTTCAATCCTCGGTCCTGGCACAGATTTATCTGATTGCCAAACCCTTCCTTCACCTCTGACAAGACGTGTATTTATCACAACTTGTGAATGTGGGGAATGCCAGGCCTCCACCGTGGTTCGGATTCCACGTTAAACTGTAGGTCCTCCATTTCATTTCACAACCACCCTACCTTTACACATTAGCGTAAGTTCGTATAGCCTGAACGTGTAGCAAGACGTGGTGATAATAAATAATAAAAACTAGCTGTTCAGGTAAACTATGAAAACTAAATAGCTTTGAAAGTAAATTATTTACCTTTCTAAAACAAAATATTAACTTTGACACAAAGATACAAATACTTTTCCTTGTGTGCCTGTATGTGTGTGTGTGTGTTTTTTGACATATTCAGGCGAATATGCCACTTTACATTCCCTGAAATTTTATTTTCAGGGCGGAAGATATGTCGGAGTTTTCCTTTCTTACTATTTATTTCTATATTTTTAGTTCTGAAAACTCTCAACACCAAACATATAGCGTCGAACTTTTTGTCGCATGAGCTATGATCTACGACATTGACCATAAACTTTCAAGACAGCTGCTACTGCCCAAAAAATTACATATCGATATTTTCTCTCCTGTGAACTGATAAAAAAATAAAAATAAATATCTACCAAAAGAGCTTCGACTTTTACTGCCGTTGAATATATTTCCCCAATTCAACGAAATCGGATTACCCCGTCTTTTTTTTTTAACGGGAAAAGTTTGTTGCTATTTGTGTGTGTGTTTTAAAAAAAATGTATATTGTAGTTTCTAGACTGTTTTTTTTTTTACAAGAAGTCATATATTTTACCACAACATTAGAAATAAAAATAAACTTGATTCCCTTAAAAATGTTGTAGTCGAACAGAAATGAATAAAAGTGCAAATTGAAGTAATGGATATTTTATACGGACCTCACGTGGTTCACATGATGGAAAAGAGGTGGGAAAGCAGATAAAAGTTTTGTGGCTTGGGCGTAATCCAAAAACAATTTCAATCGTTTCAGTAATGTCTGTTTGTATGGTTTGAAACTTTCGTTATTTAGGGTAACGACCAATTTTTCATGTCTGGACCGTTTCCTTTTCAAAATAAATTTTCACGAAACTTATTTCAGTTATCTGTTAGTTGAAACATAATTTTTTTGTTTGCCTTTGAAATTGATTCAATTCATTTATTGGAATTCGTCCAAGTTAACTAAATTTTAAATTGTTTGGATGTTATTTAACAGGATATATACGGTATTAAATGTAAATATAATTTAACCTGCATCGGTGATAGACTGGATTGTAGGTGACAGGGAGATAAGGGTTCGAATCCTTGTCGGCTAACTAGGGCTTGTTTTTCGTAAATTGTTTCCTAATCAATCTCCATACAAATGCAGGCATATTTACTCAAGATATACCTGTATTATCTATATTATATTAAGAATAATTAGTTTCTGCGTCTAACCCAAACGGGGCACGGTGAAAAAAAGTAGCATACTGGATCTAAAAAAAAAAGACTTCACTTTCCATTGGAAGTTAAAATAATGATTGTTTTGTTGCGCTAAGATCAGTTCTTGTTATCAGTGAATTTAACCTAACGGGGAATTGAATCCAAACGTTAAATTACTACTATCCTCTATTGTGAGTAGAGAGGAAGTCTTTACTCAATGAGTTTTCACAACCTCTTTCAAGAAAACTCTTCTGTATTTACTTTAAACTAACACTCGTAATCCTGTCACTTAACATAAGTCTATAACACCAGATTATTATTATTATTAGAGTGTATTGTATTAAATTACAAATTTCTTATGACTAATTCAATCCTGTTATTTAGTTTGAGACACTTGTTTTAAATAGGCTCAGATGATTATTAAAATTAAAAATTAAGCTGTATGAACTACGCTTAAAAAGTTTATAAACAAACTAATTTTAAAATAATATGTTGGCATTGAGAATAAACTTTATGAAAGCAAACCGCTTATCAGCAAGGCTTAGTTATTTGAAATCTTTCGATAAATGGGTTGTGGCTTTCCCCTTTCACAGCGATGAATTAATGACTGAGGCCTGGATGTTGTGTGTGTTCTAGATTTAAGTTAGTTTATAAGTCGTGTGCTGATATAATCAGTCAGTTCAGAAAGTGCACGGTGAATACCTCAAATATTTTTTTTAAGATGTAACCGGGCTCGGAAAACTTATTTGTTTCCTAAAGTAATTTAGTTTGTTGTGTGTTTGTATGTGGTCGTCCTTACACCCAAATAGTATGATTCGTAGTTCCTGGGTTGGCTATAACACTTATATTTTGCTGTCTTGAGTCAAACTGGATTGAAAATTGTGAGTTGAAATTTCCCACGAAATATCTGAATTAAATATATAAACTAACATCAATATCAAACACGGACAAAGTTTTTTTTATTTAAGGCACTTATAAAATTACGTCATTCAATTCAAATGCTTTCGTGTGTTTGTGTGTTTGTGTGTGTGTGTGTTGTGTGCGTGTGTGTGTGTGTGCGCGCGCGTGACCCGTGTCTTAGTAACGGTTCTGTATTCCTGCATATCTATTATACAATAGTGGGGAAAGGATGAACAAGGTAGAATTTAGAATAAATTTACTCATAAATGCATTGAGAGAGATTTTGAACGATTGAGGGGAATAAAATCTCGCTATACTCGCCCGGGATTCAAAACCTTATCTCCCCATCATTGAATATCCAGTATATTTTTGGATTGACGTCTTACAAACTACGACTACCGAAGCAGCTATATGATTAATTACTATATTTTATATTAAACAAACTAATTTAATCAAAACAAATATAACTTATTTTTATAAAAATAATAGTTATCTCCCTCAAAAATATTTTTGGGCTGTTCATAAAGAATTATTGGTTATATTAATTAATATTGCTTGGAAAGAATCTGTAAATAAATAGAACAATTTTTTTTTTCACGCAGTAGTACCTGTTAAAATTAACTTTATTCTAGATCAACCTCGATTATTAGATCATTAACTGTTAGTTTGCTACTTTGACAATGAACGTACACACAACTAAATATTTTTGTTTCCTTTCCCCATAATCGAACCCTCTACCCTTAGATTAGTGGTCGAATTCTCTTAACAATTTAAACTTTTGTATTGGGCCCTCCAATTAAACATCTAAGAAACTCGTTTGCTTACAAATCACCACTTTTTCTCAACCTAGTTGTATAGAAGGAAGTAGCGGACCACTGAACTTTGAAATATCCATTGTGCTCGAAACCCTACCGGAAATTGTCCTACGCAAACACTTCTTCCTGAGGGGAGGATTGCATGATGTATAGTCAAGGAAAGGACCGCTTTCCTCAAAACAACCCAGTAGCAACTATACATAGAGGTGAACTCTTATATGTATATTATCAAAGCCTGCTTTGTTCTGCCTACGTTGATAAAGAGGTCTAAAGTGTAATTGACTGAAGCCCAGATGAGAATCAAACAAATAAAAAATATTTACCTTAGTATAACATTTTTATGGTCGACCTCTGTGGTTTTGGAGTAAAGTTCTACCCGTAGGACGCGATGTTCATGGGTTCAAACCCAGTTGAGGTTGACTATCTGTCTTTTGAGTGGCCCAACTTTCTTCTGAGGGGAAGTATAGCCGTCGTCGGTCCCATGTCGATTGTGACATGTAATAGAAGCGTGGGTGACTGGTGGTCTAGGGGTAAGGTGTCAGACTTCTATGCTGGCGGCCGGGTTCGATCCTCGTCCGGCACAGATTTATCTGATTTCCAAACCCTTCCTACACCTCTGACAAGACATCTTGTGAATGTGTGGAATGCAGGTCGCCACCGTGGTTCGGATTCCACGTTAAACTGTGGGTCCTTCATTTCATCTCAAAATCACCCTACCATTACACATTAGCGTAAGTGCGTATAACCCGAACGGGTAGTAAGACGCGGTGCTAATAATAATAAAATAATAGAAGCGTGAAAATACCTTCCAGCAAAATTGGTAGGACCCTTCATGCTTGCTCATAGAAATTTATTGTGCAAGGTAACGGGGAACCACCACACTTTGTGAACTCTCTAGATGGTGCAGGCAGCACTAATCATCTAAAGGACTTAGTGCATTCCCAGCGTCAGATGGATAGAAATAACATCAAACCAACCTTCAAGCTTTGAATTAAGAATAAAAAATATTTGTATGATTTAATAAAAATACAAAAATAAATAATCTTGTTGAACATTATATAGATAGTTTATTTTGTTATAAGTGTGGTTGTTAAGTCACTTAAAAATGTTTAGTTAATTGCATCAATGGGTACGGTGACTAAATATCAGATCGATTTAATATGTTTTGTGGATGATGATAAGGTTGGGGTTTGAATCGTGGTCTGGTACATTGAGGGTGATTTTTCCTAAATAATGTATCATTCTATCTACAGGTAAATTACGGGTATATTTCTTCTCAACTCTTTATCTTTTCAACATAAGTGTAGATAAACTAGTATAGTTCAGATGTATGTGTGGCGGATATAAAAAAAAAACCACAAACTTTAACTTGATTTGATATTGTAACATTAATAATAATTTATATTTTAGTTTATAATAGACTAGCAGAAATACCCGTCGTTTCCCATGGTAACAATTCAATGGATTGCTTAGTTACCCCTCAAGACTCTTTTCTTTACATCAAACACATAAAAAAAAGGTCCTCGCTTTATTCCTTCCGACAAAGTTTTTAATTAACTTAAAAAAAAGTAATCAAAATATAAAAATTCCGGCTTTAATGTACACATGTTCGTACACTGGGGCTGCTAATTTTTAAATTCCAGCTGCGTACGATAGATATCACGCAATACTCATTATAGATAGACAGACCCCTAGTTTTATTAATTTATAGATATAAGAAGAAGATAGATTTAAATATGTGTAATTTTTGTATGAAAATGATTTAATTAACAATAATAAGATCTATAAATAAGTTAATAAATAATCAGGTCCGCTGATATTACTAATTTTAAACGTGTTTCCTGTTAAAGGATTTTGTCAATATTTAGAATGGATTAGATCCACATTAATGTTTGAAATGATCTGAGTAGAAAAAAAGGATACATACTCCAAATGTAGTATATGGTTCGAATCTCACTGAAGAAAACATACACTATTTAAAATAGGTAAAACATTATGATTCTTGACAGTTTTTATGTTTATTTTGGGATAGTAATGCAAATGTAATTTTAAAAAGTGGACAAAATAGCTCGTCCATATTCTATATTAAAGAAGACCATGCCTTTTTTTTATTTTTATTTTTAGAAAAAAGGGCAATCGAGGGTAGAAATTGACTTGAAAAAAAATTTAATGTGTTTGTTATTGTCATGTGTGTGCTTCTTAGACCTGTGTGACCAATGTGTATCGAGCTTGTGTGTATTCGGGGGATTGTATTGGATAAGGACAAGAACTAGGGGTAGGTGGAGGAGAGATTCGAGACATAGGGGGTGTAGACTTATGGGGAATGTGGAGGGGGGGGGGACGAGTGAAAGGGAAGTGGAGTTTATCGAGCATCCTCTCAGACTTTGAGAAATGTTTGCTCACGTTTGCTAGAAACGCTTTCCACTACCCACTTCCCACTTCTTTGAGAATCTCTTCTCTCCCCCACCCTCCCCTCCTTTTTCTAACCCACGCTCCACCTCTCTCTCGCTCTCTTTCTCGTTAGATGTAGCGCCTTTCTCCAAACAGCTCCGGAATTTCAATTTCTCTTGCTAGCATAGAAACACATTCTGGCCCTTACAGTGGTTTTGGATGTTTTCGCCTCCCCCCCCCTTTCCCCTCTCTCTCTCTTTCCCCCGCCTCTGATCATGATATCTTGACTATTGTGTTGTCTCTCACATTACTAGTTACAGTACACACACTGTTTGGGAATTTACCATCCTTTGAAGAGAGCGTTGTCCTGGGCTAGGAATAAATAACAAACATCGTATTGATGATCGGAATGTCATTACTAGTAGTTCTGTGAACAGTAGATCTACCTCCATGTTCTTATTGTTACTACAGTCTTACTAGTAGTTCTGTGAACAGTAGATCTACCTCCATGTTCTTATTGTTACTACAGTCTTACTAGTAGTTCTGTGAACAGTAGATCTACCTCCATGTTCTTATTGTTACTACAGTCTTACTAGTAGTTCTGTGAACAGTAATCTACCTCCATGTTCTTATTCGTTACTACTGTCTTATTAGTAGTTCAGTGAACAGAATGCCTCGTTCCATCCATTCAAAAATTGCCAGCTATATATTGTTAATATTACGTTAAGTTCTTATCGTTATTAGACCTATAGCTTTTAAGATTTTTCTTTGTATTTCCAGTTGAAATCATTAGTTATTCTACAATAATTTCTACTTGAAATTGATATATTTCCTTGGTAATCAGGTTAGACAGAATACAAATTAATACTATGGTCAATAATTTTATATTATATTATTAGAAACTAGCCGTTGCTAAATTGATTTAAAACGTCAGTCTCGAAAAGGATGTCAAAATATATATTTAAAAAAATCGCTCTAGTTCTCAATTGAATAATTCGAATTTTAAAATCAAATCACTTGAGATTAGCTAAAAAAAACTTTTGGAGCGTTCACTATATTGAAAACAATATATATTCCTTTTTTGGCCTAAATTCAAAGAATATCCCTGTCTATTTTTGTTAAAATTGGTGCACGCATTTATCAACTATCGCAGAACAAATATCCGACAGACAGATGAAAGAAATGCCAAATGATCAAGTTAAAACATAACCTCGATAAGCTCAGCCAGTAGAAATGGGTATATTCAGAATTTCTTATCAATAATCTAGAGCTATAATTTCTACTCTAAGCCAAAACAAGCGTTTTGTGTAAGTGTAACTTTTTTTAAAATCCATTTTTAAGAGTTCTTCATCTGCTTCGGTGGCCGCATGGCCTAAGTCGTCACTCCTTCAAGGGACTAGACTGTGGAGATTGGGGCTCGAATCGTGGTCGGGTGTACTGAAAGTGTTTTTTCCTAAATGGTTTGTCACTCCTCCTCCCACGTAAATGCGGGTAAATTTCCTATAAATTCAAACTTCCTCATCTCTCATTCACAAGCGTAATTAGTAAAAATTCGTATAACCTCATCAAATAGTATGGCGTGGTGATAAAAATAAAACAAAATATTTCTTCTGGTGAACAAACACAGACCTGTTCAATGATATAGTGGAGGACTTTAAAACAAATACAAAAAAATACATTTTTTGCCTTTCTTCCCAAAATCTTACATATGTGACAGTAACTTTGAAGTCAAAGACAGTTCATCTTTCATCTGAATTTAACTTCTGAGTAGAGGTTTCTAGTTAATTACCCTGAAATTGGCGCTTACAGTTTCACAATGATTGATGATTATTGGGTGAATGAATGGGTGTTGTGTTTATTCCAGAATTAAATTTAATAATGTGTGTGCTAATATAATCATAAATAAATAACAATGACTGACAGTTACAATGGTATGAGTAATGGACCACCGTTCTAGGGAAGCTTATTTCGATTCCGATTTGAATTGACAAAGTTATTTACTATTTGTATTTAGGAATTCATTCCGCTTTATTACAATTTTTTTTTTTTAACATTTTTATCTAAAAGGTTTTCAAGACGTTTAGAAAATTCAGTTCAATTTCAAGAGAAATAAACTTTTTGATAGTTATAAAAGTTACTAAAATAATTTTCATATAATATTAAAATTTAGAATTAGATGTGAGTTACAACTTGTTACTTTTTACAGACAAAACCTATGAAATATTACTAATAACAAAGAAAAACTCCCTGACTCGGTGGCATCATGGTCTAACGTGCAACTCTCTTGTTGTTGGACTAGACTGCCTATGATGGGAATATCGTGGTTCGAACCTCAATCGGATGTACTGATGGTGGTTTTTCCAAAATATTTTTCCACTTTCCCTCAACGCAACTGTGGGCACACCTCATCTAAATTAAACCTTCCTAATACCTAAAACCAATATGTAGTTGGTACATAAGCATGTAACCCTAACGGTTAATAGGATTCAGTGCTAAAAAAAATAAAAAATACAGTAAATAAAATGGCTATAATTTTTGTTATAGCACCTCGTCTTATTAACCTACAGGCTAGACGCATATACCCTTTGTACTAATTAAGCTAATCTTTTAGGGATTAGGAACATTTAATTTAAAGGATGTGTAGCTGCATTTTAATGGAGGAAGAATGGAAAACAGTTTAGGGGAAAAAATCCTGATAACACCTGACTGGATTTTGAACCCTGATATCCCCTTCATCGACAGTCAATTTATTGTGATAGTGACACCGTAAGCCTTTCGAGCACCGAATTGTGTCCAATATCAATTTTTAACCTGAACTAAGTTGTGCTATATTCAAGAAAATCGATTATAGGACGTCACTGCGTCCACGGTTTGACCTCATACCTCAGGTAGACGGGTGCATCATCATCCACCAGACTTTGACTGCCCCCCCCCCCCCCCCCCTTCTCAACCCTCCTTGAACCCAACCCGTGACACTGCGAGAAGGAAGAGGCGAGCGTGACGAGGCGCTCACTGGGGCACGGTTCCTCTCCCTCCTCCTCTACCTACCACTCGTGACTTAACTCTTGGTGGAGGAGGGGAGGGGAGGTCACACCCCAGCCCGCACATCCTCTGTGGCTGCCGCGTACACACACCGACACAATGTAACTGGACAGTCCCGTGGATGCTGAACGCTGGAGAGGAGGTAGAGGGAGAGGAATCACGCGAAAAAATACCGACATCATTCAAATTAATCCCCCCCACCCCCCTCAAAACTATAGCTATACAACCACAGGGAGGTATGGACAAGCTACGGTCGTCACAGAAGGGATCGACATAGGAAAACCCTTATTTGAGAATGCAATCATAAAATATACTACCCTCTTCAGTGACCGGACGGTCTAAGGCGTCTTTTCTCGCATCGGACTGGACTGATGACGACGGGGAAATTGAGGTTCTAATTCCGGTGAAGTCTACAGAGGGTGTGTGTTTTCCTGATTTGTTTTACACTAACCTTTCACGCAAACGCGCGTTGATTACGTCTGAAATGCTTCCTTTCTCATCCCTCCCCCATATTGGAGTAAGCTATTTAGATTATTAGACTACTTTCATGTCACCTACGCTGAGCCACGTGTTTTGTCGGTGTAGCCTTTGATAAGTTGTGTCAATTTGTTACGACTTTATAATAAAAGAGTCGTACTTGCACCCAGGAGAGAAAACCGACTAAGTCAACTTAATTTCTTGTCCAAGTCACTGCTCTTGTATGAATACCTTTTCTTTTTTATACATTTTGTTGAATTATTTATATTTCACATCTCTTTTTTGTTACATATTTTGACTTGTGGTTTGTATGTATCTGTTTTTTTTTATAATCAGAAATATATTTGCAAACTCAGCCTAAACTAGGCCATCGAGCAATTTACTACCAGCCCCTGGAAGAATTAGCTCGTACACAAGTGGTAAATAGCTTAATCAGTTTCAAACTGAATTACAACTGGCTCCCATAGAACTGTAATTAGTCACTATTACCATTTGACTAAGAATTATAGTATTTTTTTTATCAATAAGAATATTAATAACCATAATAACTATCACCCTCCCGCCTTTGGCAGTGATCATTAAGAATAACCACCATCATCATCATCATCATCATCCCACCTTTGACAATGACCAATAAGAAGAATAATAACCATCATCACCACCACCACAATCATCATCATCATCATCATCATCCCGCCTCTGCGGGTCGTCTGGCACAACCTCTTCCATTCCAGGTGCTCCCCTAGTTTCTACCTATGCCACGTCTCCCCTCCAGTCCACTTCTTTATCAACCACGTCCTTCTACTTTGGGTCCAGCCATCTCGTCCGTGGTCTTTCTAAATGTTTTCTACCCTTCTCCTCACTCTGTAGAGCTTCCTTAGGCATTCTATTCTCCTCCATTCTCATCACATTCCCAAACCACGGCAACCCTTTCCTCTTCAACGTCTCTACTTATGGTATTACTTCTAAGCTATTATACCATTACTACTATACCATATTACATTAGATTCACCACTATTCATTTATTTGAGGTGTTGAAAATAAACTTTATATACTTACTGATTAACTATCAACACGTGTTTTAAAAACTAAGTTAATTTGAGCAACGCGGTACCCAATATTTCGACAATTAATTCTGAATAAAATGGCTACAAGAAAATCTCTCAGAAGCTATAATGAGTCACCCTATTAAATCGACTTATAAAGTAATTTTACATTTTTATTATCATTTGGTTAACGATGTATTTTCCATATTTTATATTAGAGCTCGACTCCTTTCTCACCTGATCCTTGAACTTATTCTGTGAATATTAATCACCAAGCTGCCATTATCGGTAAAGGCTTACACGTTATCATCGTACACATTCCAGAGGCGTTAGCACATGCCTCCATTATACTGCTCTTCTAGGATATAAATGCCAACAGTTAATCACATTGTTTACTAAATTATCTCAGTTCTCACGCTTCACCTGTCATCTGTGCTGTCTTCGTTAGGAGTCACCCTATCAGGCAACATTTCGCTATCCCCAACAGTAGCTGCGTTAAATTCCCTTAACTGTCGGTAGATTGCTCAGTGATCTGCCCCCCCCCCCCCCCCCCTTACCTTCTCCTCTATCTAACGGGTGTGAAATCTCATGATGATAATAATGGCGCTAGTAATCACACAGATGGTGAAATACAAGGGCCCCAACCGAGAGTCTAGGGTATCATGGAAGGCCCTTGTACACTTTGGTAGCCCTTGACATTATCGTGGGTGCTTCGTCACCCTTTGTCACTCTTGTCCTGTCTGCTTATCGTTCCGGGATCATGTATTTGATTCTAAAACCCCATGTTTCAATAATGTTACGGTAACCCTCTTGATTTAGGTTTGAAGAATGTTGGATCTTTTGAAGGGAGTACCTAGGTATCGGCATTTAAGTGATGCGGACGATTACGTCTAGAGAAGGACATAGTGTTCAATCCTAGCTGAGACTTAACATTATTGTTTTCATTCTTCTATGTTGTTGATGGAAATAAAAACTTGGTATTTAAAAATAACTATTGGCCTTTCTGGTAATTTAACCTGGAACTTTTATATTCGTTGGCAGACTTTATGTGCTTGGGAGGGTTTCCACGGCTGGCCGGGAGGTAAAACAAAAGTAATTTTACAAAATCTAGTAGAAATACTAGAATATATGTTAATTTGGGACATTTAACTGAAATATTAAATTAGTTGGTCTTTGGATGGACGAAAAAGTGATTTAAAGAATGGGGGGAGGGGGGGGAGGAGGGGCCATCCCTTAATCAAGGATTGTGAAGCGGAAGAAAATCTATCAATCTTAAGACATCCTGTTTTAAACATAGGTTACATGACTTCAAAATAGTTGGATACAAAATAAAATGGTATTATTCTACTTAATTTGAGCTACCTGTAAGAATGGTAATCCCTTCTCTAAAAGCACAAAACAAAGGGAAATTGTTTGTAAGAAAATAATTTGTATTGATTCATTGTTAAATGATTAGTATCCTATTATTTTATATTATATCCATCGCGTAAAGTGAATGTAAGGCCAGTCCGAACCCTTCTTGGCTAAGACTCTTATCTTTCACAGTGCCGACACAGCTGATACATCCTATAGCGGCGAACACAAACAGTACGCCGCATGGATGTTGTTAACTGTTGGAATAATTTTGAATATATAATTTTAATATTAATCTGTTTTTAGATAGTTCAAAATTAAAACCTGCATCGGTGGGAAAGCAGGATGAAATAAATCAGGTTTTACGGTAACGGGGTGGCCGGGGTTTGAATCTTGAGTGGGTTGACTGAGGACTTTTTTTTTTCTAAATTGTTTTATACGCAAATACCTGACGATACCTTTCTCAGATGCTTATTAGAATAATTAAAGTGCCTATAACCCGGAAGGATAGAAAGACGGAGTAAATTTTTTTAAATTATTCTTTCTGTGGTATTTTAGAAGTAATACATAGTTTGCTGTTTTGAACCTATTCAATAATAAATAAATCATCAAAACTTGCGGTAGGTGAAACACATCCATCTCACTTAAATCGCCGAGTTGCAAGTATCGAAGAGAAAGGAGAACGTAGATTTTCTCAAATGAAACCGACAAGAAATAATGGCGCGAGAAAAAAAAAAAAAATAGGGTCTTGAGGTTTTTTGGTCGGAGGTTTCCAATGAGTTAGAGTGCCTCATACGACCGACGAGAATCTCGTGGTATGAGACTTGAGGGGCATCATCACTGGGTTTTGAAGTTATTCCAAAAGACCAAAGAATAGAAAACAAACCCATACCCTGAAGAAAGACGGATAAATTGAACTAATGGAATGAAAAACCTCCCCCTCCAAGATGGTGTGTGGTTTTTTACCCTCTCACGCCCCTCTCTTTTACAATCCTCTTCCACCACTGATAAATTAACCTCCCTCTTTATTACCATCAGAGCAGGGACTGCTATACTTCTATCAGATTGAGTTCTTTCAATGATGTTTTCTGGACAAAGAATGCAGAATTATTTAGGGTCCCTAATGAAAAAAAAAAGTTTTTAGAGGGTGGTCTGTCCCTTTGTTGATTATGTAAATGAGGCTGCGTTAGGGAAACGTTCGTATTTTCAGGCTTTGTCTTAGATTAATATTTAAAGGTGGTATAAACAAAAATCTACTTTTGAAAACAGTTCCTTTTCTGTTTTAAAATAACTTTTTCAATCTATTTTTTTTCATATTTGTATATTTTATCCTCTCTCGATATTATCATTTACTACCCACTTCGGTAGTCAAATATTTTAAGGCGTAACACTTGCGATAGACTGGACTGCCTATCACTTGGAGATCGAGGTTCGAGTCCCGGTTGGGTGTATTGAGGGTGGTTTTCAACCCTTTCTCATGGTCTCTCTCCCCCCATGCAAATTCGGGTATACTTACTATTAAATTCAACCTTTTTTAATCCTTAACACATTAACCGAAATAATGTAATCTTACGTATGACTCAAACGGCTAGAAATTTATTAATCAGGCTTTATTATATTCGATTAAAATGTTTGTCTAATTATTATTAAAGTTACATTATTTTTAAAATAATGGCATGTGTATTTAATTTCTAGATGTGATTAATATAATACATTTAATTTATAAAAATGAAAAATAAGTCTTGGATTTTCACGGTATGAATATGTTTAAGTAATTTTTTTAAATGGTTTTGGAAATTAGGATTAATAATGCATAAATATTTTAGCTGAAATACCTAAAATAAATACATGTTTTGTGCCTGTGAAATAAATTCAGAGGTTTGAAACAAACATTTTTGTTTGCTTTTAAGCTAATCTTCACCAATTACACTTTTAAATTTGCTTATCAAATGATGACCTTTATGATGCTCCAGAGTTAACGTTAAATTTTTTTCCAAATGAACAAATATGATAATAAAATTACACTGATAGAGTGGTACAATGTAAATAGTAAAAAAGGAAAAAACTAAAAAAAAATTTTTCTAAAAGGTTATTCCTATTAAATTTGGACTGTACACACTTACCATGTTCCTTGATTGTCACACAATGTTTTAGGTATCGTATACATATATATACACACAAATAATATTTATAAATTTATTATATATATGTATATATACTTTTCATGTCCTTGTAGCGTGAACGTTGACACACAAACAAATGCGCATGTATGAACGACTTTATTTTTATTGATGAATACAATCTATAAACGAATTAAATCATGTTTGATTGAGCACAACGAATAGTAATTTGTCTGATATTTTAATTTTATCTCTAGAATTTTTAACAACGTGGAAACATAAAATGTTCGATACATAAAATTACAAATGTCAAACAATAGAAACATCAAATAATACATTTCATGAGGAAAAAAAGAAGAAGCTTTAATTTAATCTCAGTGGGCATTCAATCAGTGTGTGTTCTCGTGAATAATTAAATATTAACCAAATATAGTTGGAGTAAATGAGCATTTGGTAAAGTGTGTTTATGTAAAAAGGGGTTTAATACTAGCAAAATATTGTCAGTCATCCATATCGGAAACAAGTTTATGTTTTTATTATTTTATTTTTTTCAAATTAAATATAAAATAAAAACTAACAATCTTATTTAATAGTTAATTTTAGTTTTAACTATAATATAAACCTATTTACATTGCTTTCTTGGAACCAATAGCGTGTAATCTTACAGTTGACGTTGACATCTAAATTGAAGTATCAGGCGGAGTTCGTTCTTTTACGTATTCGTCTTGTTTTGTTGTAAGGCAAATTTACTTCGAAGAATTTTTACCTGAATTGTTATACAAATTGTCTACTTTAAAATACGACGGTAGGATTAGAATTAATTTTTTTAAATTGTATTTTTTATCATTTTTAAATTAATTTATCTGTAACAGGGGACAAACAGCTTTAAAACACATGGTTTGATATTTTATTATTTGAAAATAGTTTTACTAACTTATTTAACTTGTAAATAACTGTAATGTTACGTCATTCATATTATCTATTATGTTTACAAAATGAACATTAAACATTCCTAAACTAAAAACATCAATAAAATAAATGGTGCAAACTTTCTCATATAGCAAATTTAGCTTGGAAAAAATTTAAAGAAATAGGTTAGTATCAAGCTAAATCTATTTTTTAAATATAAATTTACAATAAACATTATTAAAATATTAATTCTAAAGAAAATTGATTACAGGCTTCAAAAAATAAATCAAAATTTCATAATTCAGTTGTATATAAACTAACTTCAAATTATCTGTATTTTAAAAGGTATAAAAACAAATTCTTATTTATCGTGAAAGTTTATTCCATGGTAGCCTACCCATATTGAACTGAATTTTAAAGGCTATATTTTTTAATATATAAAATTTTCTAAAATCTTACAAAATTATTACGATCAAATTAATTTATTTTTAATAGAACAAATATAGTTATTTATTATCTAAATACCAATTTACCAGATAACAATTTAAAACCAAATTGTTAGCCTTTATTTAAATGCAAATTTTTCAAAAGTATGTCATCAATAGGCCTAGGCTAAGCTAATATTTTTCTTTAAAAACATATTATTTAGTTATTTATATTTTTAATATCCTTCCAGATAACTATTTATAGCCATTTTTAAATTATTTCAAATTTGTGAAAAACTTTGTCATCAGTAAGCTACCCTCCATCGAATTTTTACCCACAAGCCAAGTATACAATGTTATTTGGGAAAATAAACACTTCCTGGATATACATTTCAAACAAAATCGTTAGAGCAATTTAAAAAAATATCAATTCCAAAAAGAATTACTTGTCAGTTAACCTCCCTTTAATTAATGACTATGGTTAAAAAAAATCACCCAGAGGTAACATTTAAATATTAAGTTAGAACAAAATCTGTATTTTTTTCCTTTCAGATTTATGGCCAGGGACAGACAGACGTATTTGTAAAATACACTTTTTTTTAAGATTCGGGCACACATAAAAAATAAAGATTCATCGTAGTCTTAAAATTGAATATTTTCAAGAACACAACACTTTTTCTCCTAGTGAGAAAATAAAAAAAATCACCGAGCTTTTACCAGAATTAATAGCCGGTGGTATTGGTGATGCCGTTGCCTAACTAGTAACTCTTGAACTAAACTGGATTGACTTAAACGGGGAGATCTGGTCTTGAGTCCTCCGGTTGGTTGTATTTAAGTTTATCTTTTTCCTAAAATGGTTTACCACTCAACCTTCACACACATGTGGACAATTTGCTCTTCTCTACCTTCATCATCTACGTCCCCCCTGCCCCCCAACCCTATGCCCACGGGTGTCATGGCACCCACCCTCCGAGCCTTTTACGTCTGCTCACCACTTTTTGACAGATGAAGTGTTCTTGACTAATAATTTTAATCTGTCACTTTTCCGACAAAAATAAATGGTGTGCTTATCTTCAGGTATGCTGTTCTCAAAAAGTTGTTGATTGAAAGTCCCCCTCTTTCCAATCTTATTCCTCTTTCTTTGCCGTCTCATTTACAAAGTTGCTTTTCCCTAATCTCAAAGACCTACCACCTTCCGTTAATCGCTTCACACTCACTAATACCATCTAATACTTTCTCTTTCCTTTGTAAATATATTGGCATGGGTCTACCCAGCTTTATTGCCTGAATAAACACAGATAAATATATCTTTTTAAAATGTACCCAAGCACCAAAATGGTGGTGAGTAGTTAAATAGTTCCTTGTGTCTTTATTTTGGTCTTGTTAAAACCGTAAATAAAACCGTATTTTTTAAATTTATTTTTTGTCAACTTGGAGGGAGTTGAACCTCCCTCCTCCCATGGCTAGGTCTTGAGTATTACCCACAAACACATGTAACGTCACAATCGCTGTTGGAAACTTAACATGGCAGTTGATCGGTCGTGTGTATAGCATTGAGGCTGACCTCTGAGCCTGGAGGGAGTTAGTAAATTTTCCCTGGAAAAGTAATTATTGGTGCCCTCCTCACTACCTTTAGTTTTGAATGTGCTCTAAGGTACAAACAGGCTGGGTCCTCTGGACTATACTGCTGATGACTGGGAGATTGCGGTTCGATACCGGTCGTATGTGCCGAGAGTGTTTTTTTTTTCCTAAAAGTTTTTTCACTCTTCCTCAACACAAATGTGGGTAAAACCTTCCTAATCCCAAGCACATGTTAATTAATATATATCCATGTAACCCGAACGGGTAAAATGCGTTGCTAAAAAAAATAATGTATATATTTGTATATATATAATATAATATATATTGTGATATGAATATCAATATATAATATTATATATAGTATACACACGAATGGGCAATGGCGAAAACTAGGGGGCAGGTGTGACTACACGGTGACACAACAGAGTGGGTGACACCAAAGTGACTGTCTATTCTTATTTGTGTTGTACTCGTATATCACCGAAAATTAATATTAAAAAAATATCCCTATGGTTAGTTATATCCTCGCAATCACAGCTTACTTGTACTGTGTCAATTTACCTTAAAAGGCAATTCTCTGTGAGTTTACTTTTTGAACCTTCTAATGCGCATGCGCTCCGGTAAGAGCTGTCTTTATTATCCCATTTTAATGACGCTTCAAACCTCGTCTGTGTGGTCTGTTGGTTTCGTTGCTGCTGGGGTTTGCACAGATGCGTTAAATAATTTTTAAATATTTTAGCTAAATTATTTTGAGTATACTGCAAAATGTATTTGTCCACCATTTCTACATTATGTGGGCCGTTATTGATTATGCAAACCTAATTCATTTATGTATCTCATTTAACGAGTTTAAATTTAAAAAAATTGATCTAGTTCTATTGTTATGGATCTGGCAGTCTAGGGTTAAGGTGTTGGAGTCCTGTGCTGGGCGTCCGGGGTTCAATCCTCGGTCCCGGCACAGATTTATCTGATCGCCAAACTCTTCCTTCACCTCTGACAAGATGTGTATTAATCACAACTTTTGAACATGCGGAATGCCAGGCCTCCACCATGGTTCGGATTCCACGTTAAACTGTAGGTCCTCCATTTCATCTCACAATCACCCTACCATTACACATTAGCGTGAGTCTAACCTGAACGGGTAGTAAAATGCGGTGGTAATGATAATGATAATAATAATGTTTTCTTACAAAAATTTCACCCTAACCACATGAAACAATTTAAATACATTTTGGTTATGCCTATGATATTTTAATTTAAAGTTGTAATTTTAACTTTTCAACTTGTTTATGTAATATTAATTTCAATGCTGTACGGGAATGATGATTTACGGGTAACTTTAATATAAAAACCCCATTAATAATGCGGGATCATGATCAACTTAACTTTAACTTAACGTAGCGTTCACTTAAGGTTCACTTAACTTAAGAAAGCAGATGTGTGATCACGATTCAAGTAACTTAACGTAACAACTCGAGCCAAACATCTGCATTCTAGCGTAATTTTTTGATCTGTCATTTGTACTATTTGTAAAGTGTTTATGATCTGTAATTGCTTACTGTTTTCTATCTATATAATAGATATTTATCACTAAACTTTTTCGATAAATTTAGCTTTACTATTTTAGTATAACCTTAAATCTACTTTAGGCTAATTAGGCCATGAGTTGGGAAATAGGTTATCTATACTTATAAAATAACATGTCCTGATTGATTGACTGACTGACTGACTGACTGATTCATCATCGCTGAGCGCAAACCATCAAGGCTACAAGCATGAAATTCGGACTGTATATTCATTTTGTTATGTAGGTACCCACTAAGAAAGGATTTTAGAAAATTCCACCCCAAAAGGGTCAAAATAGGGGATGATAATATGTATGAAAGTCCGTCATTTTGAAAGTTACATAAATAAAATTTTGTATTTCGGTTATTGACGTAAAACAAATAAATACGTGTTTCAGGAATTTTGGAAATTTTATTTAATAAGGGATGAAAAAGGGGGTGAAAGTTTGTATCGGACTAACTGACTGATTCATCATCGCCGAGCGCAAACTATCAAGGCTACAAGCATGAAATTCGGACTGTATATTCATTTTGTTATGTAGGCACCCACTAAGAAAGGATTTTAGAAAATTCCACCCGAAAGGGGTCAAAATAGGGGATGATAATATGTATGATAATATGTATGAAAGTCCGTCATTTTGAAAGTTACATAAACAAAATTTTGTATTTCGGTTATTGACGTAAAACAAATAAATACGTGTTTCAGGAATTTTGGAAATTTTATTTAATAAGGGATGAAAAAGGGGGTGAAAGTTTGTATCGGACTTGCATTATTTTTGATCTGAGGTCAAGTTATGGTCATCAACGTAACGTAATATTTTAAATTAATATGTAAATACATATGTATATTTTCGTATTTGTATATAATCAACTTCCACGCGAGCAAAGCCGCGGGAAACAGCTATCTAGTATTGTATATAATAATAAAAGGATGTTTTTTCTGTGTTGTTTGTTGTTGTGTTGCGATACCCAACCAAATCTACGGCGTCTGTAAGTGAACGTTAAGTTAACTGAATCATGATCGCTTCTATTTAAAAACACGAGGAGAAACTTTTTCGTAAAGTGAACGTTAAGTGAACGTTGAGTTGATCGTTATCCCGGCATAATGATTGTGTATGGTTTGTGTACGGGTGGAGGTCTACGGGGAAGACACCAACCCTAGTTACTCCACTGGGTACGGGTAGGCCTATATACTAATAATATATACATGTACGGGTACGGGTAGTGAAACGTGATGGTGAAAAAAATAACCCAACTCCATCAACATGAAAATGCTCAAGAGAATAAAACTCTCGCGCTTACCTCGACACGTGTCTCCTGTGTTCGCTTTTTAAAGGCCGCTTTATGAGTTATTCAAGGAGACATTAGTTTTTTTAAAAAAGGAAGCTTTGACAGACAGAATTCGCTAACACTACTACTAGTCCACTAGTGTAACCGGAGAGGCTGAAATGTCACGTTATACCATCTCCTACTTCATTTATAAAACTGCGTGTCGGAGGATCTTTGTCGTGACGTCAGCGCGTGAATGATGTAGAGGGTCCGACATGAAAAGGGGTGGAGGTGGGTGAAGGGAACTGTCCTCGACTGTTACACACGTTTCCTCCAACTGACACATTCCTTCCATTTCTACCCCTCCTCCCCTTTTCCCCTCTTCTTCTTCCATATTCTCTTCTCTATACATAAAAAAATAGAAAGGGACTTAATGCTTTAGATCTGCTCGAAAAATGACTAATCCTCGCTATTTTTTATTTTTGAACGTTCATAATTCCTTTTTATTTTCTCTTCATCTTGTGTGTTGAGTATTGCATTCGAAATGTGACAGACCGAATTCTTTCTTTCTAGTTTTATGTTTATCATAATATTTGTGTTGAGTAACATGCGAATCGTGGAGGAAGACAGTTTTACTCCATATATCTGAAATGTCGTCATTCTTGTTTTCAACAGGCTTTATTTCTCAAACCAACCAAACAAGTGCTATTATTTCCATGTAGGCTGACTACTCAGGCTGTGAGATGGGTCGAAGAAAATACACCGTTACTTCTATTTATATTTCTCTTACTCACTATTTTTCTCTCCCCCCCTCTCCCCCCCTCCCCCCCCCTTGAAATTCAAGGAGGTTGAGTGTTGAAGGAAGAGTTGGTGGAAGTAAGAAATTCACGTTTGGGTTTGAAATGTATATCATCAACGACATATGATTCTTGAGGGATATTTCACCTCCAATTCATGTATGTTTTTTTTATTCTTATCGCATCGTACTTCTCTTCCTGACAGAACGAATTTAATTCAACACTGTATGAAAAAGATGATTATAGTAGAATTTAGAGGGAGTGTACCTACAATTTCGTAGGGGAAATCATTTAGGAAAAAAACACTCTAAATATAACCGGATGAGATTCAAATCCCAACCAAACCACACCAATCTACAATTAGATCTCTTGCCCAAATATGCAGGTTTCATGCATTTAACAAAAATTTGGATTATTATATTATATAGTTTTAAATAGAATATATTCATCCAAGCATTGTCTCACCAAAAGGGTTTACTTAGTATATTATTATTATTATTATTATAGTAGTAGTAGTAGTAGTAGTAGTAGTAGTAGTAGTAGTAGTAGTAGTAGTGGTGGTGGTGGGGTGGTTGGTGGTGGTGGTGGTGGTGGTGGTGGTAGTAGTAGTAGTATAAAATACACTTGTAAGAGGTAGGGAGATAAATCAAAACAAAACTAGATTTCCGATATTTTAAAATATTTATTAAAAACTAATTATACCCCTCCTAACAAAGAACAAAAGGTAATAGTTTTATTATTTTTCCTCTTAAAATTTGTAGAAGAAAAAATAAAATTAAAAAGTTTTTCAAATTTGTTAAGAGTCTAGTCTAAAGAACCACTAAGTTCATATTTACAGTTAAAATTCCCCACACTAACAATATCTGTTTAAAATCAATAATGAATAATACAATGCAAATTTAAAATCAAATTAGTATCATTTACCATTATTTATGAAGTCTATTCTTAATTATGATCTAAAAAGGGAGAGTTATAAGGGTTGTCCGCCATCCTAGCCCTCCCCCCCCCCAAAGGCGATAATTGGTACATGCTTAACCCTATGCCTAAGCTTAATCACTACATATTTCCTTTAAAATAGCTATTTTGTTTTAAATACTTTATTTACTGACATACAAACTATGATACATTTAGCTTAGACCTATTGTTATTCCATTTCCTGATAAAATAATTAAGTCACCGCAAATTATTTGCAGTTGTTTTAAATGAACGTTTCAACTTTAATTTCCGAAAGTTTCGTGCGCTAGCTACTCTAGAAATAAGACACTAGTTCGAGTATGTTAGTTTCAAAGAGTATGGAAACGTGGTACTACGTGAACTATAAAATCAGTAATAAAATTTCATGACCTAAATAATTATATAAGAACATTAGCTCGCTTTCTGTAAATATGTGAGTGTTTTAACTTGATAGCTTTTCATGTCATGAAATTACGTAATGGTTGCATTAGTGTAATTTATCAGGGGTATTAAAGGAATGTTCATGGTAGTAGGGAAATATGAAAAGTTAAGGAATTACTTCAGGTTGGGGAAAACAAGTGATATTTCAGGGAATTTAATAAAAAATAAGGGAAAATCAGAGACTTAAATATTTAAGTAAAAAATATATGTATTTATTTCGCAAGAAACTACTACAAAAACTTTTATGAGAGATTTTATAAAATATTGCATTGCTTAGATATGGTGTTTTAATATAATATATGGTTATATAGGGTTGATTGTTTATGCCCCATTTACATAGTATCACAAATAATACCTAAAACGTTTATTACTGGAATTATAGCTCATTAAATGTTGAGTTTTATGAGGTGCTAACATTTAATATATATAGTACGACATAATCGCACTAACATCTTCATATAATGTTTTAAAGTTACGAAGAAAATTATTAAAAATAATATTTAGTAAACTACCCTAAAATAAGTTCTACTCATTAAAACAAACACATCATCTTGTTAATCACAATAATCACTCTTTATACAATAATTTTAAGCCAAATTGTTCAAACATATTATATCGAAACTTTTTTTTTTGTAAACTACCATAAAATTATTTGTTATTTGTAAAAATAAAAAATGTATTCTTATATATCATGAAAAACTATTCACAGATTCTCATTTTGGAATCAATCTTCAAGGTCGATTTTAAAAACTTTTTCTATAAATTGTTGTAAGTAAAATACCCTTAAATTAATTTAATTTATATAAATAAATACACATTATTATTGATTTGTAGGCCTAAAATAATCTCCTGATACCAATTTTTCACCTAATTCTTTAAGCCATCTTTTAAAACATTCAAATTAAAAAACTGCCTAAAGTACCCATAACTAAATTTTTTCCGCAAAACAAGTATACAGATTTATTTGTAATGTTCATGTCTAACACTTCCTAGATACAGATTTTAAGCAAAATCATTAGAGCAATTTAAAAAATAATTAGAATTTTCAAAAATCCCTATTTAGTTATACCCTTTATTGAATTTTCACCAAAAACAAAGTGTACAAGTTATTTGTCATGTCATACACTACTAAGATACCCATTTGGAACAAAATCTTTATCTCCATTTCAAAGATATTCCAGTTTAAAAAAAATCAGTCATCATATATTATTATTATTATTATTAGCACCGCGTCTTACTACCCTTCGGTTTACGCACTTACGCTAAGTGTAATGGTAGGGTGATTGTGAGATGAAATGAAGGACCTACAGTTTAACGTGGAATCCGAACCACGGTGGAGGCCTGGCATTCCCCACATTCACAAGATGTCTTGTCAGAGTGAAGAAGGGTTTGTAAATCAGATAAATCTGTGCCGGACCGAGATTGAACCCCGGCCGCCAGCATAGAAGTCTGACACCTTACCCCTATCATCAGTATAAAATACCCATAAATGAGTTTTTACACAAAAAATAATAATATGGTGTTAATTTTCATGTCATGCATTCCCAAGAGACTCATTTGAAACCAAATTGTTAGAGACATTTGTAAAATATTTCGAGTTTTTGAAATTCAGTCATTAATATAATTACCCTTCAACAAATTTTCGCCCAAAACTAATTATATAGTGTTATTTGTCATTTCAATCAAATCCTAGTTTGTATTTTAAACAAAATTGTTACAGCCATATTCGTTAAATTTAGAGTGTAGAAAAATACTCATCAGTAAACTACCCTTAATTTAAGGACTAGGGTCAAAAAAGATATTCTGAGCAATTGCCCTATAATATCCAAATAACAAATTTGAACAAAATTCACCAAACCGTTTTGGATCCGTGGCCACTGACAGACTGACAGACAGAAATAATTGTAATATTCACTGTTATGGTTTCGTGTTTACGTAAAAGTCTCATAAATTTCTTCAGGATCTAGAAATCGATTTTTTTTTTTACGATCCCAATAATTTAATCTTGATAAGAGAAAGTACAAATATTGTTTTTTATAAGAACTTTGTCCAAACTAATTAAAAAATAAATGTTTCCAAATGATTAAAACAAAAAGAGAAACAGATTTTAGATTTAATGAAACTTTATTTAAAAGAGAATTTAAAACAATGCATTTATATTTGCAAAGGGTGTTTAGAAAATGTCATTAAGCTTGTGGACACAATTATATGTTAGAATTTGTCCCCGTACCCCACTGGTTCTAGAGATGAGTTTAGGGAGTGAGAAAGGCTGGAGCTCTTTGGGAAGGGGGGGGGTCCTATTTTTTTGGTAAGATCTTAAGGGGTACAAACCCTTCACACAAAGATGGGCCCCGGAGATGAGTCTTGGTAAGAGGGAGTAAATGGGGTGATCTTTTGGAATTACGGTAAAAATTGTGCGGGCACACCCTCTGTTCAATACATGTCTACTAAAATCTTCATTTTTCAATTTAAACCCATAAAATAGGTCGATAGTATGTCTAACAAGAATATACACTTTAGTACCCTTCTTAGCAGTGCATCTTACTACCCATTTGGGTCATACGCCTATACACTAATCACGCTAATAGCTTAGGGATAAGGTAGGTTGGATTTAGAGGGAACCGCACTTGCGTGGAGAGAAAGTGAGAAACCATTTAGGAAAAACCAGCCTTAGTACACCCGACTGGGATCGAACCCCAACCTCCCCGTCTTTGGCAGCCTAGTCTACTGTGTGAGTAGCACCTTGCATCATGCGGTTACCGAAGTGGATCACTTTCACGTTGAAGAGAGATATATTTAAATGTATAACTTTTTGTACGTGTGAGGTTTCGATTTGGATTTATAAAGTAGTGATTTCCCCAATAAATTATTGGCTGACTTGGTAAAAATATATATTTAAATTATTATTCTATAGTATCAGTGGGCACGCCGTTTAGACGTGACGGTAGTATAATTATTTCCCAGTGGCAGAAAGATAAGGGTTTAATACCAAGTTGGTATATCAAGTTTTTTTTATATAAAAATGGTTTCTCACTCTACTTTCAAGGAAATTTGGAGCGGGGAGGAGGGGGGGATTGCCTCTAAATTTTACCTTCCTCTTTCCTACTACACTATAGCGATATTAGTTTGGATGTGCGTAAATCAGACGTGACCACTTCTTTGGTCTAGTGGTCAGAGTTCCTGGCTTTAGATCCAGAGGTCCTGGGTTCAATCCCTGGTGCTTCCAGATTGTCTCTGAAGCAGTAATTCTTGAACGGGGTCTAACACAGCTTTATGCGGACAAATGAGGAGCAACTTGTTTAAATAAGTAGAGGCTCTGGTTTAAAAAATTGAGATTATTGTTCAGAGGTTCTTTGTGCTGACTCCATGACGCCCCCTATCCACAAATGTTGGCACTCCCTTCACCAACATGCAGCGGCCACTCTATCAGTAAGGCTAGCTTGATGTATGACGCAATGGAATAATTTTATTGACCCCATACGTGAATAAACAACAAAAAATAATTTCCAATTTATTTAACGAAAAAGTAACAATTTTAAATGTTGTAGGTCGTTTTTTCAAAAAATCAAAATTGTTTAAAATTTTAGTTTATCTGAGTTTATATGACTAACAACCCTTAAGTAAAAAGAAAACTTTCAAATGACACTTCTCTTTCATAAATATATGAGATTTATCAAGAAAACGAAAGAGAAAAAAAAAAAGTTAAACGTTTTTTTGAAAATGACGCAAGAAATTTATTCATAGAGGGAAAAAAGACCAAGCTATATATCTATATATACATTTATAGTGCTACCTGTATCCTCTTTCAGGAATGTCGATATCAGGCTATAGCAGAAGAGATCCTCTTATATTCATCTTCTAGACTTGGGAGAGGAATCAATACCTCATCTAACCTGTCCCCCTTCTTCCCCACCTCCATCCTCCTATACAACACAGAAATAGAGGCATTGTATGTTGCACTCCTCCCTAAAGCACCCTGGCTGTTGGTTTCTAGGTAGGGGATGGAAGAACCTTCGATAGATGCTAACTGGTACAGGCGGATTCGACTTGACATCAGAAGGGTGGGGTGGGAGATAGGGGAATAAAATAATCTTGCTACTATTCTACGATGAATAGAAGAAAAAAAGTGACATGTTCAATACTGTATTTTGTAATATTTGAATAGGCTAAAAGAAAATATGGAAACATATAAGTTAAAACTTTTTATCGACTTCACCTGTGTATCCTTCAAAATAAACATTATTGTGTGTGTGTGTGTGTCGCTTTTTATAGTTGGATATTCTACAGTAAAGTCACGATTTTATTTTATTTTACAAGAAATAGAAGACTATCTCTTAGTTTATATATCTTACAGTTCTTTCCTTTTATTTATTTATAGTTTATCAAGTGACCCACTAGGCTAATATATCTTCAATAAAGTTTATTTTAGTACCCGTTTCAATGGTAGAGTGGTTTATGGAGCAGATCTTACATTTGACTAGACTGCTAATGACGTAGGAGGTAGGGGTTCCAATACCTGTCGGATGTACTAAGGTCTGTTTTGCCTAAATGTTTTCACACTCTCTCTAGGCAAATGCGAGTTTACTTAATCTAAACTCAATCTACCTTAAACTTAACCCATTAGCGTAAGGAGAACATAAGCGTACAACCATAATGGGTAGTAAGACGAGGTGCCAAAACAGAAATTAAAAAATTTAGAAGCTTCCTTAGTCATAGTCATAGGTAGAAAAAACATTTCCTAAAAAGAGTTGATTTTTTTTCTATAAGCCAAATTAAATCATATTCTACAACCTGATAACATAATAATCCTCAACGTCAAAGTTGATAAAATAATTTGACTTTTTAGGAAACTACTCTTCTTAATATAATGTCTTGGAAGGCTTCATCTCAACATTTATTTCTATTTTAATGTGTTTAGAATTTTTTATAGACTTTTATCATTATTTTTATTACTAGATGTTATGTCTTACAACAGGTACATTCCTTTTATCAATGAAACTGGACCGCCATTGCACCCTGTTCTCTGCCTCTTCCTTCAGCTCCCAGAATTTTCTTCTTTCCTTCAAGTTATCCGATATTTTAATTCTCCTTCTTCTTAAGATCCTCTTAGCCTTACTTTATTTTTGTTTATTTTAAAAAGCCCAAACAGTTATACTTTTATTTCTATATTAGTAAGTTGCCTTAAAAGGATATGTGATTTCACCACATCTCATAATCTTTCCGGAATATTTGAATCAAATTACGCTAATGGGGTAGGAAAAATAAAGTTATAATATAACGAAAAGGTATCTGCATTTGCGTGGAGATAAAGTGGGAAATCATTTATAAAATATCACACACTCAGTACATGACAGGATTTTTTTTTTATATAACCTCCCCCCTTCCTCATGCATCACGTCTTACTACCCTTCCGAGCTATGTGCATAACATTTACACAAATGTGATCGGAGTAGAGAAGGTAGGTATATAAGAAATTCACCGCATTTGAGTGGGTAAACTGGCTAGAAATAAACTAACCTCTTTACACCCTGACAGAGATTCGAACACCAGCCTCACACTAACGAAACAAACCAGCCAAGTATGACATCTATTGAAGTGAGAGCTACTTTCATCAACTTTAGACAAAGTATGATCCAAAGACGATGCTCCAAAAAAATAATGTGGCACATGTTCACCCAAAGACACCACGGAATATATAATCTAATTTTCATACAAAGGGACCTTTAGAAATATAATTTTTACGACCATAATTGATAACATTTTAATGTTTTATTAGTGTTATTTTAAAGGTATTTATTATATTTTTCAAACATGATAGCTGCATATTACGACTTTTACATAGGCCTATTTATACGTGAAAGTATATATTAAAGTAACTTTTTCTAGCTGTCAGATAATGAATATTGAACTGTGGTGTCTTTATAGATATGGACCTCATTATGATTTTTTTTAGCACCTCATCTTACTACCCGTTTGGTTTATACGTTTATGTATTAATTACGCTATTAGTAAGGCCATATTTAGAGAAAATGTAATCGAATTTGCGTGGATAAAGATTGGAAAACCATTAAAAAACAATTTTCACTACCGGTACACCCTAATGAAATTCAAACCTTGATCTACGCATCATCTAGTCTACTTTACCCTAGTATAGTCTAGTGCTAAAGTAGCGTGTTAGACCATGCGGCCACCAAAGTTGATACTATGAAATTTTGTCTGTATTAAATTTTCTAGCGGTCATATAAGGTCCTTCCAATGACTGTAGTAGTTTTTTCTAGCGGTCAGATAAGGACCCCAATGAAAATTGGTCCGTAGTATCTTTTCTAGCGGTCAGATAAGGGCTTTCCTATGAAAATTAGACTATACCAGAACTAGTTCGTGTTTTGAGATCAAACTCGTACCGATCTCGCTAAATGGTGTTATCTCATCATTCACGTTCATGAACCTGTTAAATCTATCAACTTGGAAGAAATTATCTCCGGCAGTTTTTGGTTGCGTGCCTCTAGAGTCTAGGTAACATCGCTCACCTTTGAATGGCATCTCTATTTCCGACAGCTCCACGCCATGGTTTAGTTCCGAAAATAGTCGTGGAAACCCTTTCCATTTTCTTCACTTTAAACCCCCCTCCCCCTCCCCCTTTCCCTTCCCACTCCACCAAGGGCTCACGCTTCACATATTTTTATTACCCTCGTTTCAGAGATGTTAACTTTTATTTGGGGGCCTCGTCACCTTTTACTCTTACGTCTTCTGAGCTAAGGGTCACGGGTTGAATCCCTTTGCTCAACCGGAAGGAAATAAAAAATCATAATTTTGGGGTGTGGCTTTCCTCCCCTATTTTCCTATTGATTTATGACCGAGAGTCCAGCTGTTTTCTCCATTCTTAAGTATATATATATATATATATTAAAATGTTCTTAGGAAAGTCAATATCTGACAGAAAAGTTGTTATACTCGAATATTCATAGTAAGGCATCTGGCAGCTAGGAAAGTTACTAAATATACTTTCACGTATTCATACGTCAAATAACCGGCCCCATGACGTAGTGGACAGTGCACCTCGATGCAAGCCTAGGAGTCCCGGGTTCGATTTACGATCGGTACCTTGTGTATTTTTCCGGAAAGGGGAATTACTCCAACGTTCAACAGGTTTTGGTTAACTAGGCTTAAGTTAGGTTTGTTTCCACTGGTCCCACAGCCTATCATCATCATCATCTAATCAGGACATGAAAAGAGCCTTCACGTAAAGGTTGTAGGCCTACGATAAATACATACGTGCGTCCCCTGGGAATTGATACTTTAGTACTGGATAATTTTTCCACAACTGGGTTACCAGTGATGTAGCCTAGATCAGAAATATCATTATCTGTCTAATCATGTGATCTGCAGCTTTTAATTTTTAATAAATAATGCCAATAATGACACTAATCATAAAGTAAAGTTACTTGAAGAATGAACACGTTAAATCAGATCTATTAGCTTTTATAGATCCCAGATAAGGCTCTTCTATACTAACTGAAGTCGACATTATCGAATCGCCATTGAAATAACGTCAATAGAAATTTACAAAATAATTACACTAAAGAGCTTAGTTAAAATTAATAAGAGGTTATTCAGTCCTGAACTAAAGCTTTCTTTGGCCGCATGGTTTAAGGCGCTACTTTTGCAATAGACTGGACTGCTAATGTCGGGGAGATTGAGGTATGTTCCCCGTCAGGTGAAATGTAGGTGGTTTTACTAAATGGTTTCCCACTCTATCCCCCCACGCAAATACTGGTACACATCCCCTAAATTCAACCTTACTCATTTCTAACTTATCAGCATAATTAGTATATAAACGTATAACCTCAATGGATAGTAAAACGCAGTACTAAAAGAAAACTATCAATAAATAAAATAAAATTTCACCAGGGTCATTTGGAGCATTGTCTGCACACTCAAACATACAGAAATATATGAATCAATTTGTACAAAAGCATACGTTGGCACTTTAGGGCAACTTAAATCGCATTTATAACTACTTTATATGGTTCTCCAAATTTTATCTTTTATAATTAAATTTCACCTCCAGAGATCGAACCTATGCACCTCTAAAGGTGAGAGCTGAGAATCAGATTTGAGGTAAAGTATTTTAATACCAATATTGTTAACATAACATGTCTTGTAATTTAAAATTGACTTAACATTTCATTTCACAAAATACGACGTAATATATATATACATTTATTACTAATGTCACATGGTCTATAGCGTCAGGCTTTAAAATAATCGATATACATAAACTGTAAGTCCATTTTAAAATTTCAGCTAGGAACTCTGAAGGAGGTTTTGAAGATGTGATTTATTAGTATTCTCTCTCTTTCTGTCTTCCACCCCAGCTAATGCGAGTTCACGTCTTCAAAGCTAACCTCAAATATCCCTATTTAAAAAAAAAATCCATATCATTAATAGCTTTTACGTTAAAACCTATCCATAGATAAACAAACCAAATCATATTATTTTGAATGTAGATTTAATAAATACCTTACCCAGACCCAGTAGACAAACCAATTAAATTATACCTCCTTTACTGGCCTTAAAGATATTTCCATCAATTTATTTTTTCATCTTAACACACTAATATTTCTTAATACCACTGCACTAAAAATTTTAAAAAACTTTATTAAATCGTGTATTAATATTTTGGAAATATTCCACTCCAGAAAACCGCAGCCAACTGTCTGTCTTTTATACTGTACGGATTATTTAGTCCTACACAGAGTTAGTGAGAGTTAATTAAGATGATCGGTTTTTAAATTTACGGAGAGTCCAAAAGAAATTCTTGAGAATAAATATTTGAATAACTAAAACAGTTATGAACTCTTTAGCGAATATTTCTATTAATGGGTAATTTAAACTTAGTTAACATAAAACTAAAAAGAGTTGTATTCAATTTTATTAGTTATTTTTGATATTAAAATTGGAAAATAGTAGGTGATTGAACGATATAGAAAATAAAATAAAAAAATGAATAAATTATAAGACAAATAATAAGGATATTCTGAAAATTGAAAAATTACACCTGGGCACGGAAATCGAAGTCGGGACCTTTGGCTTACTACACCAATGCTCTAACCACTTATATGTCCAGGAATATGCAATCCCTTACAATTACAACAATTGTACAAGTGGCAGCATTAAGCCAACTACCGAGTCGAAGATGGCTGCGTTATCTGATAGCTCGTGATCTTAATAAAATCACACATTTGTAGCCGACGATTTTCACACGTCCATCATAGACTCTGCCTTAAAATATGAGTGAAGAATAACCCTGGGCATGGGACAATCCCTGGATATCTCAGTGGTAAGAGCATTGGCGTAATAAAACAAAGGTCCCGGGTTCTATTCCCGTGTCTAGGTGTCATATTTCAATTTTCAGAATATGATATCTAGAGAAGTAATCCTCACTAAAAAGCATAAATAATATATTTGGATATTTGATTTTTAAATAATAAGGAGAAAAAAAATGAAGAATAAATACTTATGCGGATGTTATATATAATAAGTGGTTTTCCCACTAGCGCGCTGTTGTATACCCGCATGTCTGGATGTATGCTCGTAGCGTACTCGATGAATGATGAGCACTTTGCAGTGTCGTTCATCAAAACGACGCCTCGTTATGTGTGAGACGGGAAAGTATACGTTCGTGAACAAGATCTGGAGTGAAGATGTAAGTTTCTCTGGTTAGCCGCTTCACTGTGATATCATTTCAACTTGAAGCCACGTATACACGATTGGAACTTACGCATTATTTCTGGAATTTTTCTGTTATTTTTAAATATTGTTCAAGTCAAAATGGAGGTAAAATTTGTCAAAATATCTCCATAGTATTAAAAACTTTACATATTATGTTTTATAATTTAAAAATCTTGTAAAGCTAATTTTTAAAGATGCTTTACTATAAATGTAGAAGTTTTGAGATTAAAGTAAATCGTGAAAATCATTAATCTATTCTCAAATTACTGTATTTAAATCAATTTTTAATATTGTAGCAATGACAAAACTAGAAGGTAACTGACCATTGTTTCAGTGTTTTTGAAACTTTAAAACTGCAATCCCCATAAGAACTGTACATAAAATTGAGGATATGATTATTTTAGGGAACAGCTCTCCCCTTCACCCATAGTAGTATTACTAATAATACATCCTTGTACTCAACAATGCCTAGACTAGGAGCTTGTTGGATTATTATATAACTCTTAGCGCATACATTCCCAAACATGTTAAAATTAACTAAAATTTGATCCAAAAAGGATTCAGTATTAAAATAAATCTTCTTTACCTCATGTTTCGGTACATTCTCAAGAATCTCCACAGGTGTAATCACCCAAAAATATTAATTTATGTTTACGGACATGGGGAGAGCTCTAAATATGCACTTACCTTGATATAATTGAATCTTATTAGAGAGTAATATTTGAGTGTATCTAAGCCTACTTTGATAAGTGAAAATTGGGTAGGAAATTCCTCGAATGAAGTATATATAAAACTTAAGTAAACAAGATTGTTTTTATCTATAAAAGTCCTTAGGACTAAGATAAGTGCCTTTCCTAGAGCCTTGGCAATCTCCAAGAAAATAAGTTAATGTTTACGTCAATTCCCTTAGCAGTCGTGAAGCCGTAAGAAATTTTCCCTCCCCCTGTCTGCTCACATTTCCTTTATTTATACAATTGCATCTTTATATGTGTGTGTGTTTTTTTTTTGGGGGGGGGGGAGTTCTTTATTATATTTTTACCCCCTACTTCCTTTATCCAACCAATCAAACTTTTTTCTTTTTCTTTTCCTTCATATTATATTCTACAATTTTACTCGAGTGAGTTTTGGCTTTTTTTTTTTACGACAAAAATAACCCCCCTACTCTTACGCGACCTAGGTCTCATTTCGAAACGTACCCCTCATGACACATATCTTGCTATCTTAGCCCGAAAGAAGCAAATATAGTTCGGGGGATATAAGATAGGGGGAGAGAATACAATGTACCACCAATAGGAGGTATGTGGGTAGATCATATCCCACCCTAATGACACTTCCCCTTGATATAGGCAATCGATATTCACATTTGTAGCTTCACTCGAGTGGTAGATATGAGAGAAAATACCGGAGTAGTTTAGCCAAGTGTTTTTTTGTTTTGTTTTGTTTTCCTTTATTTATGAAGTAAAACAATCCTCTTCCTTTTTAAAAAAAACAACAACAGGTGAGCACTAAAAGTTGTTCTCTTCTTCAAACAGTACAAGGAAAGATAAAACAACGTCATCCAGTTAATTACTGTGTTTAAACTCATTAATTTTCTTAAGAGAAGAATTTGAATAATTCTCTTAATTGTTTTTAGAAGAAACTTGGAGATTTTAACTATCTGTCGACACCTGAACATAACCTTGTAATTAAGGTTGACGTCAATAAAAAATGTATATATATCACTGTCAACAAATTATCGTCTCCTTGGGAAGGAAGCTTTGAATAAATAACAGAAGCACATTATGTAGATCATCATTTTGAGAAAATTTAAAAATATTTCACTCCGTTCATATCGTTAGACGGTAGTCATTCCAGGTACAAGGCCAGACAAAAATCTTTAAACGAAATCATAATGCTTTTAAAAGGTTTAGTAGTTTAATTGGCCTCAACAGACAAGAAAATATTTGTAAGAAAAATTTATTAAAATTTTAATCCACTTTTTAATAGATGAGTCGGGCTATTTGGAATTATTAGCTCAAGTATTTACATACTAAATACACTTAAATGGCTTTAAGTGTGTGCCTTAATTAGTTACACCACTTTTCCCCAAAGTTGTTATATTTTTAACAAAACATTATAGCTAAATATCTTGTTGTAATTATGAGATTGGAATAGAAACCAAAGATTTAAAGGGACATTTTATCATACTCACTATCACCCCGATACGATTTTTTTTTAAATTAACAGCATTTACGATTACAACTTCATGTTTCATTAAAGTGTAGTAACACATTTATCTTCGTACTGGTTGATAATATGTCAAGATTAATTTGGTTGTTTTTCCTCCACGCAAGATGTAGGGCTATTGTCGAGAAATTTGTTCCGAGTCGGAACACTTTCGGTATATCCTTTTGCCCAACGTGACCTTGAGACACGGCACGCATTGTCACGATGAAGCATGAACACCCATGAGTACACCCGATGACCTCTCGGCTAAGGTCGGAAAGGAATATCTACTTAAGGAGAATGAAACGCCAAAAGATCAGTCGTAGATGAGAAAAAAAATATATATATATATAAAATTTATGATGCGCTCTTTTTTTTATTTCATGGAATTATTTAGATTGATTACAAAACTACTTGTATCTCTGGTCACGTGGGTTAAGCCATCGGCCTCCTCTAGTCTGTTTTATACAGTGTTGGATGTTTTAGTTCTAATTCCGGTTGGGTGTTCAGAAGGTTGATTTTCCTTAAATGGCTGTACACCTATCCTACATTCAAATGTGGCTACATTTGCTATAATATTTTGCCCTCATCCATGACCCATTTATGTAAATATGTGGATAGTTTGGGAGGGTAGTAATACGTGGTGTTTATTTTCTAATTGGTGTTTCTCACGTCAAAATGATAGTAGATCTATATTAATGATTTTATCTTTAAAGTTTTCGTACCTCTTTATAAATACCTTACTAATCTGTTACTATACTCCCTACGCTAAGTGTATTTATAACGTGTATCGGTGGACACGTGAGCTAAATATCAGATTCATATATTCTTGTTTTCTGATAAGAGGGGTACATTATCATCAAAAACTATCTTCCTCACCTCCTAATTTAGTTGCGTGATTAAAATTATGATAGCTCAGATAGCCAGTAAAATAATATTGTGATAAATATACCTTATATTAATTTATAATATCTACTCGCATATTGTGTCTAATTAAAAAACAAAAACCTACACTATGAAAATAGATACCATTAGCTTAGTGGACTATCTCGTTACCAATTAAATCACTAATTAAATAATTAGCGCTGACAGAATTCAATGTGAATCCGCAAATATCACTTTGATACAAATTCTGGAGTAAATAATTTATCGTCCACGATTCATCCTGAATGTTGACGAAGTAAATCGACTTTTCTTACTTTTAATGACATATTTATTTTTCAACATATTTTACAGGTTGTTCCGTAAGTGATAAATTTTATGGGTCTCTTGAGACTATGTGTTTTGATATCTCCTTTAAAAAATATCAATGATAAGTTCAATGGTTTGATCATTTAAAATATCGTTTGCATTTCTTACTATCCATCTGGAATAACTACATGTATTATTATTATTATTATTATTATTATTATAGAACCGCGTCTTACTACCCGTTCGGGTTATACGCACTTACGCTAATGTGTAATGGTAAGGTTATTGTGAGATGAAATGGAGGACTACAGTTTAACGTGGAATCCGAACCACGGTGGAGGCCTGGCATTCCCCACATTCACAAGATGTCTTGTCAGAGGTGAAGGAAGGGTTTGTAATCAGATAAATTTGTGCCGGGATCGAGGATTGAACCCCGGACCCCAGCATAGAAGTCCGACACCTTACCCCTAGACCGCCAGGTCACCAACTACATGTAAACACACTAATGGGGTAGGGATAAGGAAGATGAAACTTAAAGTAAACCACCTCTTATTTGCGGGAAATAAAAATAATAGTGAGAAACCATTAATAGGAGACTACCTTAGGTTGGAGTGTAGGAGACGCGAGAAAAGGGCAGTTTTTTTTTTTTGCAGTGTCCATAGCAAAACCATTTATTCGCCAAAATAAATAAAATAAATATAGAGTAGAAAGAGAAAAGTTTAATTTTCTTCCCACGTTGATATTAACAATACTTACCACCGCGTCTTACTATCCGTTCGGGCAATACGCTTAAGTACTAATTACACTGATGGGTTAGATATTGGGAAGGTTGAATATAGAAGGGGTGAACCCACATTTCCGTGGAGGAGTAGTGGAAAACCATTTAGGGAAAACCCACCCTCAGTTCACCCAAGCGAGATTAGAACTTCAATCTCCCCATCCTCGACAGTCTAGTTCAACACGAAACTAGCACTCAGCTGACTACACCACCGAGGTGGGTTTGATATCAATAATTGTCGAATATCTATTTAGGGTCTCCTAAATGGTAACTTTTTCTCGTCATTGAAGAATTTTTTCACCTAATACTGCTATGCTCATAACAGATATTTAACAACTTACTATTGAGGTCACCATCTAAGAGAAAAAAAAATTGCTATAAAAATTGCAAAAAAAACTGACCTTTTATTGCGTCCCCTACATTCCCAATTTAAGTGAAATCAGCTGATTCTGGTATTTCTCTAAATAGAAATGAGTGATAAAAAGTTTCGTGTATTTTACCCTCATAGGGCTGGCCGAATGATCCTACACGTTAGACTCGTAGTGAACTTGGTTTCCATGAGTTTCCGGAGTTTGAATTCGTGTCGAGTGCACTGTGAGTGTTTTATAAATATAAATAATCACGTTAGTCTGAACCCCCCTCTCCTTCTCATCTTAATGATACATATGTACCTTTAATGAGCCTATCTGAATATTAAAATAGCTAGATTTGAAAACAATTAAACCTAAGTTTAAATTAAATATTTTAATTCTAATATTTTTTTTTTAATTTACCACCACGTCTTACTACCCGTTCGGGTTATACGCTTATATAGTAATTACGCTAATGGGCTAGGAAGGTTGAATATAAAGGAAGTGAACCCGCATTAGCGTGGAGGGAGAGTGAAGAATCATTTAGGAAAAAAAAAACCATTTCACCTGACCGAGATTCGAACCTTGGTCTCCCCGTCCTCGGCAGCCCAGCTCAACACAAAACTAGTGCATTAAGTAACTACACCAACGAGGCGGGTTTGATTCTAATAAACCTCAAAGTTAAGTAGTAACTTATTATGGTTTTAACGTTACTCTGTCAAAATTAAATAACCTATTAAGTAATTTTTCGATTTAGTTGACCGCCTACTTGATGTAACATAACCCTTACACATCAGTGGTGTAATTATTGGTAATTGAAATTCTGAATCTTTAAAACCAATAAACCAAAATTTAATTATAAATGGGAATCTAGCTATTCCCTTTCATGATAAATAATAATATATATTTTTTACTTTAACAATAATAAATAATTTGTATTTGTTTACAAATAACTGATTATTAAAAATTTGATTAAAAAATGCTTTAAACGATTTTGTTTCGAATTTATTTATTATGAGTGTTTTTTGTGATTAAGATGATTGAGTTTTATTATTTGAGGAAAACTTAATGATAGGTAGTTCAATGAAAACCTATATTTGAAAATTTTGTTCTATTTTGCACTACGCTATATGGGAAGGTTTGTACAATGGTGTTCTTCCATTTATTTATTGTATTTCCCTTGTAATATAAATTCATTCTGTACAATATTTAATTTGCTACATAAAAAGATAATTTGATTGTGTTAGTGCTGTATTTTATATGGATAATTCTTTAACATATTCCATTTTTCGTTTCACATGCCTATTAGATTAAATCGCGTCGAATCATATTTCTTGTCCAAAATATTGGTTTTCTTGCGGGATTTCTTCTCCCCCACTAGAGTGTTTTTGCTAAGTGTGCACCAAGCAGTTTTTAGGACCTGACTAGTCAGCTTATTTCACGAGTTTTTACTGCTGACTCTACTTTTCTAATCAGGCGACGGTTTAATGAGTGGGTTAATTGCTCAAAACTAGAGAGACTTTTTCATTAGCACATTTTACATGTATAGTTGGAAGCTACCTATAGAAATCTCGTCTTGTTTACAAATTCTCTAAAATGTTTTTCACTGAAAACAATATAATTTTCTTTATTTTTATTGAAAAGTAAGAATATTCTGTTTTAAATGGTCATTAATAACGGTACAAGGTTGCCAGTTTGGCAGAGATAGGTAAAGTAGGTTAATAGTTGACAAATCTTTATGTGAATACCTACTGATCAGGTAACATTTTCTAATAAAATTAACTGTCAAATAATAAATAAAAATAAACTTTTGTGTTTGGCGAAATACTTTTAAACATTTTATTTAGATTTGGATTATAAATAATAGTATTTTAAATATAATTTAACTATTTTATTTAAATATTTATAATATTTGAGTAAATATTTATAATTTTAAACTTAATATGAACTAATTTCCACACTCTTTTGTAAGGTAATTTATACCACAATCCAATCACAAAATCAAATATATAAGTTTAATTAGGGGAAAATTTGTGTTTTATAATCGTTTATGTTACATACTATGTCAAATAAAGGAAAAATAGGGTGAAACACTAATTTAAGCGAAGTAGCACCCGTTTTGATGCCCGCATGGTATAAAGCAGGGATGGGAAATATTCAGTCTTTTGAGGTTTTCATTGAAGCTTTTCACATATTTAGTACATTGATAAATGCTCATCGTTTGTATACTATACATTCTCATATGTTGTGTATTTTAATTAATTACAATTTAAAAATCATTTTTTAAAGCATAAATTTTAAAAAAATAACTATTCTCATCAATCAATCTCTCCTACATCTGGTCAGCACACTATCATATTTCAGCAAAGTTTAATATACATGTGGTGTGCGTGTGGCCTAATGATAAGGGCGGACTAGGAAATTATAGTCAGCTTAGAATAAATAAAAAAATGTTAGAACAAGTGAATAATTTAATGTATCTGAGCAGAATGTTCTGTAAAAAGAGAAGGATGAATGGTGAAATCGACAGATGGATGAATGCATCACGAGAGTAGTTGGATGTATGTGGACTATTGAAGAATGAAGTAGTATCGAAAGAGGAAAATATGGCAGTATATAAAAGTGTGTTAACACGAACATGGTTTTATGTATGTGAAGCGTGGGTATGTCAGGAGAAACACAAGAGCAAGGTGAATGCGATTGAAATGATAGGTATAAGAAATGTATTGTAAAAACTCGCATGGACAGAGTCGGTAATGAATCTGTGCTGAAGGAGTGTGGTTTGAAAAGTAATCCAATAGGTCACTGTAAAAGAAACGTCCTCCCTTGGTTTGGGCATATTGAGAGGATGAATGTGGATTGAGTATTTAATTACACTAATTGTGCAAGGATGGTCAAGATACAATATAGAATGAGAAAATGTATCCAAATTTGCGAGAAAAGATTGTGGAACCATTCAAGAAAAACCAACGCACGCCTTACCGTCAGTCAGATTATATGAGCTTGATGTTTACTCCACTCTACCACCAATGCCGGCATTGTTCAGCGTTTATTATAGTACAGTCCATGCTAATCCTAAATGGTTGACTTTTATAGAACAGCACGAACACAAACAGAAATATCACACACTTTACCAAGAAACTTCATTTCCCAATAAACGTGTTCAACACACTCATAGGGTAGTAGCATGGAACAGAGACGAAGAAAAGAGACTTAGATAAAAGAAAGAAAAAAAACACAGGGAGAGAAATAGATAAATGTTGGAAAGCTACAAAAATGTTCCCATATCCAATATTTTGTAATTTTTTGCTTTCAGTAAAGTATCTTCTTACATTAAATGTATGTATTCATATTAAAAGGGGTCCTTTCTAAAATATTCATTAATTACTAAAATTAAGAACATTGAATTGAAACTGAGCAAGTATTCAAGTATAGAAAAATTAAATCTTTTGATGCTGAGATCGTCTAAAATCTTATTTATCACTATTTACCTGCATATCCATACACTTGTGAAATTCAATATAAATGTTTATTGTCTCTACTGATTATGGTAAATAGCTCCTATTCTCTTTTTATAATTGTTCATAAAAAAGGTTAGCAAAAATAAAAAAAAAAGTTTTAACATACTTAATATTTAAGAACATTTTCTCTTCTGTTTAGGCACAAACATAACGTGCCCACTTAGAATTAAAAGGCAACTTGAATACCACCTTGTTATTTTAGAAGACCCTTTGACCTTTACAGCATTACATCGTATTTCTATCCTTTTGAAATAAGTGAGCTATAATAAAAAAAAGCCTTTGTATATTTTTCAAGATTTTTTTTTGTGTTGTTACTAAAGAAAAAGTATTCTACTATTAATCTATATATATTCATATATACGATTATATTAATACCCCGATAGAGGATGGATATGATTTTTAAAACAAATTTTTAACATAATCAGCCCACTCGTTTAGGTTATAAAGCGCTAAGTGCAGCCTGACATACATTTTTACAAGTTTTTAGTAATATAAATGTGTATGAGAGAGTAAAAAAGAATTGGCATAGCATATTCATACATACTTTCTTATTATATAATATATTGTGAACAAATTTAAAAAATAAGCAGTCATTACTAAAAACCCTCAAATGAATTATTTTTTAGTTAAAAGAACATATATTCATATTTATCATGTAAAACGCTTTCCAGACACACATTTCGAACAATAAATTTAAAATAATTAAAACTCTCTAGAAATTTCAAATTTTCAAAAATTAAATATTGTAAGCTATCCTTAATATGGAATTAGAATAGTTAAAAAAAAAACTAAGTATGGTCATATGACAGCTAAATATTAAGTTCAAACAACATCCGTCAAACCGTTTCTGCTGTAGCTTTAGGGACAGCCATTCATGGAGACAGACATAATTGGTTAGACCAGCGATTCTTAGCTGGGGGGCTGCGAGAGGTTTTTGTGGGCCCTCGAAAAAATAATTTAAAAGGTTATTTGCTTATTACTGAAGTCAATTATATTAAATCTTACGTTTTGGAAGAAATAATTCGATGATCGTAAGCATTTAAGTACAATAAACTCGATTTTCCGGGGTAATGGAAGGGCAGGGGATCATGGATAATAGAAATCACAGCTAGTACAAATAATCCCCATGTGTTTACCATCGCCATTCAAAATTTGCTGCTCTTTGTTTTTAATCATTTATGTGACAAGGGATTTTCCACAATAGTAAATATTAAAACAAATTAGTGAAATCGACTCCAGATCTATTCCTGCATGTGAATGGCATTTAGTAATACAATTGAAACCAGAATAGACAAATTAGTGGAAAGGGTTCAACAGTAGAGGTCCCATCAAACACGTTTAGGTATTGCTATTTGTTTGCTATTATAATCAGTAAATAAAGCCACTCTTTTAGAATACATCTTAATGATAAATGTGTTTGTAAAAACTGGGGGACCGTGAAAATATTTTAGTATATTTACGGGTCCACTAGTAATAAAAAGTTAAGAAGCACTTTGTTAGACTCCTGCCCCCTTATTTGGGTTTGAAGACTCGTGAAATGTCAAAACATTAAAAACAGGGTAACTATGACTGAGGGGATTACCGACGGTGGGCAAAATACCGATTGATTTAAGAAAGAAGTTTGCAAACTGTTTTGTGTGGACTTTGGCGACATATGTATCTGAGACATGGACAATCAGGAAGAGAGAACACAGGTATTTGGAGGGTTTTGAAATGTGATTGTAGAAAAGAGTGGAGGAGGAAAATGGATGGACACGGTGTGAGGAATGAGGAAGTGTTGAGAAGAGTAGGAGAGGAAAGTAGTTTGATAAGGGTGACTCAGAAGAGAAAAAGTCTTGGTTGGGTCACACACTATGTAGGGATTGTTTAATTAAGAGTATCATGGAGGAGGAGATAGAGCGGAATAGAGGAAGAAAATTTGGAATGCTAATAAATATCAGAAAAGGAGGAAGTTACAAAAGTATGAAAGAAGATGTTAAGGTCCGAAGAAAATGGAAGATTTCTAGATGATACCTATTTCAGGACATATTCACAGAAGAATAAAACGTCAAGATGCATGATAATAATATCAAGCTCAACCATTTTAACAAATATGATAATTTATCCATCTGAGGAAGTAAAATGTCGATCAAGTAATATAGTAAGCATTGAAAGGAAAGTAACATATGTATAAAGAAAGGCAGGACTGTCGAATACTAAAACAAACCAGTATGAAAGTAGGGGAATGCTAGGACGAGAAGCAAAGAGGTTAGAATAAGCCAGGGAGAGAGATATGGATAGGCCACATAATGTTGGTGGGGTTGACCCGCCCCTCCCCTTACAAAGCATTAGGTCAGCCGCAATGTGTAACAGTCTTGTAACTTTGGTTGCTTACAACCAGGCGCTAGCCATAAACATTGGTTTAGTAGGAGAAAGCTAGGATGAAGTACACTCGCTTAGTAAAGTATTGATCTATTTGCTAACATAGCAATATTATAATGGAGTCTTAAATACTTTAAAACTTCTTACTGTAAAGACCAGCTTTGGTTGCCACATAGTCTAATGTGTCACTCTCCATGTATAATAGACTGCTGATGATGGGGAGTAAAGGTTGGAATCTCGGTGTACTGAAGGTGTTTTTTTTTTATAAAATGGTTTTACAATCACCCCAGCAAATTTGGGTGGACTTCATTTAAATATAACCTTCCTCATCCCTAAAACCAAAAGCATAGTTAGTAAATAAGCGTGTAACCCGAACGGGTAGTAATACGTGGTGCTAAAAATTAAATAAGTTTTCGCGTTTTATACCTCTTTTATAATAGGTAAACGATCTATGTACTTACAATCTTTTAAGTTTAAATAATTGTCACGTTGCTCATTTATACATCATAATAGTAATGCAGTTATAGAAGTACGAGATTAATATTTTGATTACACATATATAATATGTCAATACATCTCTCTACGTATATATGTTGGACCCTACATATATACTATTTTTAAAGTAAGATGTTACTAAAAAATTGTTTAGGTGTGATATCCGAATGATTTTATGAAAGCTAACTATTTTAAACTTACAAGAGGCGTTTTATGTTTGGTAAAATTTTGATTCCAAAATAAGTTGAATACAAATTAAATATAACTTTAGGGACATATGTAGGACTACTTTTCAAATTAAGAACAACCTTTGATACAATAGTGTGGAAGAAATAACTGAAATTTCATATATTAAATTAATTTTTAGGTGACCTGGTGGTCTAGGGGTAAGGTGTCAGACTTCTATGCTGGCGGCCGGGGTTCAATCCTCGGTCCCGGCACAGATGTATCTGATTACCAAACCCTTCCTACACCTCTGACAAGACATCTTGTGAATGTGGGGAATGCCAGGCCTCCACCGTGGTTCGGATTCCACGTTAAACTGTAGGTCCTTCATTTCATCTCACAATCATCCTACCATTACACATTAGCGTAAGTGCGTATAACCCGAATGGGTAGTAAGACGCGTTGCTAATAATAATAATAATAATAATAATAATTTAATTTTTGGAACGACTGCGCATTGAACCCCGGACTCAATTTGTATACACGCTATCAACTGAACAAAGCAGCTGTAATTATAAAATACGGTAGTGTATAGAACGCAAGCTAAGGGAGGTGTGCTTTTTTTTTTCAGTTTTTGTACAACAATTGTTGAATATCTGTGATTTAGCATAGCGGAATTAGATGAAAAATGTTTTAAATGAAGAGAGAAAAAAAATATCATCAAATTTCAGGACAATCTTGACACAGATATTCAAGAAATTTTGAAACCTACTTCAGTGGCCGCATGGTCTAAGGCGTCACTCTCACGTTAGACTAGACTGCTGATACCAGGGTGAAAGGGGGGATTAAATCGGGGTTTGCCTAAATGGTTCCCTACTCTCCCTCTACGCAACGTTGGGTACACATCCTCTAAATTAAACCTTTAGAATATCTAACTTAAAACGTAGTAAGACGTGCTGTTAAAATAGTAAAAAAAAAAAACTCTTGTGGTCCTTATGTGAAGAAAATTAATCTTTATGTTTGTTTATACTGGTGATTTAATTTTACAAAAAAAGAATGTTTTGAGAGAAAACTGCAAAATTACTGTTCTAAACTCATGTTCCATACACCTTCCCCCCCCTTTAAAACTATCACCTATAAAATGTGTTTTCAGAAAGACAAGTCTCCAGGCACTTATACTGTCTCATCTGTCAAGATGATTATGGAGAGTATTTACCATAAAATATAGAAATGGTTTTGTACGTCGTAATAAACTCATTGATGTCAAAGTTCTAGCACAAGTTCATCTGTATACCCACGTCTGTTTTTACGACTCATTATATTATCATCCTAAAGTTTTGCAGCGAAGGAGTTGTCTCATTCAATTACCGCCGTCTCTGTTTTGCTGTGTTCTCCTTTTCTTCGTTTTCCATCATTTTGTTTATTCTGTTCCTTTATGATTCATTATGATCTTTTCAGTCAATTGTGCCTTTCGTTGTCCTACCCTCATTTGTCTTACTAGTGTTTACTCTCTCTCTCTCTCTTTCTCTTCGACTTTACTCCGAAAATACTTTCTCCTGCTTGAACTTTTTTTGATTTCATTTATATAAGAATGTTTATATTCCATCTTGAGTTTTCAACTGTTCTGTTTGTGTTTCTTTTTCTTAACAACTTGCCTTGCCTAGGGGGCTTTTCACACTATTTAATCTCGATAGATTTTTTTATCTTCTGTTTCAATTTATTTTTATAGTAAGTTTGCTTGTTTTATTAATACTTCATTTACTTTGCGTTTCACTCTACTCTATCTTGATCTTATTTTTAATCAGTACTGACTAAGATCGTATAGCCTGAACGGGTAGGATGAACCGGTGCTAAAAATGAAAAAAAAAAAAAAAAAAAAAGTATCTACGAACATTTCCTTCAAAATACTTAATTTTAGAACTAGGTTCCAACATATTTTATTTTCAATTTCATCAATTTAAATAATTAAGTATTATATAGACTTTATTAAATTACTTATTGAAAGGCTACTTTTATATTATTAATTTTAAATAGAACAATTCTAATGTATGCCAATACTTAATCAATGGAGATCCAATGAAGATCACTAACATCTTGGTATAGATTTATTTATCCAAAATCTAACTGCAACTTAAACTGTTACAGATTTGGTGGCCGCATGGTCTAAGACGTTACTCTCTTGTTAAACTAAACTGCCAGTGACATATAACTCGAAGCTCTAATCCTGATCTAGTGTACGGAAGTTTTTTTTATAAAATAGTTTTCCACTGTACCTCCACGTAAATGAGGGTACACTTCCTCTAAATCCAACCTTCATCATCTTTAACTCAGTAGCGTTATTAAAACATATGTGTATAACTTGAACAGGTGGTAAGATACTTTGTTAAAAAAAATTGTTAAAGAATGACCGTGAAGTGAACCCAAATTAAATTGAGGCATATTGTTGAGGAGCACACTCTCATTAGAATATTCTATATGAGTTTGGGGGGCAACCCACGTTTCAGGCGATCAATTTGGGGACATAGTACTGGAAATTGATAGTGCTGCCGCATATGAACTATTGGTGTGCATGTAGAGAACTACACAGATTGGTTTACAAGTTGGTGCGCCCGGTAGGCCCTACACAGGCAGCACACCAAGTACACAGGGCACGATAAACTCTATAAGTGTCTCTGGTCTTCACCAATCGAACTTTGCTCACAAACCGTCAATCGGCTGCTTTCCTGCTCTATAATTATACAATTGACCTGTCAAGAATATGTATCTATGGCCTGTCGTTGAGTGTTGCTACGGCAAATATTTTTAAACGGTACGTTTGATATTTTCTCTTCCTCTTGGCTCACATTTAACCAATCATAAATATGTTCATCTCTACGTATCACACGTGGGAATGAATTTCCGTTAATATCTAGAGCGAAAGATTGAACAACTGAGAGATGAGAACACACCACAGATTCATTTTAAATTAGTTGCAAAACTTAATGACACGATACTTGTATCAAATCGTCTCATAGTCACTCCACTGTCCGATATACAAGCAACCATTTAGTAAAAATCACCTCCAGTGGACCCGATCGGGATTCCAAACACTAAATGTATCCCGAGCTTTAAAGGAGAAATAGTATTAAAACATTTATTATAGAACATCCTCAGTAAACTTGGATGAGATTCGAACTCTGACCTCCACGTCATTAGTAAACCAGAATATATAAACTCGCCACGTAGACCACCAACTTAAAGGTGTGGGTAGTATTAGGGATGGGAAAAACTGCTCCTTTAGTGGAGCAGGAGCAATATGTTACTGATCCACTACTGGACCTGTTCCTTTTACCTGTTCCTTTTTGTCACAGTGACAGTATTCGTACCTACTCCCAGCCTAGTTTTATTTTAATACCATGTCTACTGCCCGTTCGGGTTTTACGCATTTATTCCAATTACGCCAATGTGTTAGAGATGAAGATGGTTCATTCTAGAGGAAGTGCACCCACATTTTTTTGGAATGAGAGTTGAAAACATTTATGAAAAATCACCCTCAGTGCACCCAACCAGAATCGAACCTCAATATCACTGTAATTGGCAGTCCATTCTAGTGCAAGAGGCTGGCAACCTTTTTGATATCGTGTGCTGTATGGGTTTACAAAAATATTTGGCTAATTTGAAAAAAAATAAAGCAAAAAAAGTTTAATTTTACTTTTTCCAATTATTAATTAGCTATTTATTTCATTTTTTGAACAAATTGTTTGTTTGATTTTATCTAACCCACAAAATATTTAGAAATCAGTCAGTCAGTCAGTATATTTTTGACCCTTGCCTTAAATAATTTGAGCACCAAGTGGGTTCCTTCAATGTCACTCATCAACGTAACAATTTATTGTTATAATATATTACATACTGTGCTTGTATTGTGGAAATAATGTTTTGTACTACGAAAGCTTTCCCCTTCAATACTCATTAGTAACTCCCCAAACCAACTCTAAGCTAGGTCTATATAATAGATAAATAAGGTTGCGCCGGACCTGATCTCAGCGCTCTGACAAGATCCCAAAGCATCCACTTCCTTTCTACTGTACGACTGCTCCAAAAATCTCCGGAGCACAAAGGAACAAGGTTGCCTTGGACCTGTTACAGAGACGAGGAGCAAGTTAACTCCGGATCTGATACAGCGTGAATTTAATCCGTGGACCAGTGACAAAAAGGAACAGCTCCTTTCGTCTGTCAGGAACAGGTTGTGAATGTGACGTCAGAGGAGCAGTGACAAAGGAGCAGGTTGTGATTTCACAACCCATCCCTAGGTAGTATATATATGATTTTATGGATAACAAATAAGTACCTAATAAAAATAATCTACCAATCTAAACGGCTTGATTGAGTAATACAAAGCCGTTGGGTTAAGCTAATGAATAATATGTCTCGTGCAGGAAATTGTAGCTAGCAATTAATTGACTAAGCATGCGAACGCTTCCTAATGTTCACAAAAAAAAAAGTAATAAAAATAAAAACTAATGAGATAAAAATAAAACAGAATTAAAACATAAAAAATTGGATTTTTTTTATAGCCTTGCTCTTTGTATTTTGTCACGCTACTCTACCATTAAATATTCATTAAAACTTTTTTTGTGAGTAAAAAGAGTGTGGGGATAGGGAGAGGGGAGGCTAGGAGGTAAGGGAGACATTTGCAAAACGTTTTTTTTTTTAATTTTAGTTATATTAAATAGAAGGAATTTTTTTTCAAATTGCAATGTTGTGTTGTGTATGTGTGTGTGTGTGTAAGCAAGTGGTTTGTTGCGGTAAAATGGGGGTGAGAATGGTAAAGAGGGGTTGCTAACAGTTTGACTAAGTGTGGTTGGAATGAGAGAGGGAAGGTGTTGAATTGTTTGCTCACCAGCCTCACTTCACACGGCCAATTAGCTCACTGCACAAAGGAGCAAAGACTTATGTATGTATATATATATACTATTTATGTAGATATATTATGTATCTATATGTTGTATCAAGCTTGTATTTTGACACTCAGGGGGAAAGCATGTTTTATTTGAGATAGTCAAAAAGGGGCAACAGCGCTTATGACCTTGAAAACGAGCTGACACGTTATTTGCTAGCCACGCTTTCATACGAGGTAAAAAGTAACCATATATCACTTAATAACGGTGTATTTCGTTGAATTTTTTTTTTATCACAATGAACTATCTTATTTATGTTTGCTAGGTGTTAACATTAATACTAATTTTTTTTTTTTTAAATAGTCGGCTTCTTGGTAGTTTTAATGTTCAGTCAAGGGCTGTCTAAAAAACGTAATAATGTATTGAATATAACCATGAACCTAAGTGTATTTAACATTTTAAAATGGATTTTGAAATTAAATTAAGTATTAAGACTTTAGTTCATAGTAGTTGAGTCCTTTTAAGTCATGAAAACCTAATCATAAAAAAAAAGAATAAACCATATTGGTTATACTGGATAAAATACGTGTCACATAGAGGGGCAGAAATGGATACAGTTTCATAAATAGTATTAGTTGTCCATTTAGAGCTTAAACAACTGTTAAATATGAACGTTTTCTTTTAGGTTTTAGTAATTAAGTTAAAAAATAAAGTTTACTAACGATTTTATCTTGGTGATCTAGTTGAGGAAGTTTACTCAGAGTGAAGGCACCCCCATTATTGCCGAGAGGTGTTAGGAATCAACAATTATAAATAACATGAAAAAAAGTAATCTACTCAAGATTCCAACCTTAACCTCACAAGTGGGGAAACCAAATTGTATCTAATCAATCACAGAATAATCCCTCTATGTGCTTATCATTTTTTTTTTTTTTTTCGTTTTATATTACTACCCGTTTAGGTTATACGCATTTTTAACCACACTAGTTTGAGTAGGGCCGATTAAGGTATCATTTAAAGGAAGAATAACCGCATTTTCTGGGAGGGGAAGTGCGAAGCCATTTATAAAAAAGAGGCCTTAGTATATCTGGCTTAAATTCGAACCCTTTCGACCCTTCATTACTGGCAAACTAGACTATATTATGTTCCTGGCGTTTATTCTACCTGCCTATCGAGTAATTTTAAAAAATAAGTCGGAACAAAAACGCGTTGTTTTAGGGTTCGGCCAGACTGCTAAGCGTGCGAGCGAGCGCGCAAGCGACTGGGTGGCCAAACTGGCGAGCGCGCGAGCGAGCGAGCGCGTAATTAGCGGACCCTAGTTAGATTATTATTAGCACCGCGTCTTACTACCCGTTCGGGTTATACGCACTTACTCTAATGTGTAATGGTAGGGTTATTGTGAGATGAAATGAAGGACCTACAGTTTAACGTGGAATCCGAACCACGGTGGTGGCCTGGCATTCCCTACATTCACAAGATGTCTTGTCAGAGGTGAAGGAAGGGTTTGGAAATAAGATAAATCTGTGCCGGGACCGAGGATTGAACCCCGGCTGCCAGCACAGAAGTCTGACACCTTACCCCTAGACCACTAGGTCACCGCCCCCCCCCTCCCCCCTAGTTAGAGAAGATGTCTCTGTCAAACACACTTAGTACATCTCTGCTCCTCGAAAATTCTTACAGAAAATATTGTGTATTTATAAAAAAGAAAAAAGTAGAAGTGCATTCCATTAATAAATTGAGAAATGCGTATGGTACTGTACTGAAGTGTTTTAAAATCAGATTTGCCGCACCAGTGGCAGAATGGTGCGTTGCACTCGATAACTTTTGACTAGGAGGCAAAGGTTCGAATCTTGGCTCAGTGAACTGAAGGTGATTTTTAAAACTTATTTATTGTTGTGGTTTTTTCATACTCTCTCCAAACTAATGGTGATTCTTATTTGTAAAGGCCTACTTTGATTATAATATTGAAGTATTTTAACATATCGGGTTTACATATATACATTATATTATTTATGGTCTTACCAATTAAATTAGGCCATTATTATTATTATTATTATTATTATTATTATTATTATTATTATTATTATTAGCACCGCATCTTACTTCCCGTTCGGGTTATATGCACTTACGCTAATGTGTAATGGTAGGTGATTGTGAGATGAAATGAAGGACCTACAGTTTAACGTGGAATCCGAACCACGGTGGAGGCCTGGCTTTCCCCACATTCACAAGATGTCTTGCCAGAGGTGAAGGAAGGGTTTGGTAATCAGATAAATCTGTGCCGGGACCGAGGATTGAGCCCCAGACCTCCAGCACAGAAGTCTGACACCTTACCCCTAGACCGCCAGGTCACCGGGCCATTAATAGCAAGTGTGTTAAACCTATCACTGATAGAAAAAAGTCAAATATCATGTCAAAATGAGAAGTTTCCCCAGCACTCAATGAACCAACATACAATAATATTGCCTAGCGCCTGTAAACTAGACTGTACCGGGTCGAGCGCGCGCGCTTGAAAAATAGAACCAGTTCTATCTTTCAAGCGCGCGCGCTCAGTCGCTCGCGCAATCGCTCGCTCGCTCGCTCCAGTGTGGCCACCCCCCATTACAACCAATGTGTTCTATTTTATATTTTAGTCGCTCGCGCGCTCGCTCGCTCGCGCGCTCAGTCTGGCCGTACCCTTACTAAAATAAAAATTTCTCTCTAATTGGATTGTAAGAAAATTGAATTAAAAACATATCTATTAACAAAAAGAGAAGACAAAAAAAAAAAACACTGTCGCAAATGTTAGCATGTTGCGGCCTCTGCTTCCAACTACCATCGACTACTTTGAAAACCTATCACAGAAGAGACAATGAAAGTTAACACAACAACGGAACAGGGAAAACATTTTGTTCTAAATGAAGTGTTTGTGTGTGTGTTGGCGATAGTGTCAAGAAAAAAAAAAGGGGGGTGTAGTTGTGAGGAGGAAGGGAAGGAGGGGTAAGTGGGTTAGGGACTTGGATGTCGTGAACTAAAACCATTTTATCCACCCGGCAGCACCCTCACTCTCACGGTCTCTCTATCTCGTAGCAATTTTTTTTTCCTTTTTTTTTTTTTTACTCCTCACGCCTTTCTAGATTCTGTTCGCGCGACCCACGTATACGCCATTAAACGTAGGACTAGTTCTCTATCTCACCGCACCGCACCGCGCAACTACCAATTTCACCGGACACGAGCAGTTATTTCTTGTTCCGAGGCGTGAGGCTGCATGGCAGCCATGCTTTTGTTAATACACTCACAATAAGGTGGTGAAACGACTTCTTGAATCAAGGGATGTTGAGAGAGTATGAAAGAGGTGTATTTCACCTTCCAAAGCGAGAGATAGATCAGCAGAGATAATTCTCCTCAAGCACGCTTTGATTATATTTCAGGAGATAAGGGTTCAAGTCTAGGTCTAATATAAAAGGGTGTATTCTAATGACGTCACATAGTGTTTATTCTAATCTCTCTCTTATTAAAAAAATCTCTTAAATTTTGAGGTGAGAAAAAAAAAGGAGGGGAGGTTGAAGAAAAATATAATTACTTTGAAATGTAAACACTTTTTTTTTGTTAATTAAAATACACACACTAAATACATAGATGAACTAGAACATATTTAGTAGATATACTAACTATCCTGGAACAACATATTAAACACGTTAATTCTGGGCAATAAGACGAACACTCACAAGTATAGTGTATTAATTTTAGAACTAACGTCTAAGGCATGGCCTGCTGAAGATGGGGATATTGGGATTAGAATCCCAGTCCTTTCTATTGAGGTTAGTTTTTTACTTAAATGGTTTCCCATTGTCCCTCCACGCAAGTTAGGTAGATACCTTAAAATGCTTCCTTCCTCATTCCCATCCCCTTATATTAATGATAATATATACATATAAAGTTGAACAGGTTGATATAACACAACACACAACAATCTGAGTCATTAAACTAGGATTAATTTAGTAACAGACTTTAAAATGAGTTGATTAACACTGCACCTGTGATATGTTATCTCCTACTATTTTCCAATTTAACCAATCAAAAATAGACTCTACGATACATGCTTCACATGAGCATGTATTTCTGTTTATAGCTGACCAGTGAGTGTTATAGCGAGTAAAGAGAATATAATACATATGCAGTTTAAATAAAATCTGCTTTCACTGGCAACATTCCACGCTACAAATAAATAACAACCTCATATCTACTTTCATTAATCTTGTACCATATTTTATTTTGTCTAATGCGTCAACTTTTCCTCAAGATTCATTATATCCATTTGTTCTTTTAGATTAGATAATATTAAATAATTAATTCTCAACACAATTTAGTAAAATTATCTCAATTATAACACTAATTTAGGCAAGAAAAATATATTTAATAACGTTTATACAGATTATAAGCTCACATCGACTCTAAGATATTAAAGAACACATAAATTTTACATTTATTTTAGTATACATATATATATGTCACTTTTTTTAGCACCCATTTTATTACCCATTAGGACTGTACACATATTTAGTTAAACACGTTTGTGTGTCAGAGATAAGGAAGAATGAATTTGGAGGAAGTGTACCATCATATGCTTGGATGGTGAGTGTATAACCATTTATTTAAAACCAACCTTAATATACCTGACTGGGGTTCTAATGCCGATCTCTTTGTCATTAGTGGTTCAGTCTAATGCTAGAGTATCAATATTTCTTTTACAGTGTATATTATTTCATTTATGGTGAAATGTTTCTGCTACAACTTGATTTATTTCGTCTTGCATATCTTAAAGAGTTTTTAGTAAATATTTCTATTTAAAAATAAATGAGAGATAAAATATGTGCAGTGTACCGTATCATATATTTCACTATTTTTATAATTAAAATCTGTACGTAGAGAGTGTACGTTAACACTCAGTTAAAAAATAAACCTATGTCTTAAGGTAAGAAATTTTATTTTCATTCCCCAAATTAAAGATATATTTTGTTCTTTGTTTCACTTCTCATCCAAACTATTAGCATCTAATTACTATAATTAAGTAAGGATGAGAAAAAATTAAATATTAAGTTAAGGTTCTCCACATTTGCTTGGACGTATAGTGGTAAACAGCTTAGAATCATACCACAGTACAGTCACCCAGGATTAGAGACCCGACCTCCTTTTTAGTAGCATATCAGACCTACTGACCTTGACAATTTACGTGTAGACAGGCGAAAGTTTTGTTGGATATTTTTCATCAGTCGAGAGTACTTTAAACATATTTTCATTTTTCATTCTAAAGAATATGATACTTAATTTATGTTGAAATGTTTGATGCAATGAATTAATTTAATCACAATATCATAAACTTTGTCTTTAGTCTAATCGTAATACATACCATTTAATTTACTAAATAGAAACACTAATAATTTATTGTTACTATTATTTATTAAATATAAATACTGACATTTTCTAAAAACAAAAACAGCCTACGTAATATGAACATTTTGTGAAACGAAAATAAATACGCTATCTGAGATTTAACTTTCTGAAAGAAATATTATTATTATTTTACCATCATCATCATATCATAAAGATGAAGAAAAATAGTAATAAGAGGAAATATGTCACTAATTTTGTTAATAAGATTCTTATCTAACAGTCTGTTAAAAAAAAGTTTCAAATTGGAATGAAAGAAGATTATACACGAAGACATAGTCTTGAAACTCATTATTAGTTAATTTTATTTATTACGCAAACTCTTCTCCATACTTTTAACTCCCTTTCAACTATACGGCTTCCCCTTCCCCACCCTTCACCCCCATATCCATCGTAACTTCGCTACTAATCATGTTGTCCTTTGCTTCTTTAGATCACTCATTTTTTACTTTACTTTTGATTGGTGCATTTTATCAATACTCCGTTCCATCTTTTCGCCGTTTCTTAGGTTTAACTTTTTATATAACCATTTAACTTTTTTTTCTACCCTCTTGAGTTTCCTGCTTCCACTTTAATTAAAATGCCTATTATATATATAAAAAATTGTAAGTAAATTGATGCTTTAATCTGATCAGAAAGTTGTCTACCGGGAGGTTGTATACACGGTAAGTCTTCGCAAGTTTTAAGGGAGTGTTTTCTTCCCTTCTTAGAGAAAGGATTACTTGGAAAAAAGGTTAGGGAGGGATGGGGATGTGGCAGAAAAGGGCTTTAATTCAAAAGTACCACCAAAATATAATCAGCAGATTTTCCTCTAAATATTACCAAATAGGGTAAAAGGTGGAACTTTACTGAAGTCTTTCTTGGTTTATGTCGAGAAATAGACAATTTCACCGTTCTAAAGAAAGGTTAAACTATTCAACTCAGTCATAATATAAAAACATATAATAGCGGCTTCAAACAGGGCTAGTAAGGAAGCAAGTCAAATGAAATGAGCGGCTTTTATTAAGAGGTCACCGGCAAGTGTTGTTCACACACAGGCAAACATTTCAACTAAGTCCAGTTGTAGTCTCGACGTTAAACGGTATCATGTTTATTTTTTAGGTTTAATGACTTTTGACTTGTCTATTGCCTCGGAGAACATCGAAAAAGAGCAAGGGCAAGGAGAAATATAATATCGAAAGAGAGCAAGGAGAAATATAATATCGAGAGAGAGCAAGGCGAAATATAAATCGAAAGTGCACAAAACTATAGATCAAAAACGCGCACCTAAGCTTTGTGCATAGAGTATTGACAAAACCCGTAACTCAGGGAAACATCCCTTCAATTTTTAGTAAATAATAGCGAATTTTTAGACCTTTTTCGGAGAGGGGGGCCGGGAAGGACGCCAGTTGTAGAGGGTCTACTTTCAAATGCCTTAGATAGTTACAATAGCTTGTAGGAAGAGTTTGTTAGGAGGATCTAGTTCCTGAAGTACGAAGGGGGATGCCCAAAATCATATACAGTAGCCCCCATGGCTTCTTTGGTGCTGACAGACAGCTAACAGCTGACTTCTGCCAGTCAACATTTAGGTATATACCTAAATTTTAACTGTCAGAAGTGACAGCTGCTAAACACATGTTTTTGCAGATCATATGGTTCGACGTAGGGATACATAATTTGGTATGGTAACTTTTCAACGACGTCATCTCTCAGCTGTGAGCTGTCAATCAGCACCAAAGAAGTCATGGGGCTACTGTAGAAAGTGTGATTTATATAACAACTGCGCAAGGTGGGTGGCCGTGTATTTGACACCAGTTAGAGATATAACACCAAGGATAGGTCAGGGCGCGGAACTTCTGAATAGGGACATTGATAGAATGTGGACCTTTCACTAGACTCTTTAAGCCTGTTCTAAAACCTACAGCAAATGTATACACTCTTTTAGTAATTAATCTATTTCAATAAACAATATAAAAACGAGCCACACACTTATTTGCCTCTGCCTAATCCATCCCACTAAGGCATCCGATCAAGTAGGCCAACAGGTTGGGGGGTGTAGCGACATAAAATTAAAATAGAGATGTGTCGTTCGTGAACGAACCAACAGTGTTGCTATTTGGAGCTCTACAAACAATGGTGCGCATTTGACCTCCTTACTTTGTGCGCTTCTGTATATCTACAAATTAGGTACATAGATTCGGCTTGGGTGCTTTCAGTATGCCACCATGTTGCTTTGTACAAATTAAACACTCCAGCATGTTCTATCAACATCTTACTTTTTTTTTTTTTTTTTTTTAGATCCTGAAACTTAATCTCCTTTCTTTGTTTGGGAACATCAATCGATTGCATTCATGATTTTTCTAATCCCTTTTCCCCACCTTTCACTTTTGACTTACGTGTTGTCACCCAAAGGGTCATTTGTTCTCATGATGTGACCCATTCATTTGGTCTTTCTTCGTATAGTTACACGAAGAATGTTTCTTTTTTCCAATTTCTATTTTTAAAACTTCTTCATTATCCACCCACCCGGTTGTTCATAACAACATTAAAACGATATCAAAAGTACAAAAACACACACACAATACATAAACAAGTATCTTCTTGTACGCTCTCTGATTGGATACTGCCTGTTCAAACGGGGCAAGTAAATAGTCAAGTGGTGGGAGAAGGCAAGTGCGCTTGAAAATATTATTATTATTATTTAGCAGCGCGTCTTACTACCCGTTCGGACTATACGCTTACGTACTAATTACACTAATGGATTAGTAATTGGGAAGGTTGAATTAAAGGAAGTGAACCCGCATTTGAGTGGAGGGAGAGTGGAAAACCATTTAGGAACCCCCCCCCCAGTTCACCCGACCAAGATTCGAACCTTGATCTCCCCGTCCTCAGCAGTCGGACTCAACACGACAAGCGCGTTAGCCAACTACGTCACCGAGACGGGTCACTTGAAAATATAAGTCTTTATATTTACTTTGTATTGTAAGCCAAACTACTTCGTCACCTGCCTTACCTATGAATAATAAGCAAGTAGAGATTCACGTTAAACCAGAAACTTTACGCAAGTAACCTACTGGTTTTTATGTCGATTCATTACGTTCCCCGTGTAAAACAAAGCAGATGCTTACATACACCAAGTAGCTTGAGGTCTGTTGGCTGAAATTTGACATTCTTTGAGACATACTTCAAAGATTAGGATAATTTTTAAGTTTAAAATAGATATCTGTTAAGTTTTTGATATGACAAATAGCACTGTTTGCTTTTATTTTAAGCAAATATTCATTTAAGTGTAGTTCACTGATGACTAATTATTTTAAATATACGATTAAGTCAAACCATTCATTTATTGCATGTTTGTTTACATTAGAAAGGTTATAGTTGGGTGACTAATTAAAATAATTTATAATAAGTAGGATATGAAATGTAATTTACAAGAAACCACCCCACATTAGTGTGGAGGGGTAATAGGTAAAAGCAAATAAAATTCCTAATTGAAAAATCACTTCAATTGCACCTGAGAGCGCCATCGGGATCAACAAAGGAAGTTCGAGTCTAACGCCGCTCTGCCACTAATGCGGGTGTTTCTCTATTGGATTTTCTCATACTCTATCTAATCTAAGGCTGATTCATTTCATCTAAGCTTCCTTCCTCAGCCCAGACTTAGTTATTATTATTATTATTATTATTATTATTATTATTATTAGCACCGCGTCTTACTACCCATTCGGGTTATACGCTCTTACGCTAATGTGTAATGGAAGGGTGATTGTGAGATGAAATGAAGGACCTAGTTTAACGTGGAATCCGAACCACGGTGGTGGCCTGGCATTCCCCCAAACTTAGTTAAACTCATCATTAGTTACGGTCAGAGTCTTACCAATACCCATCAATGAATCCGTTAATTTAAATTTATGAGGTAAGGATGAGTAAGGTATATTGTATAGGGAATGTACCTGTATTTGGTTTAAGGGATGGTGGAAAACCAATTAGGAATACACCCAAGTGCATCTGAACAGAATTAAATCTCTAACCTCCCCATCACCAGTAACACAGATGAGACTAGACTGACGCCTTTAACCACGCACCCACCAATACAAGGAAGTCATAACTAACCCTTTTTATGAACGCGAAATAAAAAAAAGAAGTGTTTTATAAGAGTGTACCGTACGCGAAATCATTGAATGATTTTAGCAAAATACGGTCGGGTGAAAGCACGTGCGTGTGTTTCTCATAAGAACGTCCGTTTTCTCTTTCAGCGTCTACCCCTCCCCCCCCCTTTCCTCCACAACATATCCCCCTTTACCCTCACGGTTCCTTAAATTACATTTCTTGCTGGGGGGGCTAGCCCAACGGACCGAACTCTTGAGGGTGACTGAGCCGTGAACCCACAAAACCTATCCTTACCCCCTCACCGCCCAATTCGACTCTTCTTTGTTCTACCTTATCTGTCACGCCCGAAGAGATCTGCTAGAATATATTAAAGTGTTTGGGAGGGTTGGGGGGGGGGGGGTTGTTCGAACTCGTTGAAGGGAGGGTGCAAGCTGGTTGGGAGGGGAGAAAAGGATGGAAGGGTAGGTTTAAAGAAAGGACTTGAGGAAGATCACTTAAGTTGCTCCCCCCTGGCCCCCCCCTAAACATAAACACTCGTATCATATCTAGGGTTAGGGTGCAAAACGGTGCAAAATAGGTGCAAAACGTTGGTGTATTTAAATGTAAATTTTGAGGAGGTGGGGGGGGGCAACTTAAGTGATCTACTTGAGGAAGTAAGAGAGGTCAACAAATTGCCTAAACGTGGAGAGCTCATTAAGTTGAGGGTGGTGGTGAGGTGTGGTGGTGAGGGGTGGTGGTGGTGGAGGGGTGGAGTGTGTTACACTCATAACGTGGTGAGTGCACTTATAATTCATTCACGACGTAAGTTTACCTGGATGACAGCTCGAAATGTTACTAAAAGTAATCCCTAATATATCACTACACCAACAGCTGACATCTATCACTTTGGATGACTGAAATGAAAACAGATGGTAATATATTAATGTGATAGTTAGCCACAGTAATATAGGCCTATATTATTTATATATTTATTTGAGGATGTTCGCCAGGTCGCCACCGTGGTTCGGATTCCACGTTAAACTGTAGGTCCTTCATTTCATCTCACAATCACCCTACCATTACACATTAGCGTAAGTGCGTATAACCCGAACGGGTAGTAAGACGCGGTGCTAATAATAATAATAATAATAATAATATAATATATTTATTTGAGGATGAACACAAAGTTTATTTATCGTTTTATTCCACTTAAAAAAATATTCACACAACTTTCACAAACATTTCTAACAAACATAGCTTCAAAATGGCGACTGACGAATTTAAGCCATGTGGTTGAACATAACGGTAAACAAGTTTTTTACAATGATGCAGACACGCAGTTGATGAAAATATTTTATTCAGTTAAATATTTCAAAATAAGATAAAATAATCATAAAATCATTTATTGTGTGTAAAAAAAATGACACCAATTTTCTCTTTTCCAAGCAAATACGATGCATGTATTAAAAGATATTGATGTGTGCACTATATTACACAAAAATCCATAACGTTCCAAAACGAAGAATAAGTAATTTTAATTATGTTTAAAATATTGTTGAATAAAGAGAAATTATTTAAAAAATGAAGTAGTATGAGAAAGCTAAAGTTTACGTTATTTTAACTGTAATATATAACAGGTAATTAAATAACTTTACATTTATAACAAAACAGTGATATTTTACAAGTGTTGGCAACCCAAAACCTAAACATATGATTTTCGAACTGTCATCCAAGTAAAAACCTATCGTGAACAGACTTTTAAGTGTGCATGTCCACACGTCTTTAAATGTCGCGGGTAGTTGAGTCAGCTTCTATTCTCAGGTGGTCGGAGAGGAGACGAGTTGGATAATTGCTAAACACAGAAACTACTAAAATGATAAACTTCCTTAGTTAATTGTTTTCTGTGCAGGCTCGTCCATTAGGTGAACCTAGGTGGTCGCGGCAAAGGCCATATAGGCGCATTTCTGCAAAATCTATTTTATTTAGTGCTTAAAAATAATTATTTAACTTAATTAATAAACTAATAATATATTTTAACTGTCAGCTGTAAAGTCTAGGAAGCACTGAAGAGGTGTACTAGGGAAATATGGAGTGAGATAATTTCCCGTTGATTTCCTCAAGGATTCAGAAGCTACTCTAGCACATTAGTAAGCCAAGCCTACCAAAATACAAACACCAGCTGACCCTACAAGCGACATCCATCCATTAATCGCAGGGACTGTTTGTATATTAAATGTTATTACTAGTATCGTTCACACACCTCTGTCACTTTCATATTTGTCAGAACCATAAGTGTGAGTGGGACAGATAAATAAAAGTAACAACTTGCTCTAGCCAATGCCAGAGAATATACGAGAAGTGCATTGCAAACACTAATATATGTATTTTATGACCTTTGGGGTAGCATGATATTTAGGGGTCACTTTTTGGCGACTCAATTTGATATTTAACTAAAAGTTATTAGAATTTTAAGAGAAAATGAAACCCGCCTCGGTGGCGTAGTTGGCTAACGCACTTGTCGTGTTAAGCTCGACTTCTGAGGATGGGAGATCGAGGTTCGAATCTCGGTCGGGTGAACTTGGGGGGGGGGGGTTTACCTAAATGGTTTTCCACTCTCCCTCCACGCAAATGCAGGTTCTCTTCCTCTAATTCAACCTTACCAATTCTAATCCATTGCGTAATTAGTACTTAAAGCGTATAACCCGAACGGGTAGTAAGACGCGGTTCTAAATATTATTATTATTATTATTAAGAGAAAATGAAGTTAAAATGAGATAATATTCTCGCGCATATTAACCAAGTAGGGGGTTAGGGGGAGTGTCTTAATTTTTTTTTTATCTTTTCTTTTTCTGTTCGGTATTTTGACAATCTATATTACTTTATTATTATTATTATTATTATTATTATTATTTTATTTTCTTTGCGTCACGCAGGGATCAAGGTTTATTATATAAAACACAAAATACAACTGGTGTGCAAATTTTAAGTCTCGCTTAGGGCGCAAGGTGTAAGCGGCGTAGTACCCTAGATCTGGTTAAGTCTTGGGATACACAAGTTCTGATTGTTTTTACAATTTCCTTGAAAAAAAAAGAGAGTAATATTTTAGGGAACGTTTCAGCGTCATAGTGTCATTTTGAAAGTGGGATGGGAAAGGATGTGAGTTAGGTTCCTTAATTTTGCAGTTTTTATAACAAATTTGTTTTGGCTTCATTAAACACGCTTAGTCTAATTTTATACGCATTGCAATCTTCACAGTTCTAGAATATTGGTCATGTACGTAGTGGCATTTGACCAGAAGTTTTTTTAAACTAAGATAAAAGTCATGGTTAAATTACGTTAAATCCAAAACAAATTTTCAAGAATTGTTAATTTTATTATGTGTATAAAACTAAGCAAAAACGTATATAATGAATTCTTTAATTATTTTAGTCAAACAATGTTTTTAACTTAGAAACTTTAAAAAAATTGGAACTTCCAGCCACATTAATAGTCCTTGACGCAATTTGTTATGTATAATAAACTAGCAAACTCGTGTGCAAATTGCGCAATACTTAGGTAAAAAAAAAAGTTTTCTCAATTGTATAAAAAACAAAGATACGTGAATTTTGGCATTAAAGAAACTTTATTTTAAAATGGAAAATTTATAACATATATTTGAGGTCTTCATATTTACATAGTGTTTAAGAACACTTCTGTACTAACAACATAATTTGTTACAATTTCAACCCATGGACCCACTGGTTCCAAAGAGATGGAAAAAGGGCTGGATAAGGTTGAGGGAGTAAATTTTTCTGATAAGGTTTCAAGGACTATCCCCACCCGAAGATAGGCACCCATAGCCCCCTAAGTTCCGGAGTTGCTTCTGTACGTGTGAGAGGGATAAGGATAGATAAGGAACTATTGACGGCACAGACGTATTTAAAATTATGTTACCTATACAAAACTATTATAGACAGCAAATAATACTGTTCAATCTAAAAAAAAACTTATTAAACGCGTTTCATGATATTGGTGGTATTTTTTTCATTGGCGTGGCATTAAGTGATTTCCAAGATAAGCAGAACTAGTTTAAATTGTACCTGTTATATTATAATGACTCAGTAGAACATTCATATGTGGCGGTGTTGACATAAGAACATCGACCATGTAAGATATGTAGAGTAGGGCAAATGGGGATTGCAGGTACAGTTTTAACAAACTCTGCTTACACTAATATAATAATAATAATAATAATAATAATATTTAGCACCGCGTCTTACTACCCATTCGGCTATACGCTTTAAGTACTAATTACGCTAATGGGTTAGGAATTGGGAAGGTGAATTATAGGAAGTGAACCCGCATTTACGTGGAGGGAGAGTGGAAAACCATTTAGGAAACACCACCCCAGTTCAGACCGAGATTCGAACCTCGATCTCCCGTCCTCGGCTGTCGAGCTCAACACGACACGCGCGTTAGCCAACTACGCCGCCGAGGTGGGTTTACCCTAAGAAGAATCCACGGTACGCGTACGTTACCTATTTTACTATATCATAGCCTTGGAACATATAATCTAAACGTGGCTTTTTGATAATCACATATAGTATTTATTTTGTTTAAAAGAATAAATGGAAGAGTGAAGCTCAACTTCTGGTGACACCCTTTAAATCTGGGGCATATATGACAAACGGGCCCGAGATATATTTTTTATTACTACCCAAAATCTATAAAGAAGGGTACTTTGACATCGTCAACCGCTGTCCCTCTTCATATACTTCTAAGTTCAATCAAAAATGGCCGATAAAAATTAATCTTTCCAAGTTTATCTAAGGTGGTTTGATAGAGAAGGATATTTTTCATCTTAAGATAACAAGAACACTTCTGCCGGCTATTTCTACATCCGGATGGATGAAAGCACAAAAATTAAATTGGTCTTTGGCGCTGTCATAACATCAATACGAAGAGCTTAGAGTATTATACTGCAGAAAGCCCACAAGAATGAAGAAACCAACATTCGTATCGCGTGCGTATCTAAATGAGTTGGGAATAAGTTTGCTCACCTTAAAAAGCTATAAAGCCGGGCCCGGGCCAAACATTATTAATTATAATACCTATTAAATTAAATACAATTTTTAACATATTAACAAAAATTGACCTACATATATGAAACAAATACTCATAGTTATTGGACAAGACTAAATTAAACGTGCACTTTGTAAAATAAAATAAAAATACATATATATATAAATATAATTGTGTGCAGCAAAAGTTTTAAAATATTAACTCTTTCATTCCGTTAAATATAATATTAGTTTACTAGTACCTACTTCAAAAGTGACTGCTACCCCCTCCCACTTCAACCCTCATCGGGCAAATTGCAATGACTTATGGGTATTCTACAATCATACAAAGAAAGAAGCTCCAAATTTCTTTTTTAAATTATCTTCTGATACCAACAACTGAGTATTGAAAAAAATATATATAGCGTATTTATGCATTTATAAAATATCGATATAATTAAAAATAACACTTAAATGTCTAAAACGAACTACACAAAGCAAGCAGAAATTACATGAAAATCCAAAATGAACAACAACAAAGGACCAAAAATTGATTAGTAAAAAACGTTTTTACAACGTGATTTTGAACAGAATGTACACATGAGCAATGTTTGTATTGTACAGAACCAATAAAAATATAACATGTCATCAAAGTAGGGGAAATTACCTTGTCAACGAACCTCTTACAAATCTTCATTTTAAAAAAAGGGAAACAAAACAGCGGTTATAAAGGAAGTAAATTGTGGTTTTCTCGAAAAGTATAAACGATCGTTACAAATGTTAATAACTCTTCAACGAAACAAACTAAGGAGGAAATTAAAATAGAATATAAAAGTCCAGTACATCCTGTTTATATCTGCGTTAATTATTTTAAAATACTATTATCTAACAAGGGATGTAAACAATTTTATTTGAAATCAATCTTTGAATAGTGTTTATTGTTACTAACAAGACGAAATACTTGTTTATATTAAAAACCTTTCTTAAGGTTGGTTTACTAAAAACCTAATTTGGAAAAATTTAATAGTACCATTAAATTGTGTTTTTTTTTTTTAATTTTAACATGTGGTCGGTTTATTTTTAAAATTTAAATGCAAGACAATTTTCTTAAAAAATTATCTAATTGATTGGTTTACAAGGACTCAAAATAATATTTTGGTTAAATCAAGACTAATTAAAATACAAAAATAATTCAAGATTACAAAAACGTTTGATATGTTCGGCTGTAAGATAAAATATAGTGATTTTTGTACACCACGTTTTAGTACGAGTCCTGGATACATGCTTATGTACTAACTACTCTAATGTGTAAGGGACGAGGAAGGTTGAATTTACAGAAAACTTAGCCACATTTGCTTGGAGGGAAATAAGAAAAACCACCATCAATAGACCCAACCGAGATTTGAACCTCAATCTCCCATCAATCTAGATCTTATTTATTGCGAGAATGATGCCTTAGACTATTGAGTATCCCTACAGAGCTATACGCCTTTTAATTATACAAATGATGTCATAACGAAGAAGGTATAACTTAAAGGATATATACTCGCATTTGCTTGAAGCGAAAATGTGTAACCGCTTAAGAAATATATAACACTTATACACTCGGTTGAGATGCAAACTCTGAAGTTACTTTCCCTGAGAAAAGAAACAAGATGAGACTGACGTTTGGCCACGTACTCACCGATATGGCATCTTCTGAATTACATCTAACCATATTTTAAGGATGGATTAAATAGCTAAGCTACTATTATTGTTAAGTGCGTTTGTAGCCGCATCTTAATATTATATTCTCTAAATTTAAAAGTGATCTTAATTAATATCTAATATATAGCTCACGATTTCCGCAAGTCCATCACAGACTCTGCCTTAAAATATGTGTGTGAAGAATGACCCTGGGTCCTCCTGGGCTCCTGAATCCTGGCTAGCTAAGTGTTCGGAGCATTGGTAAAACGAACAAAAGGTCCCGGGTTCGAATTACCATGTACAAGTATCATTTTTTAATTTAAAGAATATAGTCATGATATTACCATATCATGTTTCACATTCATTCCCGCGAGAAACCAGTAGTCCCAGTCTGTTTAATCCAAAGAGATAGCGCCTTGGCATCATACCAAGTTCTCAGATATCCTCTTAAATTTATATTATATCTTAGATGATGAGATAAAATGTGGTGATAAGTTAGAGCAATGGGATGTCCTTGGAGTTTAAATTAAACGGATAACACTACAGTGTAGCTAATATTAAATATAAAATTCTAGATGACATCATCAAAGTCGATATGGATATGAAACAAACACAATATTCGATTCTTTATCCAAATATTGATCTAAATCTGCTCTTAATTTTGGTTTTTCTTAATACATTAATTACTTACACACCAAAAGGAAGTTTTGTATCGTGAAAATTTCAAACCTCGAGATATTGTATCTTTACGTTTTATGTGTGTTCATTTAAAAAAAAAGTGTATTATACAATTCTGTTTGTTCCTATATCGATCTGTCTTTGGTGACAAAGCTAAAATGGTTTTATGGATTTTTTTATAACTTTAGATTTTCTTTAATTTTGATCATAGCCCTCAGACTAGGGGTAGTTTATTGGTTGATTTTTTTATTCAAAATTTTTTGAAAATGGCTTTACCTGTTTTGATTTAAATTGGTATCTAGGGAGTGTTTTACATAGATAATAACAATGTATCTTGGATTTTTGGGTAAAACATTCTTATACGATAGTTTACCGAATGGTGATTTAATAAAATTCAAAATATTTCAAAAATAGTTTTAAAGATTTTGTTTAAACTGTACAACTGGGGTGTGTTTAACATGATAAATAAAGTGTATACTTTTTTTGGGACTGATTATCGTTTACTGATCACTGATATTTCAAATAAATTTAAAAAGTACCTTGGTTCAAAATGGACGTCTGTGAAGATTGTTACATTTTAAATAATATCCTTTATATGGTTTTTATTTAAATACAATTTTATGAGAGTAGCTTTTTGATAACTGATTTTTGAAAAAATTGAAAACTTTTCAAAACAGCTCTTATTATTTTGTTCACAATTGGTATTTGGAAATTAGTTTATATAACGAATAATAATATTATATCGATTTTTCTAATTTCTTTTATCTCCACGTCTTTATATCTGTTCGGATTATGTATATGGTACACGCTTATGTACTAAGTACGCTATTTATTTTAGGTATGAGAAAGGTTATATTTATAGGAAGTGTATCCGCATTTACGTGGAGGGAGAGTGAACAATCGTTTTGGAAGAAAAAACTCAGTCGACTTGACTGAGATTTGAACCTCGTTTGATCCCCCCGTCATTGTCAGTCTAGCCTTATAGGAAAGGAGCATCTCAGATTATGCAGCCACCGAAATTGGTTAGAACAAGTTAATTTAAACGTAGTTTACATAAAACTAAATTTTTAAAATTTGAAATAATTTTTGAATGGCCTTTAATATTACATCTGAAATGGCTATCTGAAAATAGTTTTTCATAATAAATAAGAATATATTTTATTTTTACAAACTTAAGTAATTTGAGGGTAGTCTTACAAATAACTGATTTTATAAAATTTGTTATTTTCTAAAAAAAGGTTTGAACATATTTGTTAAAATTTATCTAATAATGTTTATTATGATTAACAAGATGATCGGTTGGTTCTAAGTTTTAATATTCTAAGGTCTAAATAATACAGTTCTTATAGGGTGTAATAAGGAGGACTGAATGCAATTATTTCAAGATAAGGATAGATGGCGTACTTTGTTAAGTGTAGCAATGAACCTCCAAGTTCTTAATGCCATAAAGTAGGTAAACAATAAACTTTGTACGATTGTATCTTACAGTATATTTTATTTTTTAAGGTGAGATGGCAAATTTAAAAGAATAAAAAAATAATTTTTCCCGGTGAAATTTTAACGATAATTCAGAATATATGAGCGTGTATTTTACTTTAGAAAAGGTGAACACCGGTCTCTTGAAAAAAATATTTTCAAGTAAGTTGGTTTCTGGAGAGGGTGGCGGGGACGGGGTGGTAGACATGTTCAAACGTGTCTTTTTTGCGCAAACAATTCATGAGGTAAATCCTTAATATCTTTTTACTAATCTTACATTTTTTTATTGTCATATTATTGGGTATGTTATCACCTTGGCTAAATAATCAAATCGTATCGTTGGGCAGATAGACTAGTTGACAGTATCTTCTTGTCTTGTTTATTGGTGACGGTTATGTCAGAACTACATCTGGGCCTCTAATTTTGAAACGTGTGAGTAGCGATTCGCTAGCGTATTTCTCTCATCTCGCAAACAATCTCGCAAACCCTAATTTTGAAACTTCTGCGCTGCGAAAACTGACGTCACACGATCGAATAGCGAGCGGATTCTACTCGCCAGCCTCACATCGTTCGAGACAGGCCTTGTCTATCGAATAGGCAATAAAATAACAAAATGGATGCCATCCCCCTCTTCGGTTGCAGCTTTCTGAGAGTGATTTTGTTGAAATAAACCTATCACTGTACAAAATAGGTTTACAGAAGAAAAGAATATGATTGCTTTGTACACTTTATGCAATCCTTCAACACAAATATTTGTTTGGGTGAAAACCAAACTATATATTCAAATTTTTTCAAATTTCCTTAATCGTCAATTTGGGTGAGTCGGTAACGTGACCGTCTCATGATCTAAGGTTCACGTGTTCAAATCCTTACATCATATATATATTTTAATTGATCAAAACTTAAACATTAATTTTAAATGATCGTATTAGTAAGCATATAATATGTTATAAATATATTTTATAGAAATACACAAGGTATTTGAGCCTACGTAGAATAACATAATAGTCGTTAAAAATAATTTAAAAAGGTATTAAATTAAAAACGCTAGGCCTACATTAATTTTGAAATTTTGTATGTAGGTGATTATTTAAAAATTAAATTAATGGGTTTTATGACATAAAATTGTACAAATTTTAAAATAAGGCTAAGTAAGCTAATTATTATTCGCATAGTAAAATTTTTTAGGGTATATTTATGTTTTAAAAATAGTTGCGAGAGTAAAATAGTATATTACTGAATTCTAATTACGAAAACGTGATTTAAATTCAGACCAAAATTAAAATATTTTTCCTGTGTTGGGACTGAACTCGTGGAAGTCAGAATTCGGGTCAAGCGCGCTAACAAGTGTGCTAAATTTGATTGTCCCAGAGAAGCGGTTTTTATTTTAGTCATATAACTTTGAGAAAATTTTGGACAACAAGCTTAGCTGTATACAATTGGAAGATGGTTTCCCAATGAAACTAAACTAAACCGTTGTATATGATGTAATCAATACAATAATAATGTTTATTTTCAGTTACGTATCTTGTATAATGACGTGTTGTGGCATACCATCGCCCCAACCCTTTGGCACGTCGTGGTTTTACAGTGTTGTCGGATTGAAAACTCAGTTCGGAAGCGAAACAACACTACACCGACTCGCACGACAGTAGAAACTTTCAAAATTAGCTCTGTTTCAGTACAGCCTGCGATTTGCGAGTTAGCTCGCAAGCGAGTATTTTCGCAATTTTCAAATTAGGGGTCCTGGAGTGAGATTTTTTTTTCTAAAGGTTTTTACTCTCTCCCTCTCCATCCCAATTCAACCACTTAAAAAAAAAAACATTAGTGGGGAATGCCAGGCCTCCACCGTGGTTCGGATTCCACGTTAAACTGTAGGTCCTCCATGTCATCTCACAATCACCCTACCATTACACATTAGCGTAAGTGCATATAACCCGAATGGGTAGTAAGACGCGGTGCTAATAATAATAATAATAAAAACATTCTTTGTAGCCCAGTTGCATGGTAAGACGTAGTAGAAAATATAAAATAAAATGAAAACATCGTCGCAACTGTACTAAGAAACTATTTTGTTGAGGTGTGAAGTTTCTTGTGGGAATGTTCATATGGGTGTTGGATGTTGGTGAGCCTTAGAAGGAGGAAAGGAGATTTTCCTCTTGGCTGAGAAACAAAGAGGGGGTGGGGGGGGGGGTGGGGTTGAAGAGGTAAGACTGATTTTCATTTGTCTGCGGCGTGTTTGACAGCTATTTCTGTTGTTAGCCAATCAGTAGCTTGTACGTGGTGCACATGTTTAACACGAGTTGGAAGAAGAGGTGTTTGGACTGTAAATTAGGGGTAGCATAAGAGGTGTGAGAAACAACCCTTGTGGATATAATGGAAGATGGTTGGTTGGGAGCGAGGGGGTCTGTCTTAAAGTGGAGGTACTCTAGCCTACCAAACAGATATATATTTGAATTTTCCCAAAATTTTCGGTTGAATATTTAGGCTTTTCAATATTATTTGTTCTGTATAAAGTTTAAGAAGCTAAGTTTCAATGTAGGAACACGGTTTTTATTATTTCGTTTGTATCTAAACTAAAAAAATTATAAATAATTCTTAGCCTTAAGTTTAACATCAGAGCAATAAAACTTAAGTATATATCAAATTTCAAGACAAGTATCCTGAATTTTAACATCTAAACTTAAAAGGTAACTATTTCATATTGTTGACTTTATTTTGGTATTTTTATCACAGACTTAAACTACCAGAATCTATTTTCAAGATTTTTAAGTTTTTTTTTATAAATGAAAAGTTTTCTTACTTCTTTTTTGGGGGCATCTACCTTAGCAAGTATTTAGATTTAAGATTTCATAATTACATACAAATCAACTCTATAGATACCTATGATGACTCTTTTTTTACTATTTTTAATAACTATGATCAGTTATTAACAATTAATTAACTATTAGTTAAATTAATTCAGAGACTATTTTATGTTTAGAGATCACCATTGACTTTGTTAAACCAATTCTCAAGTTGGTAGATATTAAAAAATATATGTTTGGTAAATTAGTAGAATATGAAAATAATATAAAATAGCCTTGCTATTTAATATTAGACACAAAATTTACTTTAAACTAGGTATTGAATGTTCAAACATAAATCCTTATTCTTGATTTGATTGTATCGAATACAATGATAGACCTATATATAACAGATTAGATATTGTATTATTACATTTAAAAAAACAATTATTTTTAATCAAAATATTTTATATTCATGTATCACGATCGACAATATTGATAAAAATGCATGAATGTCAATATAAACTTTTGTAGTGATCTGTAATTTATAGATATTATAGACATTTTAATAATTCTAAGCAATTCAGTGTTTTTTTCCAAACGAGGCTACCTTCAAATTGAAACGGTTTATTACTTGGTTAGTGTATCTGACGATGAACTATCAAGGCTGAAGTCAAATCCCAACCGGAATACATGAATTATCCTACAATATGATTTTTCCTTATACATTATTACTAGCTGAATCCCCGTTCTTCACACGGGATATTGTGTTATTATTTACTTTTGGATGGAAATGAGTAATTTTTGTTTGCATCTTAATGGCAATGTTCTTAGCGCTACCTAAGAAACACTGCGAGGAGGTGACCTTGTATATTTTCTTATGGGGAGTTTTTCCACCCTTAGAAGCATCCACGAGGTTAAGAATAATTGCTATATTTTTCTTGAAGGAATTATTAGAACAAACTTATCAGATTATTACCCTACAAACGCTTAAAAAGAGTTTATAAAGGAATAATGTTGATTAGGGTAGCTACCCCAGTTTCACCCCTTAACCACAAAACATCAGAATGAAACATCTTTACTGTTCCTAATTATCTTATAAGGAACACCTGTGCCAAATTTCAGCCCTCTAGCTTCATGGGAAGTGTGAGAATAAGTGATGAGTCAGTTAGTCAGGCTTTCGCTTTTATATTACATATATAGGCTACTCAGTGGATAGTGTACATATAGTATCAGTGGATAGGATTTTTTTTTTACAGACTTCTGACATAGAATAATCAGTTTACGTTAAAACACATGTTTTTTTATAATACATATATATATATATATTATATATATATATACGTATTATAAAAAACCATGTGTTTTAACGTAAACTGATTATCTATATCAGAAGTCTGTAAAAAAAAATCCTATCCACTGATACCTTATTCATCGCTGTGGGCTTTGTATTGGTTTAGAAAAGGGGATGTTGACAACATTCATTTTTTTTTTGTCAGTGAACTTAGACCGCCAACGTGTCTTGTACTCTGCTTCCTCCTTCGGCTGCCAGAATTTTCTTCTTTCCCACAATTAGTTGGCATGTACATTTGTAGTATCAAAATAACCACTAGTTCGGCGTTTAATCTTACAAACATTAATCTATCACTAAGACACATCACTTTAGTGACACTTTTCACCACTTCATTTTTCATCACTATTGCCACTACTTTTTCTGCACTCTTTCCGCCTGAATAGAACCTTGTGTAATTCCCAGAAACAATTTCACCTTCATATTTCCACCAGACTTCAATTAAACACACAATGTTCAAAGTGCACTTTTCCATTTACATCTTCCTTATACTTAAACCGTTTTTTGTAGAATGTATCCTCAAGTTAGGTAAGTAAACCAACAATTAATAGTAATTAAAAAAATGTATCTTGAAAGTCACTTTAAATACAAATAAAATGACAAGATAAATAATAATACTTTTTATTTGATATAATATGATCATACGGTAAAATAATCCAAGATTTCAAATTATGATAAATTTCGAAGAAAATAATTGATGATTGCTGCATGAATAAATTAAAAACTACATTAAATCCCTATTGGATGATATTTAATGGTTATTTGTTTGACAAGGTATTGCTTACATATCTTGACCGTACAGCAATTATTTTAAAAATAAATAAAACTTGTTGACCCCATTTTAAATTTTAATGGAAATATTTCTTGCCAAGCGAAGAAATAATTATACAATCTTCCGTTTGTTTCAAATCTAACGGGCTGCTTGTTAACAAATTATATTCATCTAGCTTGACAGTTGGTGTAATTGGATACCGAAACTGGGAATATATCACGCACTCGAGAATCAAGTTAATTAATGTTCGGTACACTCTGTATTTGTGAAACTTGAACCCAAGCATTGCATATATACATATTTTTGTTCCAAAATAATTGATATATCCCTTTACACAATTTATTAGAATTTTTCAGCTTAATACAGCTTCACTAGTCTTTAAAGGTATCGGTTTATCTGTGATGACGTTTAAATAAACTTTTATATAAACTATATAACGTGTACGTTTGGTCAAATGGTCTAAGGCATCGATCTCGAATAAAATAGATATGCCTATACGTTAAAGAAGAGGTTGACGTGTAAATTTCTGCTATGTATAGTAGGAGTGTTTTATCATAAACTATTTTACATTTTTATCCACTCTGATGCTGGTGCATATCCTCTAAAATATGATTTTCATTCATATACCTTATATTATCTCATACATGGCCCTAATTTTATGAGTATTAATATATATTTAGTATTATAAGTAAATATATAGAATTTATACATATTTAGTACCGTAGACTGGGGTGAGATTGATACTCACAAATCATCACCATATTGAGAGCCATAACACTCATTTATGTAGATAATTTTCATATTTTACAGTTGGTCACTCTGATAGATGACTAATAATTGTGTTTTGGAGGGAAACCGTTCAAAATAGGTGCCTGCGATAAAAAATATTTTATATGATTATTAAAATGCTTGTACATCTTAAAGCTGCCAAACTGCATTGCAGATTATTAAACTAGTTAATATTAATTTTTTAGCTAGCTAATTTAATTATATTATATATAAGGATAAAAAAGATTTATTGTAGACTCCTTAACTTAACAACTTTTAGCATAAAATAGCTCAAAGTAATGTGGGGTGAGATTGATAACCTACGAACTAATACAATTTTTATGGAACATTTATACAAAACTTATTCAGAATGGTTGGGTGTGTACATTTAGTAAAGATTACATGTAGACATGATGGGGTGAGATTGACATACCTTTTAATATTTTTCTTAGTTAGCCTATTAACACTTTATTAATTGCTATGTCTCACCAAAACTAACAGTATTTTTTATTTTAATTAAGTCAAATGGTTTTCAAATTATTCCAAATATACTAAAAAAATTATTACTCTCACCTCAGTCTACGGTACTAACATATATATATATATATATATATATATATATATATATATATATATATATATATATATATATATATATTATATATATATATATAAAATTAGAAGTTTAATATTTTCAAAATAAGGCTTACTAGTGACAATAATCAAAGGAATAATAACGAGAAGTGTATTTTAGAGGAAGGGTATCAGCATTAATCTGTAGAAAAGGGAAAAAGAAACCGTAGTGATAAGTAACAAATATAAGCCTCCACTACACCAGGCCAAGATTCAAATTAGGAACTTTCCATCATTAGAAATCAAATATTTTGTAAACTTGACGTTTTAGACCATGTGAACGAACGTGCACGTAATTTAATTTATAAAATGCTGTGTATTTAAACTCCATTGCAAAACTATTAGACCCTATCTACGGTAGGAAATGCTGTAACAACTAGAAGACGATTGCTTACTGCAAACAATGGCTGAAAGTGGCAACCCTTTTGGAAATAATTATAGTTGCCTAAAAATATTATATTATTTTAAAAAGTTGTAACTAATTATAATAATAATATCTTCATACAATGTTGGTGACCTGGTGGTCTAGGAGTAAGGTATCGGAATTATGTGTTGGAGGTCAGGGGTTCAATCCTCGGTCCTGGCACAGATTTTTCTGATTACCAAACCCTTCCTTCACCGCTGACAAGACTTGTATTAATCACAACTTGTGAATGTGGGGAATGACAGGCCTCCACCGTGGTTCGGATTCCACGTTAAACTGTAGGTCCTCCATTTCATCTCACAATCACCCTACCATTACACATTAGCGTAAGTGCGTATAACGGAATGGGTAGCAAGACGCGGTGCTAATTATAATAATAATAATATCTTCAGCAATTGTTTGTAATAAAGAACATCCTGATAGTTGTCACTTACCTAGCCTCCTAAGTCCTACCGTAGGTAGACTCTAATAGATCAATTATTTTAAGTGCAAACGAAGATTAATTAAACTGCAAAGTATATAAATTAATGTTAAAGTGGGCCAAACATTTATGGAACAAATTATACACAATTTCCTGTAACGATAATATTATAATGAATTATCTCCGGGATATAATTACAGGCAGATTGTATATTTAATGTCTAGCCTTCGTGCCACGTAAACACGGACATAATTTTGTGTTTATAGGTAATGTGTACCATGACAAATTAAGTAAAACGGTATATCTTATAGACATGATTAATCAACTAAGTTACAAATCTAAGTAAACACACACAAACTAATTAGATTTTTCGATATAACTATAACTTTAGAAATATCATAATATGATCCTTAAGACTATACATTTTTGATTTTATTATAAATTTTAATCGGTTATGATAAATACATTAATTTATTATCACTATACAATTTAGAATCATAGGCCTCATCTTATCAACTTTCAATACTTGACTTAAATGTGCTGATGCACTTAAAATGAACTTATATTGTGTTTTTCACTAATTAAATTCATTAATTGAGATTACAATATTTATTTGAACTAGTGTTTATTTTAATGACATTTTTTGAAATCACCTAAAACATTTAATTAAATACTATAGTCTATAAATCCTAATTTAAAATGTATATTTAGATAAAGTTTTGATTTCATCAATAACAAGGCATCATTAAGAATGCTTTTAATTATTTAGAAATAAAAAGTATTTTTTCTTTATGATATAGAGATAAAAACTTTTTATTTTAAAAATACGTCTTGCAAAATATTTAACCAAACACAAAAAACAATATAACTTTGGTGATTTTTTTTAGAAGCAATACTGCTGGCCTACACTAATGGAAGACATTTGGTATTTGTATCAACCCTTATTCAACATTCATTTTCTAAATGAACACGTGCCTTACAAACTAGCTTAGCGTAGGAACATGCACAAACAAAAACCAATTGTTTGGAGTTATATAAGTTTTATATTAGAACAATATTAAATACAGATAATGTTATTATTCTTTAAAAATGAAATAAAAAGCATATTCAAATATTAAATATGTCATTCCTCCTCTAAAATAAATCAGTCATTCAAGAAAATCATACTTTTTTGAGTTTGTTTTTCATGAGGATCACGAATCAACTCAAGTACCAGGCGTTTTCTTCCTCTTAGCGTAATGTTGGCACTTCTTTGAAGTGGGTCACTCTTAAGTAGCCAGGGTTTGAAAGGACTCTTGGACGAACAATTTGATGTAAAGTTTGGAGGAAAGCCAACGCTTCTTTGGAAAGCTGTTGGAAGGTCTGTCGGCCAAATAACAAAGAGAGAGACAGGTAAGAAAGATATTCAACACTTTATTATTGCCATTAAATTCGTTTCACAGGATTTCGTTGTCAAATATCTCAATGATATAAAAAACTGTGGTCTTAGATTTAATAATAAGTGGTCCGTGGAGTTTGTCCAATTTATAAATTGTATTAATACTGGAACTTTACTTTTTTCTAAAGCATAAATTTACATTTAAATGCCCACATCGTAGCTAGAGTGATCTAACTTATCACTTTGTGTAAGGGTACGTCCATAGTGCACTGCTTCCCACTCTACCGCGTAAACCGCGGAAGTTGCAAACAGCGAGGTGAACCCGCGGGATTCTAGCTGGTGGTGGTTAAAGAGCGCCGCTCGCGGGAGAGTCCGTCAGTTAGCATCATGGAGCTATCACGTGAGGCTCTATTGTGTATTTTGATGACAACATATAATATTTATCATAGAATTAAACAAGAAAGAATGACAAACGTCATGAAATGAATGAGGACCCGCCTTAAGTAGAGAATACCATACTTTGTTACCTCAACTCAAAGCTCACCCGTGAAATTTTACAAATATTTCCGAATGGATAAGTAGACATTCGATTATATATTGAACAAAATCAAATACTGAATAAAAAAGGATGGTGTAACTTTCATAAACAGAAAACTCTTTCTGAAGAACGTCTTACTGTAACTCTGAGGTAAGTCGTTTTGAATTATTAGTTTTGATTAATTTATTTATACAAAAGAAATAAAATGAGATGGTGCACTAATTTTGAACGGGAGCTTGTAATAAAAGTTTTGAAAATTTTATTTTAATAATAAATTCATGGCCGAAGCGTTGAAAATCCACTTTTTTCAAAACTAATTTACCAAACAAAGACTACAAAGAAAATATTAATAAGTATATTTAGTGTTACTCTTTTAATAATGAAACGTAAAAAAAGAAACAACATTTCACCAAACTGTTTCATTTGAGGCCGTGCGCAATAACTCAAATATATCATCACGGAGTGCGTTCTGAACGGTATGTTCATTTGAGTTCGGTGAGGTACCACCATAACTGGAACTAGGGCTGAGAGTGTATGGAATGTATTGGGTACATAGGTAAACGAACTCGTCAAATAGTTGCTGAACTCTATTTCAGAACCGCAATTTTAAGTATTGCGGTATTTTGCTCACATAAGGCTAAAAAAAACAATGCATCATCAGTGTAATTACATCTGTGTTCTTGTATGACACGTTACAACAAAGAATTTTTTTTTTTTCTCTCGATGAATATAATTTGCTGACTATATTCTGAGCTTAATACGTTTCTCTTCCTTTTTCCTGACAAAACCTACGGTTTCATCCAGCTGTGTTTCCTGCGATGTGTTTTGAGTGTCAGAAGCTTGCGTTTCCATTTCATGAAAACCCTCCGTAGGCTCTGTTCCACTGTCACAGTGTGATTTACCATTTCAGAACTCTCATTGTTCTGATGAACTCGAGTTTTGCTGCTTTCCAATTGCTCGATGTTGTTATTGGCTTGACGATGCCCACTAAGAACATAAGAGTTTTAAAATATGGCCACTTAGATTCTGGATTACCTCCAGGACTGCCTGAACGACAAGGAAGGAACTTTCCCATTTCTATGGTGAATTGGTCTCTCAGATACTTACAACATTTTCCGCAGAACCCCAGCCTAAAATAAACAGACAGAAGTATTAATTTCTCGAAATATTTTCAAGCACGACATACACATTTTTTTTTCTATCTATTTTCATTTTTTAGTTACTGCATTTTATATATATGGCCCATATTATATATGTGTTATATGTGTATTTATTGAATTTTGTAATATAATATAAATATAATATATATATATAATATTATCATATTAATCAACTCATTTAATTTAAGGTACCTATTGAATGGATCATCGTTCAGAGCATTAGCATTCAATTTCCGGATGGGGAAGTCAACTGTAGCTAACATCGTCAAGGAAACAGTGGAAGCTATATGGGATGAACTATATCCGTTACATATACTAATTTCAAATATTGAATCGCTAAAAAAAATGGGACTTACTTCTACAATGTTTGGAATTTTCCACGTGTGGTTGGTTGTCTTGGCGGGAAGCACGTTCGTTTAATTTGTCCAGCAAACTCTGATTCCATGTTTTACAATTAAAACAGCATTTTACCTCATTTCTTCAGGCTCTTATCGATGATAATTACAAATGCATTTTTTGTTGACGTGGGAGGATATGGAAACAGATCGATGAAGGAATGTATTTAGCTTCTGATCTATTCAATTTCACTGAACAAGATCTCATAAAGTTTCCTGCACCAGACATGTTGCCACACAGTCAAATAAAAGCTCTCTTTGTTATCCTTACAGATAGGCATACCCTTTGCTTTGATACCTCATGAAACCACACAAACCGGAATGAATAACTGAAACCAAGCGAATGTTTAGTGACCGCTTATCACGTGCCAGAAAGACCGTAGAATGTGCATTCGGGATAATCTACTCCAAGTGGCGAATACTTTCAAAGTCGATAGAGACTTCACTGCATATCGCTGACAAAATTGTAAAATGTATTTGTGTTTAACACAACATAGTAATTGACAGAGAAGGAATGCAAAGAAACCTCTCAGACGTTCATATTACAGGGCATGAAGTCATTTGGGAGAGACGAGGGAGAACCTACTACTCAAGCCGAAAACATCAAGCTACTTTGCTCAATACTTCGAAAAATATATTTTGATTTAAATATGAATAGAATGAAAAGTAAATACATAAACGAATAAATAAAAATAAGAATTTATTTACGTAAAAATTATATGTGACCATTTAAATTTGAAAAAGAAACATTTGTGTTATGTAACATATTACATACCTACATAAATATGTTGTGAAGTAAATAAAAAACGTAATTATCTTATTTGATTATTTACTTAGTTTTATACTGTTAAAAACTAGCTGATCATCTATAGTCCCGTTCAAAACTATTCAGCCATTATGAAATTATAACCACACATTACTATGAAATGAAGTGAGTAGGTTATGTTGAGTAAATACTGCTGTAGTTTTTGATATAATAATGACGGCCTAAGTTTTGTCAATAACGAATAATAATAATAATAATAATAATAATAATAATAAACCTTTTTATTTCTCAATTACCGTCTTCAACATCCATTTCATCAGCTAATTCCCTCCATACTTTGTCAACAACGTTGCGATTGGCATGGCCCTTCAACCTTTTCTCAAATGACACTTTTATAAATACTTGGGTGACCAGGTGGTCTAGCGGTAAGGTGTCTGATTTCTGTGCTAGGGGTCCGGGGTTCAATGCTCCGTCCTGATATAGATTTATCTGATTGCCAAACCCTTCCTTCACCTCTGACAAGACATCTAGTGAATGTGGGAATGCCAGGCCTCCACCTGGTTCGGATCCCACGTTAAGCTGTAGGTCCTCCATTTCATCTCACAATCACCCTACCATTACACATTAGCGTAAGTGCGTTCAACCCGAACGGGTAGTAAGACGCAGTGCTAATAATAATAATAATAATACATAAATACTTTGGATATTAAAATATCTTTATTCGCTCCCATTTTATAAAAACAAGAGTATAAAGAACAACGTGTACAGTCAGAATATAAAGAAACAATAATTATTCTGGTTAAAGCAGGTAGAAGCGGTTCGAGCCGTTAAAGCATGTAGGCAGGTGCACTATGACCACCCCCATAAGTTTTCACTACTGCCCCCCCCCCCCCCCCTCGCACTCACGATAAAGCGGGAAGCGGTGCACTATGGCTTCATACTTTGACTGGATCGACGGTACCGGAGAGATCGGGGCTTGAATACCACTCTGATGTACTGACTCTTTTTTCCCCCTAAATGTTCTCCCACTCTCCCTCTACGTACATGCTGGTACATTTCCTCTAAAGTTATGACTTCACTATCCCACTTCTTCTATAACATTCAAGTAACTAATGCATGTTTTTGACACGAACAAGTACTAAGATGCTGTTAAATAAATAAAATCAATTGGTATTAGTCTAGAGATTTAATTTTTAAAACAATATCTGCGTGTTATAGGCTTATAAGTGTATCGCGTATTACTACTTTTAGCACCACACCCACACACATTAAGTTCAATAAATAAGACTATTTTTATTTATTAATTTGACATGCTTAATAACGTAATTAAAATTTTCTCCTCTTTTGTAAGTTTTATTATAAGCCTTCCCAAAAATAACACTATAAAATTAATATAAAGATTTTTTTAAGATATAGTTCACAGATTACTGATAACATTTAGAAGTGGTACATCACTACGTAAGAGTTGGTAATCACTTAATTATAGTTTTATTTTCTTACGAATGGAAAAAGCTAATAGACTTTATTTCACGTATTCATACAAGTGATGTAACTATATAAAACAAATCATCCCTTTGTTTAGGCACAGTTGATAAAATATTTTGACTGTACAATAAATAAAAATTTGAATTCAATGGGAGGTTTTCAGGTTTTGGTCTTATTTGGAAAGAAAAGTGGAAACTAACTTCTGTATTATTGTGCATTTTAATCACAAAAATCGGTGACCTGGTGGTCTAGGGGTAAGGTGTCAGACTTCCATGTTGGGGGTCCGGGGTTCAATCCTCGGTCCCGACACAGATTTATCTGATTGCCAAACCCTTCCTTCACCTCTGACAAGACGTGTCTTAATCATAACTTGTTAATGTGTGAAATGCCAGGCCTCCCCCATGGTTCGGATCCCACGTTATACCGTAGGTCTTCCATTTCAACTAACAATCACTCTACCATTACATATTATCGTAAGTGCGTACAACCCGAATGGGTAGTAAGATGCGGTACTAATAATAATAATCATCACAAAAATCAAGTTTTGATTTTAAGATAAATTATTAATCATCAAAGGCTTTTGAATGATAAATAAGCTATCTTCGGGGCCCAAAAGTATAATGTTTAAATAGTTAAAGCAATAACTACAAACGTTTGGATCAATAACAGAACAACTGGATCACATTAAATATCTGTACTATCACATAAGTGTTGCATCCCAAAACTCTCATGTGCTAGATATTAAAAACATATGAGCCCCCTTGTACAAAAAAAAAACTATAATGTAAAAATCATTCTAAGCCACACGTTGGTCATTATTTTCACAAGATATTGACAAAAAAGAAATAAAGAAAAACTCTTGTAACCTTTCTAGCCCTTTATTATGATTTTAACACTTTTTTTTTTCTTCTACGTGGCAAGGTCAGCCGGTTTTGTATCTCTAAGTGAAATTTTCGTTTCCGTTCCCTAGATTTTATATTCGGCCTACTTTTTCTGTCCTCCATGTGAATATTGTAAGCCAAGCAATATGAGAGTTTTCATCCTTTTCTTAAACTCCTCTTTTTTATTCGTCAGCACTCTTTTTTACCCTCTCTTTTCTTCTTGTGGTATGTTATGCCACACCGTGGATGGACGAAGGAAGAAAGATTGGATAAGTTTGGGAATCCAAGCAATCTGTCACTTTTACAGAAGTTTTTTTAGGTAATAGAGTGAGAGAGAAAAGGAATGAGGATCTTGAAGACGTCCCCGAATATGAAAATTTGATGTTTGTTCTAGAACGAGTATTTTTTTTCTATTTTTTTTTTTTTAAATGAGATCCAAAAAAGGAACGATACGTGCGTGTGTGCGTATGTGCTGACGGCGAAAGGTAGCATGTGTTAAGAATTCCCATTTGTGAAGAAATTGTTCAAGGTCTTTGATATGTGTGTAAGGGAGGAAATAAAGGGGTGAGAAGGATTAATGGGGGATGTTCTGATGAAAAAAGGTAGAAGAACTTAAATGGCAAGATCTTTCTAATTTGGTAAGTTATAAACTGTTGTCGTTTAATTAACATTTCGACAAACATGAATTTGCTTCTTAACTTCCCACTTGTTATATTTTTACAATCGTTAATGAACTAAAATAACCTGTTTGGATTTGTGACTAATTAAATCATTAATAATCTAGGTCATAGCATGCGGTATATCCTTATTTAGTCGTGTCATATTTGTGTATGATTATTTCGTATCTAATTATTCTTTACTACATTTCTCCACTTTTATCAATTTAGTTTATAAAATCTAAACTCTCATGATAATCAGAGTTAAGTAAAGAGGCCGGGGGAAGTTTTATATTTATTCTACTGTTTCCTACATCAAATTTATTTAATTAATCTAGTATTAAAAGTGTGTTTTATAAAAATCATCGTGCAAAGTAGAAGTAAACCTGTCGGTACCATGTCGATTGTGACATTTTAAGGAACCCTGGAAGGTATATGAACATCTCTTTCCTGGCAAATTTGTAAGGCTATTTCTATCTCGCTCGTAGAAATTCTCGTCTGCTGATGTAGTCAATTGGTTCAGAAAGTGCACGTTAAATACCTCAAATAAAAAATAGCAGAAACCTTTTTAATACACATTTTACTTCAATATATTTGGTTAAAACATATTCATAGTTAAATAGTATAATCAAAGTTTTTTATTCACAAAGCCCGAACAACTAAATTGAAAACTGCATTTTATAATTAGTTTGAATTGAGCCGCTTCAATTCTCACTCAGGACTGATGATGAAATAAAATTGTTGAAAGATTTATCATTTAATATTTTTTTTACTAAGACATGGTAGACTACATGAACAACCTTATTTTATTCAATTTTTCAATGTTTTTATAAAAATCATTTTAAATAACTAACATTTCTAAAGTGATTTAAAAAAAATATTTCTCGATTATTTTTGTCCTCTTTAATTTGGATGACGACAAACAATATGTTTTATAAATTTAACAGTGTCTTTATTGTATTTTATTAAGATGTATTTACTTATTTACTCCATTCCATTTTAATCAAAAACATTTGTATACTTAATTTTAACTATATTGTTGTTAAAATATCGAGAAAGCTACAACAGTGCCTAAGGATAAATAGCATAAATGTATTCTAAAACTATCAACAAAAGCAAAATTTGTCAAATTAGAAGATAAATTATCTATTTCAAGAGTCAGGATGAGAATCTGTGACGTCTTTACTTTCTTCTCTATAAATCCTCTCACCTTCTGTAACATGGAGCAGTCTGCTCGCCACATCCAATCAAGAGCAAGAGCTATCGGGGACACCTATTAATCAACAACCCCCCTTTTTAACCCACCCACACGGGGAGTTAGACAGCTATATCCACCCTCCCCCTCAACCACCAACTCACTCAATCCTTCACGCCATACCCCTTTAAAACTAGACTACCCCCAGGCTCTGTGACTCTAGGATCAGCCCTGCGAGCCAATCTGACACCTCGAAAACCTATTAATCCCTTCGTCCTCCTATCAGATCCCCTGGTGTACTATGTCACGTTTAAGGGGGCAAACCGGTTGCTGTAGGGACTTTAAGGGTGTAATATGGGAGAGCAATGAGAATCATTAAATACGTTTAGAAACTCCGCAATATTTAAGAAGTGGTTCTATATTTTCCAATATTGTTTTTAACCATAATGTAGGCTAAAGTTCTGATGAGTTAAGAATTTAAATTTTAAGTTTAAAGGGTTTAAAAGTTTGGGATACTTTACATAAAATTCTTTAAAAACAACCCCCTGTTCTCTTAAAATGTTATGTTGTGGCCCTATGAAAACATGACTTTATTTGACAGGGGAAGGCTAGTTCTAAGTTTATAGCCTTTTGATTTAATCTCCGAATAATAAATTTTCGCGTTAAGAATCATTGCATTTTTTTATACTTTAAACTCAAAATTTAACTTTTTAACTGAAGAAAAACCTAGTGATAATTTTCGCCTACATTTTGTTGAAAATATTTTTTTTAATGTCAAGCCAGTTTTTAAATAATTCGGGATTTCTAAACGTCTAGAACGCATTACAGTGCTTTCTTTAACACCATTAAGGGTGTTGATGACTTATCTCGTGTTCCTGTAAATGTTTTATAGCAAATACATATATATATTCTTCGGTGGCCAAATGGCCTAAGGGAGTGTTTTTAACAGTGGACCATGAAACGTCAGAAGGTTTTCAGTGAGAGTTTGGGGGCAGATCAAGAAGAATCGAGACGAAAATTTGAGGAATAAAAATACATTTTAAATGCATGATCAATATTTTTTTTTAATGGAACAATGATTAGAATCCCAGCAATTTCAGTAATTCATATATATTAATCAAAATTCAAATTTTCAAAAAGAAATTATCTGTAAGCTACCATAAAATAAAAAGTAAATAAAAACGTATCGTTATTTGTCAGTTAAAACTAATCCCAGATTATCATTTTGAGTACAATATTAAAGCCTAATTAATAAATAATTGAAATTTTCTATAATTTGTCGTATTAATGTATTTTCATAGATATTTTTTTTTAATTGTAAAAGAGTCCACCGATACCAATTTTGAACATAATCACTAAAGTTATTTAAAAAAATCAAATTTTACAAAAATCAATCATTTGTAAACTAGCTACTACTAAATGATTTTTTTAACTAATCTATATAACTATTTATAATACAATCAACTTAACAAATACACATTTTGAACAAAGTTGGTAATGCCATTTTTTTAATATTAAAATTAAAAAAAAAGTTAACTACCCACAACTGAATTTTACCCACTTAAAACAAGTATACAGCTTTTTTTGTCATGCTCCTGTCAAACACACCCCAGATATACATTTTATTTAAAAACATTATAACCATTTTCAAAATAAATTAAATTTTCTATACACACTAATCAGTAAACGACCCTTTAATCGTAATTTTTAACCAAAAACAAGTATACACTATTAATTATCTTGTCAAACACTTCCAAGATATCTATTTAGAACAAATTGGAAGGGGCATACTTAATATATTTCAAGTTTTTGAAAAATCAGTCATCAGTAAACTACCTATTAATGAATTTTTACCAAAAAATAACCATTCTTTCTTTTGTTAAACCACACAATCTCCAGATATACATTTTAAATAAAACTGTTGCATCAATTTTCAAAATATTTTAAATTCTCAAACATTTCCCACTATTAAACTACCCTTCATCGAAATTTTTCCCAAAAACAAATTATACTGCACTATTCATCATGTCAAACATACCCTCTATATGTATTTTAAATAAAATCGTTAAAGCCATTTTTGAAATATTTGAAATTCAATAAAATCATTCTTTTGTAAACTACCCTTAATTGGAGGGTTAGGGTCACAATAAAAAAAATCCCAAATTGTTGGAATTACATATATCAAGTGTGAAAAAATATCTCTTTAATGGTTTGAGATCTGTGTAGAGAAACAGACAATCAAACATGGGAACAGACAGAATATTAAAATCCACTTTTTGGGCTCGTGTTCACAAAAAACTTATATATTCATCATGATCTTGAGAATGATTTTTTTCCCCGAGCACAATAGTTTATCTTGATCTGAGACAGTAAAAACATATGGTCCATACTATGACCTTGAGAACGGAATTGCTCTGAATACCCACGTGTCAGAATAATGATGCAGTAAACCAAGGTTATTGAGTTAGATTCCCCTGTACAGGTATCATTTTTAAACTAATTAAATTGTAATGTCACTGACGGCCATGACCTATGATAATTATATCAACAAATAGGTCTACAAATTAAACAAATAAGTAGGTTTATTATTAACACATTTACAATATTTAACAGTTGAAAATAACTCAAACTATTAAATGGATCCCCCAAAATAACTTTTTCTTAGTAACCTAGTCAAAAATCAAATTTCACGTGCACCCCTTCGTGCTGACCCTGCAGGTTGTACGAATATCTAGAGGGCCTAAGGAGGTGGACTGTAGAATGAATAGGAAAGTTACCCGCATTTACTCGAAATATGTGTGGAAAACCATTTAGGGGAAAAAAAAACTCACATTGAGACACACTGATGGTATTCAAACCGTTACCTCCCCTCCCCGTCACCTGTCATTTAGACCAGACCAGAATGACACCTTAGTCCACGCATCCACCGATGTAGATCTACAGTTGTTAGTCATACAATGAGAGAGGTTTTCTTCATTGGTCCATTTTAACAGATAGCCTCAATTTGGTCTGATTTCATATAAATATAAGGACATTTATGGCAATGTTTGTCTACTCAAATCTACCGTTATATTCTATAAAAAGATAGTTTTTACTGATCATATTATATGTAGAGCACTGTTTCTATTATTACTATCAGCACCGCGTCTTACTACCCATTCAGGTTGTACGCACTTACGCTAATGTGTAATGGTAGGGTGATTGTGAGATGAAATGGAGGACCTAAAGTTTAACGTGGAATCCGAACCACGGTGGAGAACTGGCATTCCCTACATTCACAAGTTGTGATTAATACACGTCTTGTCAGAGGTGATGGAAGGGTTTGGTAATCAGATAAATCTGTGCCGGGACTGAGGATTGAACCCCGGACCTCCATCACAGAAGTCTGACACCTTACCTCTAGACCACCAGGTCATCCAAGAGCACCCTTCATGACATTAATTAAAGGTAGGGTGGAAAGAAGTGAACGTGAGTCAAGGGTAGTATTTTTACCATTCTTATAGCCAAACATTCTTTTGGACAAAATAAATAAAATGTTTCTCCAGTAGAAACAAAGTCTGATTTTCTTCACATGGTGATGGTAGCGGATGTTGAGTCATGAGAATAGTTAAATGATAACTTCTTCTCGTAATTTAAAACATTTATCATTCAATTTCAGGACACGTTTGACAGATATTCAAGAAATGGTGGGTTCACCATAAGAAGAAGATTAAACGCAGTGTTTCTACTGGATAATGATTTGATTTCTTTTAATCAAAAAGTTATTTTGCTTTAAAAACTCTAAAAACACTGTCCTGTTATCTCGTCCCCTGCACTATCACCCTGATATACTCCAATGTACTAATCAATATCAAATCAAGTTTCAGAGAATTACTTTTTCTGCAGTAGAACGTCACTTGTTTTCACATTACAAGTTGGTGGTGTAACGTCCATTGTAATGACCAGCATTTTTTTTTAGTCAATTTTTTTGTATAACGGAGTATAGGGGGGCTAAAATGGGGTCGAATCTGGCTGGTATGGTTTGGGGAGGGGAGTCGTGGGGCAGAGGTGTTGTGACCAGATATTGTGTGTGGGCTAGTGTTAATTAACACGTCATGGGTGGAAACGAGAAATTGATGGATCGCGTCAAAGCTCAGGTTAACAGATTGCTTTCCATAGCGCATTTTTTTTTTCGTTATAAAAAACCTCAAATATTCTTTAGTGATATACATATAAATTGCGGAACGACATTTTTTTTTATTAAAAAGTATTTCAATAGGTTTTTTTTAATAAGTTTTCTTAAAATAGTTTGCCTGAGTTTATTTCTTTGGCAAAAATTAATTTGAAAATGATCGAGTGATAACACATTCGCATTTGATATCACTAATGGGATATGAATGATTAATATATTCGCTTCGGTCGCCGCATGATTTAAGACGATACTCTCACAATAGACTCACTAAACTACCGATAAAGGGAAGATCAATGTTCAAATTTTAGTCAGGTGTGCTGAGAGGGAGGGAGGTTCTCAATGTTTTTCCACTCTCCGTCAGGCAAATGCTGGTACACTTCATATAAATATAATCCTTAAAATCACTAGCGAAATTAGTACATTAGCGTAAGAATAGTAAGAAGAGATGCTGGTAAAATAGAATAAATAAAATGAATAGGATATAATTTATAGCAAATGAACATTCATTTGAAATGAAGTAGAGTGAATAAATACTCAGAAATAAATATTTTTTATTTTAATCCCGACCTTTCTGTAGCCTATAATCCGAACTGGTAATAGGTGAAATATATATTAATATATATGTTTATGAATCTAATTCAAGGCCATATTATTTACATTTCTTTTATATTAATATTGTTTCGTGTGTGTATATACATTTAAATATTCCTATCATGCTTTTCTGTAGAATACGTTCAGCTATATTAGGATTAAAGTTGTAAGGAAATGTATAAAATGCAAACATGTCCAAAATTTAACCTTACTCATCCTTAAATTAGACTAATTGTTTCAAATTCTTATAACCCAAACGAGTAATGAGACGTGGTGACAGGAAAAATCTAATAAAAGTAATTTACAATTTGATTAAAATACTTTAGTATTTTTCTTTAATCTTTTAATATTAAAATTAGAGTAGTATAGTTTTGTGAAGTTTTCACTACACACCATAGAGTTCCCCCACTGTTAAATAAAATGTGTGCGAGTTTCTATGTCATCCGAGTATAGAAGCAGTTTGTAAACTTTGGGAGCATTAGTTCGGAAATTCCGCCATCAAACCACTGAGAAAATCTTGTGGGTATACTTCCCAAAGCCTGAAGTGGTTTTGACTAAGAAACTTAATCCTTTTTAGAGGGGTGGTTATAATATTGCCATAATTTTATAAATTAATTTTTAAAATCCAATAATTAGTTCTTCTTTTCCCTTGTGGTTTAACTGTGACATTTACAAAATACGTGTAACCTTATTTTGATCCTTTAACGATATTGATTTCTTCTATTAGTTTTTGTCAGTCCAACTGCCAGGCGAATGCTTATGCATTTATTTAAAATTATTGGTTCTTATACTGTACTCTGTAATTAGTGTGAGTATGAAAAACCCACAAATTAATATTTATTTCTTCATTTGTTGGTGACATTTTATTGACGCCATCAACCCTTTTGTTTCTTTTAAGAGAGTAGCGATATTATTAAGATAAAATGATCAACCATTTGTTTTAACTCTAGTTTTTTTATATAGACATAATTTAATGCTGAAGATGTTTGATATAAAGATTAAGATGATTTTTTAAATTTTTGTGCCCTGTACTAAATTCTTTTGTTTACATTTCTGCCTGTCTCTGTCAATGATTTAATGGATTTTGATTTAACTTGATATTTAGAAGTTTTATGGTCATAATTCAGAATATTTAGTTGAGTTTTTTTATCCTTCAAATTAAGGTAAAATTGGAATTTTTGAAAGCTCGAAAGCATTCAAAATGTACTAAAAAAATAATGATAAAATATAAATATTGAGGGGGGTTTTATTTGAAAAATAAGTCTAGGGGTGGTTTTTCCTAGGGAAAATTATTTTAAAGCTAGATTAATAAGGATTAATTTTTGAAAATTAGATATTTTACAAAAATTTCTAAAATATTTTGGTTCAGAATGAGTTACATCAAAAATAAGTATGTTTATTCGTTAAAGCCTGAACAAGAAATAAGACGTGATGTATAAAAAAAACCATTACACATCCTTAATATTCGCGTAATTAGTACACATGCGTACAACCAGAACGGGTAGTGAATCACAGGGCTTGAATAAATTAAATACCTTCAAAACAATCTCTACTTGTAACGTGTACATAATACACCCACACGTTTTAATGTATCGATCGTAAACTCAGATCTACACGTTAGGGTTGTGTTTACCAGAATGTCAGAAATCATTTTCTCGTCTCACCATCGACTTCTAGTGCCAAAGGATTCCCCCACTCGAGAGAGATTAACAACGCGTTAGCTCTCAATGTATAGATAATCCATTTTAATTACACACATCTCACTGAACTAAAGGTTCCGACTAACGTAGGTGTAACAAACTTCTTACGCTCGACGTACAATGGGAACGTTATTGTATGGCAGCGAGTGAAGTGAAACAGCAGGGTAACTCATTCCAAGCTAATGTGTTTTTTGGTGGTATAGGGTGGAGAGGTGGGATTCTATTGAAACCTAAAAACATTCCCCTGGAGTTCTCCGTTTACAGAACATGAGTTCCATGTTCTGATGAGTTAGAAGGCTTGCGGGCTGATAAGCCACATTTATAGACTGCAGGTTTTGTTGTTTGTTCTGCCTGTTGAAATGAACGCTCAATGTTTCCTTGTTGTTGAATAGGAGCCCACAAACATCAGGGAGCTCTCTCACCTTCTGTTTTGTCTGGGAGGCGAAAAGACCGATGAAGAGAGATATAAATGGGGAGCGAAAGTTTATAGAAGGGCAAGAGACCCCCCTACTCCTCCCCTATGACAATAGTTTTAGCCAACTTTGCTCAATCATTGCAACATGTTTTATGGCGAACCTGTTCCGTAGCGCTGAATTGTTGTGTTTTGTAGAGTAACAAAAGGATGAACCGTGATTTGATGGCATTGTCTGTCATTTATAACGAAACTCGACATTCTCGAAAACACGGAAACTCTTTGGGCAACTAACTATTTATGGTCAGTGGTATTATCAACTTTACCAAATTGAAGAAGGGACATGTTCCCGGCAGAAGAGCAAACTAAGTGAAATAGGCATTCTTGTTGCTAATTAAACATCATAGTCATATAATGTATTTCATATGTTCAAGTTGCTGTGAGAGGATCTAGAAATATATAAATGCTTAGGACATAAAAAAAGTCCCTCTTTTTTTTGTGTGCAATACTACCTTGTATCATAGAGTCTTTGCTGCTTAATATATTTCTTAAAGCACAACAACTTAAAGAGCATTTTTAAAATGTATTAGTTAGATCTTTTAACATACAACTAATATAATTAAATCATATAGCCCAGGTAAACAGTAAAAGGAGAGTATACTTCAAGAAATAATAAAGCTTGCATCTAGCTATGAGGGGAAAGGAAAAAGTTGAAAAATTAATTCTTCTTGACTCCAGCCATTCCTACCTTCCGATAAAGAGCTGTATTGTAATTATTTTAGCTTGTAAATATTGTGCTGATATATTCAGTTGGTTAGTAATGGATCTGTTAAATACTTTCATAGTAAATATAGAACATTAATACTGTCCTTGCAAAAAAATAAGTTAGTGATATTTATATTCAAATTGGATGATTATCAAAAATAGCGTGGTAGATGCTTTATACTTTTACAAGGTGTACTTATGTGAAGCTTATGAATTGTTTTGGTCAGGTGGTGGAAATATTTTAAATAAAATGTTCCTGGACATGGTTCAATTCTTCGTCTATAAAACATTTGTATAATATATTAGGCTTCAACATTAAAATAAAAATATTAGTGGGTGGTTTCAAATAGTTTTTCTGTTAGCTTTAAAAATAAATATAAAAAAATAAAATGAGCATGGACTAACCTTAATTTTAGAAGATTTATTGTATTTAATCCAAAAATGGTATGTATTTTAAATTATAGAAATATACAGTAAAAGTAACATTTAATACATATAAAATAAAACAAAAGGCCATCTTCTCATCTAATTGATATTGCACTTAAGTCAACTTTCAACTTTTGGAGAATGGCTACGTATATCTATCGGGCAGTTCCTTGAGCATCATTATTTTCATAATGTGAAAAGATGGACGCCACGTGTTGCCTTAATATGTACCTTAAGCTGTGTCGTCCTACAGTTATACTTTTATAAGAAGAACCTTTTATGATATTCATAGAAGTCTATAGATTTACTTCACGTATTGAGTCATCAAGTCATGTGATCTCGAAATGACACTTTTGATTGATAATATCAAAACGAATTAAATAAAATTGATAAGTTATTAAAATATTATTAATATTGGTCGTAAAAATATGTTTATATTTTTAAACTGGCTCTTCCTATAAAAACTTAGAATGTAAAAATATTTTCCTACTGTGGAGATAGACTAATTCCCGTTTTGAATCTCCTGTTGGGGACTACATTAGGGGGAGCAATCAACAAAGCACAATTATCAAATAAAACTTTCCCTTTCAGCATAGGAACATGGGATTAAATATGATGAGAAGGATTTTAATATTTGAAAATGGAATGGAAATAAATGGGGTACGAACATTGCGAGTTTAAGTGAAATCGTGTTTGGAAACCACACAATGTTCTATTCAGTTGGAAATGAGCGTATAAAAAGGAGTGATAAATAATGATAAAAGAATAATAGGTGAAGAATGTTACTAAAAAATTTGTCATAATGATAATATTTGTAAAATTAAATGCTGAACCAGTATATATTTTAATAATACAAGTATACATGCCATCAACCAGCCATGATGATGCAGAGGTGGAAGTAATTATTCAACATGAGCGAAGAGGGAAGGGGAACACCATCAACATGGGTGATTGGAACAGTGTTGTTAGAGAAAAACGAAAGTAGAAGATCATAGGGCCACGTGGATTGAGGAAAAGAAACGACCAAGGGCAGATGCTCATCGAATTCTGCCAACTGAATAACCTGGTTCAAGAAACGGAAAAGAAAACTATACACATAGAAAACCCAAGGGACATTAGAAGGTACCAAATAGTCTACATCCTTGTCAAACAGAGCTACAGTGATGGAATGAAGGATGTGAAGGTATTGCCAGGTGCCAAAATTGATTTGGATTACAACCTGTAGATGGCGTACATTGCAACCAGACTGAATAGGATCTGGAAGATGAGCAAGAGAGACCTGAGGTGATATGATACTTTAATAAATTAAGAAACAAGAGTGTAATCGGAGAAATTCAATATAACAAAAGTTAAGTGAGATGACAGAATAGAGTATAAATGCAGAAGCAAATGTATAGTGTTAAGTTTACTTTTTGAAGGTGCTAAATGACAATTTATAAAAATTGAAGAAGGGCTGCACGAAAACCCTCGGTAGCAACATAAATGTTTAAGAAAATTGGAGAAAATATAAATGGAAAAACGTCGACAAAGAATAGTACATGAAGTTAAACAACGAGTTAAGGAGATAAACAGAGAAAGTAGGAAATACTATATAGAAAAGACATCTGATGAGATTATCGAACTACAAAGAAAAACAAGGTATAACCCCATGTACAAGAAAGCATAGAAACTGGGAGAGAATTTAAAAAAAAGTTGTGCTAACAATAGGAATGGAAATCCTTAAATGTCAGATGGTGATTATAAAGAGGTTATTACGATTTGGGAAAGATTATATATAACAGAATTACAAGGAAAACCTAACGGAGCAGCTGGATAGTGAAGCATAATACGAGTTTCAGGATGATCAAGTATCAAGCATTTTAGAGAGTTACGCGGAAATAGCCATTAAGAACATGTGAAGAAGAAAAGCTGCTGGACATGACGACATACCAGCTGACAATATAAAGAAAGAATAAATGGCTCTTACAAAAGTTATAATCAGGATTTACGAAGCAGGAGAGTGGCCCAAGTACTTTTTATACGTAGCCATGATGACTATAATGAAAGATGCAGGAATGCAGTGACCACAGGACCATTAGCCTCGTCTATCATTTGGGGACTATTTTGACAAGAATATTAAAGAATATTTTGGCACAGAAAATAGAAATTGCGGAGAATAATTTCAGAGAGTGCTGGAACTCAAGGAAGAAATCTACATTAGCTGTATCGACTGAAAAGAGGCATTTGATTTAGTGAAGTGGATAAATGGATGGAAATACTCAAGTTGATCGGCATCAACTGGAGGGACAGAAGGCTGGTTGCAAACCTGTACCTGGGACAGCTAATGAAGATAAGGCTGAATTATGGAGAGACCAACAGCTTGGGTATAGGAAGATTAACGAGGCAGGGAGGTTTTGGGTCACTTAGTTTGTTCTACTTCTATGTAGGGCGGCCGAGCCTGGGAAGCCATGGAGAGACGTGACAGTTTCATTCTAGGAGTATGCATTGTTAACGCACTAAAATCCACATGTGATATAATATTTTTGACAAAAAATAAAGAAGAGATGCAGGAAATGATGGACTGGCTGCTGGAGATAAGGAGAAGACATGGCATCAAGATCAACATTGAAAAGTCAAAAGTGATGACAATTTCAATAAATGGTGAGCCATTAAAAATCCATTTTAAACCAAGAATTTGAAAATATAGAGCAGTTCATGTACCGGGGAAGTCTTCTTACAAAGGATTCCTACTACACCAAGGTCAAAACTTGCCATGGCCAAGGAAGTTTTCAAGAAAAAGAAGTTTTATCTTACCATAAAGTTGATTTTAGAACTGAGAAAGAAATTGATTGACGCTACATTTGGAACATCAAATTGTGTGAAGCAGAAACTTGGACTCTTAGGAAGATGGAAAAGAAATGCTTGGAATGCTTTGAAATGTGGTTCTGGAAAAGACTAGAAAAGATCAGGGTGACAAATGAAGAAGTCCTAAAAATAGTGGGTGAGAAGATACACAGTTTACATGTGATTCTTCGGCACAAAGCAAACTGGATCATAAACCATCTTAGGAGGAACTGTATTCTGCGTCAAGTCATAATACGAATGGTGGAGGGAAAGAAGAGCTCAAGGAAGAGGATTCAAATATTGGATAATTGAAGGAAAGAAGAAAATTCTTGGAGATGAAGGAGGAGGCAGAGGACAGGATGCGTTAGCAGTCTAAGTTCACTGAAAGGATTTAACCTGTCATAATACAAAACATCTACTAGTAATAATATTTTCAAAATTGACCTTTCTTTAAAAAACATCTACTGTAGAGTGATTTTACTATGTTGAGATGAAAGGGAATGATAGTTAAGGATAGTATTTTTTTAAATTTTACATCAAAACATTTTTATATTTTAGGCAAAACTAAATCAACTATTACTTCAGTAGATAAACTTGGTTTCATTTTATAAACGTGGTTGTATCACCGTAAATATATGAATATTTTTATGAGCATTGTTGTATTTGTACATAAGCTTTTTAATTAAGATAATAGGATTTTTTTATTTTAACTTTTAGAGGAAGTGTTTGTACAGCCATGATCATTCTAGACTCAATAGTCAATATCTACCTTTTATATTGGTCTAAATTAATAAATGAGAATTATTATTATTATTATTATTATTATTAGCACCGCCTCTTACTACCCGTTCTGGCTATACGCACTTAAGCTCATGTGTAATGGTATGGTGATCGTGAGATGAAATGGAGGACCTACAGTTTAACGTGGAATCCGAACCACGGTGGAGGCCTGGAATTCTTCACATTCATAAGATATCTTGTCAGAGGTGAAGGAAGGGTTTGTCAATCAGATAAGTATGTGCCAGGACCGAGGATTGAACCTCGCACCCCCAGCACTGAGGTCCGACACATTACCCCTAGACAGCTATGTCACCCGAGAACTTTAATAAAAATACGATAAACATAAGATGTGCAACCCCTATTAAAATATTGAAAATTTTAAGTTTTAATACGAAGTATTGACCCTTGTTGACCCAATATCGATCTTATTTTTATTTCCAAATAAACTAGTGAGGACCTTAATTTTTTTAAATAATATCATAAAACTCAAATCCGGGAGTCAAAATTTTTTTAAAGAAAGTATAAAGCAAAATTTTCTAGGGTTTGATTGTGTATATTATCTCGTCTCACATATATTACGAGTTTTGAGTAAATATCTCCATTTTTAAGCAATGGAGTGAGAAATTCCGTGCGGAGTTCCGTACCATTTATTTTAAAAATAGTTTTTGACATTCCTGATAAAGATGACTAAAGAAGTCAAAAATATATTTATAACTTTAGCCACGTGATCGCGGGGTTCATAATCATCACCTGGAGCCAACCCCCTGCAAATATAAATCGATAATGGCAAGTTTAAGCTTTTTACCTATCGGGGACCGATTCATTGACTGAATGGTCACAGGCAGGGGTTGACAAAAGGTCGATTGCGATCAACCGATCAATCTCGCAGCTATTTTAAGCCAATCGTCTAAGAAAACTACACTGTCATGAAAGGTCGAGTTATTTTATGTGATTTTTAAAGGCAAGGACATAAATATAGGAAGAAATACTGAATTTAAGGAACAAATACAATAAGTATAGAAAAAATAACAACTAAACGTAAAGAAGAGAAACGGAGGGTGATCGCAGAGATTTTGATGAACGTAAAAGTCTATCGGGCTCCAAAAAGGTTGTTGACCCTTGGTTTAAGGCGTCACGCTATTTTTTTTTTTATTATTTAGCACCGCGTCTTACTACCCGTTCGGGTTATACTCTTTAAGTACTAATTACTCTAATTGTTTAGGAATTGGGAAGGTTTAATTAGAGGAAGTGATCCCGCATTTGCGTGGAGGGAGAGTGGTAAACAATTTAGGAAAAACCACCCCTAGTTCACCCGACTGAGATTCGAACCTCAATCTCCCCGTCCTCAGCAGTCGAGCTAAACACGACAAGCGCGTTAGACAACTACGCCACCGAGGCGGGTGTCACTCTGCTGATGATAGAAGGATCGGGGCTCAATTCCTGGTCGGTTCTACTGAAGGCAGTTTATCCTAAATAGTTTCCCATTCTTTTCCCAATCAAATGCTCGTGGGCCACCTCTAAAATGCTTCCTTTCTCATTCCTACCCGATTACAATAACTATAATACATGCATAGAGCCTGAACATACAGAGAAAACTGTATCTTTGCAGACCAGGTAGTAAGACGGGGGGAAAGGAAAAAAATACTATAAGGAGGTGAGAGAATCACACTGGACAGGTAAAACGGACACTACATGTATTTTATTACATATGTTGTTGAATACACGCAGGGTGTGGAGGGGAGAGGGGGATATTGTATTTATAGCCCAGCTTACGGTGGATGCGACAAGGTTAGTGTGCTAGCGTGTTGTGTGGATAACACACTATCCACGACTTCCATTCATCATTCTGATGAAAGGAGGAGAAAGGAAGGGTGTTTGGAAGGGGATGAGGAAACAGAAGGTCACTCAATACACACACACCCACACACAATCCCATAAAACATTATACGCCCTCTGAGAAGAAGCTTGCTTTGTTTTAGAAACCAGATATTATGTAATATGATTAACTGAGAATACTTTACATTATATGTTGTATTAACAAAAATGTTAGTAATATAAAACATATGAATAACTATTTTTTTAAAGTTTTTTAAACACAAGATGTTTTTCAACCAAACTCAACATTGTTAAACAAAATTCTAAAATAAATATAAGATAACAATGTACCGTGGTCGCATACTACACCGCCACCACTTAGTTCGCCTGGCTACTCACCCTGTTTTACTGCCCTGTCGGAGAACATATTCGAGGCCGAAGGCGAGCTTTTTCGACCAGTACGATCCACTCACACAACAAACAAACTCTATCTAACGTCCTGGAAGAACAACCTGTTGTTTCATCATCAAGATAGATGGGAGTGAATAAAGCGCGTGCGCGATCTGATAAACTTGGCTAGCTCTCAATTGTCGTGTACTCGTCACCCCCACCCCCTGTTAACCAAGACCAAGACTTCATAGCGTTCTGCGCAGGCGCCCATGAGGTCTTCTAGTCGCCGATTGGACAATATGATATCGAATTATGGCTATTCATTCCAACCCCCTTTTTTCCCCTCTGAATTCAAATGAATAAAGGCGAGTGTTTGACATGGGAAAAATCACTCTTTGATGCCACTAGCCGTTAGAGGAACTAATACTCCCAACAATGTAAGTTGACATAATGATGACGAGCTAGTTAGAGGTATTGCATCGTTAAATGGTAGACTGTAGGTTATAAATTGATTCTCCAGTATGTGAACAGTTTAGCAGTACTAAATGTAGTACTTTGGATACTTGTTGTACTTTAATGTTTTGATTAGAAATTTAGGACAATTTACTTTCAATATGTTTATATATCTAATTTCGCAGGTTTACCAAAATAGCCTTTGGAGAACTAAAGTTAGTTGCTTAGATATTTGTCATGTTATAATGTTATGATTAGAAATTTAGGACAATTTACTTTCAATATGTTTATATATCTAATTCCGCAGGTTAAACAAAGTAGGTTTTGGGAAACTAAGTTTAGTAATTTAAATATTTGTTATGCTACATTGTTTTGATTAGAAATTTATTTCAAGTAACTTTCAATATGTTTATATATTGAATTCTGTGGGTTAACAAACGTAGGGTATGCTAGTATAGGAGAACTAAGTTTAGTACTTTAAGTAGTTGTCATGATATATTGTTTTGACTAGTTAATCAGGAGTATCTATGTTTTGATGACCAGAGCGAGTAAGAATGCGCCAAGCTTAAATTCTAAATATTATGTCATATATATATTTTTTTTTTATATTTTACATCTTGTTATATTGTTAAATAAACTGGCCAAGGCTTAGTATCTTGTTATCTCCTGTTTTGTTTTTGCGAGGTCCCTGCCTTATATACAAGTTGTTTAAATAATCAAATAGGGAATATTTACTTAACTTGAGTGGTGGTCAATAAGGATCCCTGTGATTTAACTAAATAAATGCCTAAACCATTTAAGCATGGTTGAACAACATACCAAACTTTTTCATGTTCGTAAGTCAAAAACTGAAGCAATATACAAATATCTAAATTATAAATATGTCATACAATTAAAATATAATATCAATGCTTCGTACGAAGAAGGAGGGTGTTGTATATTATACTAGTTATATTATTTTAAACTTGTGAATTAATTTAAATATATTTCAAATACAACCAAATAAAAAGGTTCAGTATTCATTTAGATCCCTAAACATGAATTAAACTGTTAAAGTTTTTACTGTGTACTCGCTTACTTACTCTATGACATTCATATCCGAACTTAACAAAAGTACGCCAAATATCCCTATCTTGGTAGCTATATTCAGTCCACCTCATTACACCCTATATCTTTCTTGTTCATTCTAATGTTATCCTCCCATCTGCATCTAGGTATCTTATTAGGTTTACTAGTGAACACCTTGAAAATAGTTATAGATTCTCCCTTTCAAGCTATATATCCTGCCCACCGTAATATTGCAAGATTACATAGTCTTGTGATGAGTACAGAGTATGCAAAACTTCATTACGTAACCTCTTCCATTCCCCAGTATCGTCTTTCCTTTTTTTTGTACCAATTATCTTCCTAATCACCTTGTTATCGAACAAGCTAAATTGGTTTTCTTCATGTACGATAAAAGACCACATTTCACTCCCATAGAAAACAACCGGTAAAATGATCGTTTTGTATATTCAGAGCCTTACATTCCTGGACAGCAAGAGAGATGTTAACAAATTACTAACCAAGTAATAGCCTTAATTTCCCCACTGAATTCTTTTCCTAATTTACAATACAACCTATCGTTATTGCTAATTTAAATTGTTTATACAGATTTAAACTCATTAACCTTGTCAAATATTGTGTTGCAGTCTTAAAATTATCGGCCCTAATCTATGTTCTCTGTGTGATCATATACTCATTCTTTTCAGCGTTCACTTCTAAACCTATTTCCTCACTAGCCTCTAGTGAATATATACCTCAATTAGTTTATAAGTTTTTTGGATATCCCAAATTTAATGAAAATTTAATTTAATTTATTTATCTGAGCTGAATGTTAGGTCTTTTTAAAATCTATTTATGATTGATGAATCGTCAAGTTGTATTCCCAATTTTTCTAATAATTTCTGATTGGTAAAATTTGATCCGTTGTTGATCTATTTCATCAAAGTCCACACTGATTATAACCAATCATTTCTTATGCATATGGTGTTAATCGCATTTAAATTACTTTAGATAAAGTTTTATTGCATGTTAAACACGTGACATTCCTATTTTTATACATCCTTGTTATCCTCATATCTACATTTAAATAGCGTGTTGAATTTAAGGGTAATGTACACGTATTTGAGGGGAAGAAAAGTAGGTAAAAATTAATTTAAAGGATGTAAAGTAACTCAATAGATCTGACTAATATAGTATATAGTAACATAGTAAGAATATAGTAGCCTTAATCATACCCACATCGTTGGCAACGTGGGATATGGCGTCAACAATTTCTGGTTTAGTTTTCCGTTGACGGGAAGTTTGCGGCTCTAATAATGATATTCTATACTGATTGTGTTTATTTTAAATTTGATCATAACGTTCTCCCTCTCCAAACATTCTGCTACATTTATTTTAAACTATACCTTTCTTGTATTTACTTCACTAGGGTATATTAATGGGCTGGGTAATAATACATGACGTTAAAAAGAACCTTCTCTATCCCTTTAATGAAGAATATAAAGAAATAAAATAGTCGGTAGACCCCGTCACACAATTATTTACTTCGAACTCTACTCCTCCTCCCCCTATACTTTATTCACGGATGTTTAGATAAATCCTCTTTAAGAACAAGGGAAAGATCTTGCAGCTAGCTTTCATCTACTACATAAATACCTTTTTTACGCCAAGGAGTAAAGGAGTTTACCTCTATTAAAGTGTTTCTTTCAACCGTGCTCAAAATAATTACTGAACCTCATTCTTTCAGTTAACTTTATTCCAACATGTTAGTATTCGTTTCTTTTAATAATAACAAAACTCTCATCAAAGTAGGACTGCAACTTTAATAGGGGCTGGCACTTGTAAGCAGTCGGTGAATACCATGCATGTAATATCTATTTATTTTTAAAACTAGAAAGCTCCAGTGTCGATACTTGAAAAGTAGGATAACACATATACACATAATTGGTGAATGACTATTTAGATCTTTTTTCTTTCAATCCAAATTAAGAAGTACCAGGTTACTAAGATCCAATTGGTCGTTTTATAGTCCTGTTAAAAACCCTAAGCTATAACGCGATTTTCATCAGAAGAAGGTTGTATTAGCCTTTTTTTTACTATTAGAATTCTTCTTTATAGATGGGTTAAGGTAGGAAAGAAGACCTTTCAAAAGTATGGTTTCCAGAAAATTGGGCTATATTTGGCAAATACGCGTTTTCAAGTATTGTGTATTGAATATTAGTTTGTAGCGTAAGAAAACAAAGATAACTTTTCCACATTTTTTTTTAGATACTTATCTTAAGAAACTATTTGCAGAAGTACATTCCGTTTAGGGCAATGGAAGGATGCTGTAGTTTTAAGAGTCTAGATTAACAGAAGGGTGATAGGTAATATTCCTATAGGTAGTGGACTTATTTTTTATATAACTATAAAGTCCCGATTATCTGAGGCCCGTGCCGGATTAAAGTATTTGGAGGCCTTGGGCCATTGAAGAATTCAGGGGCTTACTAATTTAATTATTGTAAGGGGCAAGTCTTAATAGAATACGTCACTTGCTATGTTGAATGAATGCCAATATACAATAAATTTATGGGTTTCATTGTAATAAACAGTAGGCTCAAAAAAACTTTCAGAATAGGCCTATTAACTGTAGAATAATATGTAGTTTCCGACTTACCAATAAGAACTACTCTAAAAATTGTAGCAATAGCAGGTTTTCTCACAAAACTTATTTAGGTTTTTGGACAGTTTATTTTTCTTGAGTTTACTTTTATTCTTTTAACTTACGGTTTTCCGCACCACGATAATATTTTCTTGTCTTAACTGAAATTTAAATCTATTTAAATTTATTTTCTGAAAACCAACATTATCACGATTTCAAAGTCTTCTGAGGGTCTGTTGTTTTGGAAACTTTGCTTTCAGAAATCTCAAGCTGGCAACTTTTGAGCGCTTAGCTCAACTTGATCTTTAGGAGGTTACACGAGTTTAAAGGGGGTAGTGTCTAGCGCACCCGAGAGAAATAATGTCCTTCCAACAAAGTCGCGGAGAAACGGACAAGTCTAAGTTGCATGAGTTTCCTTAGCTACTAATGTACATACATCTGCATGGGGGAAGACGTGACCATGGAATACAAGGGGGGTGGGGGGGGGGGGAGAAGAAAAAGGAGGCAAAAAGAAATAGTACTTCGAAGGCGAACTGGACAGACGCTCTTCTCTCTCAGGGAAAGTTTTGGTCAACGGAGAACTCCTCCTACCCTCTCTCAACCCTGTGTTCTGAACCTTACTCTGAATCGAACTCCTGAAAGCTTCGTGACTAAACTTCGCGTCTGTTCCCAAAGTTGGTACTGTCCTCTTGGCGGTTAGCGTCCATTTTCAGTTGATTGAGATTTGGGGGATGGTGTGTGTGTGTGTGTTTCTGAACTTCTCCCGCCAGCATCTCACTTCCTAATCTATAAGATGGACCATAATCATCATATGATGGTAATGTGTCATTTAAGACCAGAGTTGTAGTTTTAAAACAAGTTTATTGGGTATGTTGTAAAAATGCATACATACTGAATACTGAATCAATTTCATAAAATAGTGTATTAAATAAAACAGTGTGTTAAAGTAAATGTTCTAGAAATAAAAAATACGTATTTAATATATTACACTGTCTATTTTTCATAATTCAATATATTACCTTTATGAAACTGAAGTTGAATTACCAAGTGTCTCATCCTATTTTAGAATCCTAGTTGAGAACTACCCATCACTCCTTTAATTAATTTAAGCTGTCACATTCGCATGATTTCCAGCAGGACTACATATCCTAAAATATTAAATCCATTTTGACTTGACAGTTTGATCAATATGGTACTGGCAGTAGATTTGGCATAAATCTTTGAGGAGTGTTTTCCAATTTGTGATTGCTTATTTTTACTTCTCGCTATCTTACAGTTTAGAGAAAGTATTGTGATCGCCAAAAAAAATCTAACTCGAGATTTTGACGAATCTCGAAGTTTCATGACCCCCCGAATCCGAAAAAGTGTTTTTTGAATTTCCGTCTGTCTCTGAAACAAGAGCCTAAACTATTTTATCGATCGGGCTGAAACTTGGTATACTAGGTTTTCGTAGGGTTTCCACAGGGATTTTGGAATTGATATCTAACCCTAATGAGGTTGCCTGAAGGGCAAAAAGAGAAAGTCATTTTCTCAAAATCGTCTCTAACGATTTTGATTAAATTTGCATTTCTAAACTATTTATAAATATTCCAAACAAAATTAATACTCCAACATTTAGGAAAAAATTACTTTAAGGGCTCCGGTCTGATGCGTATAATTCTCATTTTGTATCTATCTCCGAAACTATTGTGAAATGAATTACAAAATTAAAAATATGTAGATCTATTTATATTACAAATATTTTATTCGGAGCATATTTTTATTAACCAATAACCTTCAAGTATACGCAAATATATATATTTATAATAAACTTTTCGAACACTAAAGGTAAAGAGTATTGCGACCGTAAAAAAAAACCTAACCTGGATGTTCGACGTCTCATGACCCCTCGAACCTAAAAAGTGGTCTTTGCAATGCCGTCTGTATGTGTGTCTGTTTAAACTTAAAATTAAGAGTAGTTTATTTTTTTAATAAAGGGTGAAAAGAGAAAAAAAATTTTCACAAAATCTGTTTTAACGATTTTGATTAAAATTCGTATCTAGGCGTTTATTAAGATTATAAATAAAACTGACTATTTTCATTTTCCCGTGAAAATTACTTTAGGGTACCTTACAGTAGCTAAAAATTACGTATCTCCGAAAACTATTTGAGATAATAAATAACATATCATTGCATTGCAAAATATAGACTAATTAAAAATAAAAAACTTTTTATGGAATATATTTTTATAAAATCAATAAGTTTCTAGATATTGGCAATATATTAATACATATTTTGTGAGCTTTAGTTGTAAAGAATACTTCTTGAGTTTTAACGCAATAATTCTCCAATGCCATAGAGTAATTAAATATAAGTTAAGTCTCTAAAAGTTTTGTTATTTTTCCTTAAACCTCTTAAGAAAACGTTTGTACAACAATGATATATATCCATTTTAGACTCAATCGTCAATATTTACATTTTTTATTGGCCAAAATGTATAAATGAGGAATTTAATAGCAATGCGAATGACATGAAGATGTGCAACACTAATAAAATGTCCAAAAATTTTAACCATAAGTCGAAATTTTAATACGAAGTGTTGACCCTTGAAGACACACTATTGATTTTTTTTTATCGATCCAAACATACACTTGAGGACACATTAATTCTTTAAAAATAAAACTATAAAATTTTAAACCGGACTCAAATAAGGTTTTACATAAGGATAGAGCAATTTATGCTTGGGTTTGCTAGTGTATATTACTTTAATTCACGTATTTTACGAGTTTGAGTAAATATCTCCATTTTTAAACAATAGAGCGAGAAAGTCCATGCGGAGCTCCATACCATTTATTTTATTGGCTATCCTTTTTATCCCTAACTTAGTAGCCATTTTTTTATTTATTAAACAATATGTTACAGTTTGACTAGGTTCAAACAGTTTCAGCCCTAGCCCAAGGGACAGACAGACAAATATTATATAGATAAAATTGTAAGGCTTATCTACACTGACAAAAACTGCCTGTAAACGAATACACTGAGCAAATTCACTTGTGCCTGCGAGAACAGAAAACAACTGTCTTGAGACAGTTTTATGTGGGTTTAATAGTGCCCACACTTAAATAAATAGGGTATTAATATGTCGCTTTCCACTTAGCACATATCTAAGTGCATCATAGACTTGACTGTTGATGATGGGGCGATCGGGATTCGAATCCCTAGGGGTTTTTTCCTAAATAGGTTTTCACTCTCCCTCCACAAAATGTCGGTACATTTTATCTCAAATTTATCCCAATTATAACATTCGTATAACCCAGAAGGGTAGTAAGACGTGGAGGTAAAAAATATATTAAAATAAACTTATCATTGAAGAGCTGTTATAATATATATAATAATAATAAATATTTTAGCACCGCGTCTTACTACCCGTTCGGGTGATACGCTTTAAGTACTAATTACGCTAATGGATTAGAAATTGGGAAGGTTGAATTAGAGGAAGTGAATCCGCATCTGCGTGGAGGGAGAGTGTAAAACTATTTAGGAATAACCACCCCCAGTTCACCCGACCGAGATTCGAACCTCGATCTCCCCGTCCTTAGCAGTCGAGCTCAACACGACAAGCGCGTTAGCCTACTACGCCACCGAGGCGGGTGAGAGAGCTGTTGAAGTTTTGACCGGTAGCCCGATAGTGTATATAGTTTTTTATATCACCACGTCTTACTACCATTTTAGCTTGTATGCATCGTAAATAATTAAGCTTGGTTATATGCTAGGAATGGTGAAGGTTGAATTATTAGGAAATGTACAATCATTTCAGTGAAATTAATGTGGAAATCCGCTTAGGGAAAGCCACCTACAGTTCACCCAACTGGGATCTAAAACCTCATCTCCCCGTCATCAGTGGTTCAGTATATTGCAAAAGTGACGCCTTAGACCATTCGACCTCCAAATTGTGTCCGTTATATTTGGGTAGAACCGTTAGTGAAAGAAAACGAATGAGGTAATGTTTACAGAAGAGGTTGAGCATACCGAAAATCTCCAACGAATGGCGTTCTCTGCAAATCCTCGTTCGAGGCCCAACTTTTTTTATATTATATATATATATATTCCGTACAGGTAGAAATCGAGAAATACAGGAATTGAAAAAAATAAGTAATCTCTAAGTGATGCCCCCATGGAGCGGTCATATGACTGAAAATGCTTCCGACTACCTCCACCTTCACACTGGCGTGAAAATGGACAAAGTTTGTGTACCTTGGCGTTTTTTTAAGAACATTATCTAGTATCTGTTTCATATTAAAGTAACTATAACCGGTTTAATATATTCATATATTAAGTCATGTTTTCTGGACTTTGTAATGATATGAAATTATACATCTACAATCATTTATTATTGACATCTATATTCAAAGATTACGATATTTTAAATGAGAGCGGGTAGTAAGATTTATTTGTGTTAAATTGTTAAGCTGCAAGGTATGGCTACATCCTTCTTCGTCTCTGTTTAAAAAGACAACGCAGTTTTTGTGGACAGAAACGCACCTGGATGACCACACCTTTTTTATTTTGGGAAGTTTCGAGAAGGAAATGTCGCTTGATATACCCCTTCAGGGTACGCATCTCTTCACGTTCCTTCCTGACGAGGAGCCGTGTAGGTATAGTCTATGACATCTTAATCTGTGTTCTAAATTTTACGTGTCGGGAATTATCATGCATTTAACGCAATAGTTGGGCTTTTATTAAAATCAACATCATGTGAAATATCTAAAAAAAAACTAACTGTTTATCTACTTAAAATAAAAAACTATTAAGCACCAGAACTTTTAATTTATAAAATAAGACGACATCCCTTTTTAATTATTATAATACAGAACAGCAAACTTGGACCCAATTCAATCGTTTATATCAACTGTCACCCTAATGGTGGCGTACAAACATTAAACGTTACAAGTGGTCAATTTTAACAAACATTATCAATACCTATAAATTAGCACAAATAATAAGGTAAAATATTATCAATGTTTTTCCCAAAGAAATATGTTTGTTTTTTCGAAACTGTTTTTTCCAAACAAAATCGAGGCTTTTAATCCTCTACGGAATACAAATGCGTCTTATTATCTGCCTGAAATCGGTTTCTAAGCAGTTTTTTTTATAGAGTTTGGTCAAATCTTATATTTTAGGAATCCAAATCTCAGACACGAATCTTATTTTACCTATGAATCCCAAATCTCTAATCTCGAATTCGGATCTTGAGAAAAATGATGCATCAAAAAGCAAATATAATTATAATGGAATAATACGTATTAGATTCTACAATCTATTAATTATAACGTTAATACGTTCAGTTAGGTGTTAAATTAATGGACAGAGGTCTAGTTGTTAAGTTTGTACTAAGATTATAATGGTCTTAAACACCAATTATGTGTATTAAAGTTATCACAAAAATTACAAGTTAAATAATAATTTGACTCTTGAATCCGATATTTTATCAAATCTTCGACTCTCTAATATCCTGAAAAAATTCAACGGTTCAACGATTCAGTGGGCTCCATTCCTAGCTTTTGTAAATCTACATGCGTGTTTGTGGGCAAAGGTTTGCAAGCCTGTAGTAGAGCTTAGACCCACTTTCTTAGGTCCGGGTAATACATAGAACGTCGAGATTAATCGTAATGTTGAGGTCTAAAAATAATAATTAGTACGATACTCTCTGTATATATTGAGAAAGTAAGAGAAACTAAATGGTTTCTATCGAATCAAATCTTAAGTCTGAATTAGATGGAAAGGAATATTTTTTTGGCAGTTGTAAGAATTTCTAAGACAATGTTCATATATTATTTAAATTGATAATAACACCTTGGAAACTGGAATCAATCCCAGAACCTTTGTCTTAGTACGCCAATGCTCTAACCACTGAGCTATCCATGAGTCATCCCGTGCTCAAGGTCATTTTTCACTCATACTTTAGGTTAGAAGGTGTGATGGGTTATTCTTAAATTTAAATGAACTTAAGCTGTCACTTTTGATTGAAATTAACAACACTGTAAATTAAACTTATATTTAGGTTACATTTTATCAATGTATACGGCAAAATATATGTTTGTATTTTTTAAAAGACAACTCCTTTTTAAGATCTAACTGTAGCCAGAGTAGATGAATACAATACATGTGAAAGTTAATCTAACTTAAAATTACAGGTTGTTCCCCTTTACAGCCATAAGTAAATTAGGGAATTATTTGTATTTGTGAGGCCACGGATAATGTTTGTAATTTGCAGTAACAATGACGGACGAGTGAAGCTTCTACCGGATTGTAACAAAACTTAGGCGTAGCAAACGTCAGTTTCGGTATTAGACGCAATCTCCTGGTCCAGCCAGTAAGTTTGTTCATTGTCTTTCTCTCCCCAGAACACCCCATCTTCCATCCCCCCTCCCTCCTAGCTCAACTCTCCACAAAGCTGCTTACCGGAGACAATTGTACACATCTTGCCACTGACCCAATACAATAAGTCAGCTTAGGAATCCCTTTATTTCCTTTTGCTTCTGTCTTAAGCTGAAACATCAAGAAACTTAGGCTTACTATTTATATATCAAGGCTTTTCCCCCCTAACCCTTCTTCTAATTTATTTTTTCTTTCCCTCTAATCCTTATTGGTCTCTTTTTTTTTCCTTGGGAAATCTAATTCTCTTCTCCCTCCCACCCCTACTCGCATATAATCAATAAACCAGTAGTGCACATAAAGTGTATAGTACCAACAGTAGAGTCCCAATCATTCCGATGTTCCATATTATCAGAGTTTTCTAGGAAATATTCCGATTAAACTGGTTCCAGAGTCTAGCGGAGATGGTGGCGTGAATCAACAGGCTACGCATTGTTTCCACTCACTGTGGTGGCTTAAATATTATATTTTTTCCTATCACCGCGTTTTACTACCTGTTCCAGTTATACGCATACATGATAATTAATATAATGTGGTAGGGATGGGGAAAGAAGCATTTTATAGGTAGTTCATCCGCATTTGCGTGAAAGGTAGACTGAGAAACTATTTAAGTAAACCACCCTCAATAAACCCGATTGGGATTCGAACCCCAATCTTCCCGTCATAAGCAGAACAATCTAACACGGGAATGACGCCTTAAACCATTCGGCCACTGAAACGGATCCTTAAATATTATGGTCCACTACTTGACATTGTTAAAGATATTAGATAATCTTTGAAAAAAGGGAAAGAAAAAAAAAACGAAAAAAAATCCCAGGCCTTTTTCATGTTCATCAAAGTTAAATGCAGATCGTGAAATTTACGTCATTCTTAAAAATTATGTCGTGGTGAGAATGTATATTTACGGAAAGGGAAAGAGCGAGGCTACTAATGTCTATACAGGTCATACCATATACCACATATTGAGGGATGTCGACCGGTGGAGCTACCTCAATGAGATCGCGGAAATGATATCGAAAGCAGAAAGGGACTAAAATATGTACGAACTAAAAGAAAGAAGACAAAGACAGAACCAAGACTTGATACAAAACAGACAGAAAGAAACAACTAAGGAAGAAGTGACAAGTGAAGACAAGGGAGACGGAGATGGAGAAGAAACATCAGACTTAGACGAGACATTATCAAACTGGTGAAACAAAAAACAGAAAGTGTAATAAAAGGGAGAGTGGACTAGATTTTGATGAATCAGGATATATCTAGAGCTCTAACTGAGGAAAGGCGTCTCAGCGATACCAGTAATGAATATCACTGATGAACCAGGGACGCCAGGAATACCGACAAGAGGAAATGGAAAGTAAATGGATACAGATGAGACGTCGGAAGTTGTTCCTTACTCGAAGAGCCCTAATCGCTTGGAAACAAGCGTGATGCTGGGCTGGATCTATCGAGCACTCCAGAGATGTCGACTGGCCACAGTAGGAAGTGACCAGAGAAGAAAAAATAAAATGGGACTCCCTACAAGGAAAAGATATAAACTAATTGTGTAGACGACGGCACTAGGTATAAGTGAAGTTAAGTTAGATTTAAGTCCAAAACAGGCGTATCTAAAGGAAAAATGAGTATAGTCAAAATAAATTCACTAGGGAAAGAGGGACAAGTATCGTTATAAGTTATCATAAATTAAATAATGGTATTGATATATAGTAGACAATAATGCAATAAAAGAATAAAAGTTAAACTTTAAATTTAATCCGTAAGTTCTTAAAGAAAGACTAGAGTAGAAGTTTATAGTAAATGTCTTCTTAGCCAAGTAATTAAAGAAAATCAACGTTCGATGAACTAGTTTTTCAATTATACGTCCAAATTTTTTCCTCCTAAAGCTCCCAAGTTGTTAAATTGTTACAAATTAGTACTTAACTATCAGAGAGAGCTTAGCTACCATTAATTATTCGTCAGTGGTAGGAATGAACTGCCCTGAGGAATTCCATGCCCGTTAAACGTACAAGTGCTCAACTGAAAAATGTACGAGCATTTATTTAAACTCTTTTGTGTACATGAACGTAAATTAAGGATTTCCCAGTCATTGCACGTGTACATGTTCTAACCAGGTAACCAAGAATTTGAGGAATACTTAAAAAAAAAGATTAATACTTCCAATTTTTGTATTTATGTTTCATTTATCCAAACAAATTAAAGCTTATGTAGTTTTTAGAGTACTTAATTTTATTTCTCGTCTATAATATGAATGCTGTAAACCTTTCTCTTTTCATAAGATCGTTTAAAACCAATTTAACTATTTTAATGTTGTGTGTAATATATTAATACCCATCCAGAACATACGAATGTATTTACTCTATTGGGGTAAACATTATTAAAGTGATATTTATAATAAATGTACCCTAATTTGTCTTGAGGTAAGAGGGACACCATTTAGGAAAAAATAATCTCAAAACACTCAAATAAACTCAAACCATGACCTCCCTGTCACTGGTAAGACAAACTAGTGAACTTTACATCCACGTGTTCACTGATGCATTAATAACTCACATTAAGAGGTGAGATTAAGTTGAATATTATAGGAAGTCCATCCATACAAGCGCAGATATAGGTCATCATCTTTAGTGAACTAGGTTGAGTTTTTAGCCTCAAACTCCTCGTCAACGACCATCCAGACTATATCTAGCAATATTCCATAGATTAGGTGACCACCAGTGTAAGTATTTTTTTTATCGCTCCTAGAAACATAAGGTATCCTCTCATTCTAATTATAACATAAAATGTTAGTTATATAACAATGAAATGGGAATACATACCATGTATAAATTTATAATTTTCACCACTTTTTAATAGCCGTTCAGGTTGTACGCATACATTAATTATTATTTTAGAATTGGGTTAAGGCAGGTATAAGTTTAAAGGAAATCTACCTGAACTTGCGTAGAAGAAGAGTTAGAATCCATTTAGGAAAAAAAGAATTCTTGAGTAGTCCTATACCATATCGTCACCGGCAAACAAGTATTACGAAAGAAAGCATACGATCGGGTGAATAGGAATATGTTACGTAATGTTCTTAGAGAGTATGTTGTGGATACATGGTTAGTAAATGCCATTATGGCGATGCACGATGGGACTAAAGCTTGTGTTAGGATAGATGAGGCTGTGAGTAAAAGGTTTGACATTTAACAGGGTGTTGTTATACAAGGCTGTGTTTTGTCTCCAAGGTTGGTTGATGTTTTCATGGATAAGTACATAAGGGATGTTTGTGAGGACGCGTTTGTTTTTCATATGGATAGTATGAATTTGAAAGTGTTGCTATATGCAAATGACACTGTATTAATGAATGAGAATGAAAATGACTTGCAAAATACATTACATAATTTGAATGTGGTGACAAGCAGAAGGGTTCTACGTATAAGTGTCTCCAAAATTAAGGTGGTGTTTTTTGATAAGAATGGATCAGGAAATGATTGTCAACTTAGTAAAAATGGAAAACTGTAAAAAAAAAAAGTGAATTAATTTGGTTAATCTGGGCAGAATATTCTGTAAAAATGGAAGGATTATGATGAAATCGACAGATGGTTGAATGAATCTTGGAGAGTAGTTAGTTGGATTTATGTGGACTTTTGTAAAGGATGAAGTAATATTTAAAGAAGCAAAGATGGCAGTATATAAAATTATTTTAATGCCAACAAGTTTTATGGATGTGAAGCATGGATTTGTGGGGAGATATCCACGAGCAAGACAAATGTGGTTGGAAAGATATATCTAAGAAATGTATTTGGAAAAACTCATATGGACGTAGTCAGTAATGAATGGGTGCTGAAAGAGTGAGGTTTGAAAGGGAATCCAATAGGCCTTTGGGAAAGAAGCGTGTAATGTTGATTTGGGCATGTTGAGAGGATGAGTGTGGATAGAGTTATGAAGCAAATATATGAAAATAGAATGTGTGGGTAGACCATGTAAGACGTGCTAAAATGTTATATAAGAATGGTTAAATAAGAAAAATATTAACATTTAAAGAATAAAAGAGCATGAATGACTCGGTATGTGTATTTTTTGTTCTTAGCATAGCGTCTTACTACCCGTTCGGTTCATACGCTACGGATGCGGTTGAAGCGACGGTAGTATGCGAGTATGCAAGGACATGGAAGTGTGGAGAAAGTTACTGAGGATGGATCAAGTTCGGAGTTATTTTTATCTATATGCACAGTTTCTTTCCTACCCCATAAGGTAACGGCCTTATTATGTAAATGTGTATGTATGATTAAAGAAAAGCTACTTTTTTCCCCTTTGACTCTCAACGTAAATGTGGGTACACTTTCTATATATATAACCTTCCTAATTCTTAAAATCATTCACGTAGCTAGTTATGTGTAAAATCAGAATGGTTACTAAGACGTTGTGCTAAAAAACAAACATACAAGGTTATAGGAGAATAAAATAATTGTTGGGGAGGGGGAATTTGTTGCTTAGCTTGACCAGAGATTTGTTTGACATTCTCATTATATTGTTGATTGTGAAACTGAAAATGAGGTTTAAGGCACTGATTAGAGATCAACTTACATGTGATCTCAGATCTAGCCACTCGTTATTTATTGTTCCTTCAACCGGCCCTAAGACTCTCAGCGTTAGTGCAGCTAAGAGACACACTTAGGGGACCAAATCTAGGGTATAATAATTATAACATGTCTAAAGAGTCCTTAATTCCTTCTCTTTCATCTATTCATCCCCTAGGGCACCACAATCTCCATGTGGGTGTGTGGGTGGGGGTGAGGTAGCTAAGAAGGTTTTGAGTTACCGCTTGGTTATTAAATTCTCAGGTCTTAGGGATCTTCATGGTCGCATCATTCTCTGGGGGACACTTGTGTAACTTTATGTTATAGTTCTCCTCTCTCTCTCTCTAACCTTAATACCCCCTCTGTCTCCCTCAGTTTCATACTCCTGTCGAGTTTCAGTGTGGCTCTGTGTATACTCGGTTTATGGTAGGGATGATGGTCTGAAAGGTCTTTTTCCCTAACAGAATTATACTATATATTAGGATCTTAGTACAAAAAAAGACCTTTCAGGCATAACCTCTTAAAATCTATGGGATATACGCTCATCTGTCTTTGTTTAGCCATGTCCATGTTTTGCTCTCGTTGTCTCCTTTTTACTTCTTCATTTCCCCCTCTTTCCTTCCTTACCTTTTCCAACGACCAAATAATGGCGTAGTAAGTCCGTGCACCACACGAGTGGGGCTCAGCGTTACGCACTGTTTTATCACACCATAGAGAACAGTCGTGTGTGTCTTCAGGATTCTTAGCATAAAATGATTTTTATTTATTCATTTCTAATAATATGTGAAACACTAAAGGCGGTATGCAAGAACTTAATAAAGGCTTAGTGGACCAATAGTATGGTCCCGAGCAAACTATTGCTACTACCTTTTAACCTAAGATGACGTAAACAAACCCAAGCTAGTGTTCACTTAACATCCACTTAGTCATGTTCTTGCATATGGCCCTAAGTGCTTTATAAAGGCTTGATCATAGTGTAAGGGAGAGTCTTTGAGAGGAAATTTACCATCGTTAGTAGTGAGAAATGAGAAAATTACACGTTGGAAACCACTTTCGGTGAACTGGGTCTAGATTAAAACTTCGAACCTCTCGTCGACGATACTCAAATTCATTGCGATCCCTGGATTGTATGAGAGTTTTCATTGACTCTAGTGAGATGTTTTAAATTTGAACTACACACTGTATACATGACAGGGGTTTAATATTTTCATTTCATTGATATACATCTATCTATATCAATATAATTATGTAGGCTATATATAACACAAACTTAATGTAATCCTCTGAACTTAATACTTATTTTGGCAATTGGAAGATTCCTATATTTGGGTTCTTACTTGTGGACAGGAATTTGTTATTGAAACATAATTATAGATACTGTACTAATTAAAATATTGATAGAAAAGTATTGATATGGTGTTCATTAAAAATATTGTTGGAAAAGTATCGATACCGTATTCTTTAAAAGTATATAAACAAAAACATCGCAATTGTATTTATTACAAGTATCGGAAGAAAAATGTCGAGATTGTATCAATAACAGTATCGAAATTTTACTAGGAGATATTTTTTCTACTCTTATTCAAAAAATTGTATATTTTTTTACATGTTGGTCTTAAAATTTTTTTAACTCTAAACTATAATGATTTAACATAATAATGATAGTTTAATAATTATGTTGGAAGATATGATAGTATTGGATTTTATAAAATATGAAAGATTTTACAATATCAGATTTTACTAAAATTATATTTTATTAATTTATTTTATACAGTCCTTTAAGGTGTTTTTAAAAGGGATGCGAACTTATGGCAGAATGTTTGCTGTTACTATGTCAAAACATTTGTTGTCCAACATAAATCCAATTATTCTTCATTTGAAACGTAGTTTAATTTTCTTCGTATGGTGACCTCAAAAGTTATTGAATATCTGTCGAGGCTGTCCTACAATTTAATGACAAGCTTGACCGCCTCTTGTGGTCTAGTGTTTAGAGTTCCTGACTACAAATCCAAAGGTCCCAGGTGCGATCCCCAGTGCTTCAAGATTTTCTGTGGATCTGGGACGGCCTTAACTCGGCCTCATGAGGGAAAATGAGGAGCTAATTGAATGCAAAAGTATTGTTTGCGGTATATAAAATTGAGATTAATGGCCGGAATGTTTGCTGTTCTGATCACATGACAACCTTTCTCCCCAAATGTTGGCACTATCATCGCAACAGACAGTGAGCCCTTGGTTGGAGTTCATAATCTAATACCGCTATTCTTATGACAGATATTCATATATCACCACGTGTAAAAAGTTAAACTCTTGTGTTTCCACTAGATCAATATTTTATATTTTATGATCACAAAAATGATTTGCTATAAAAACTGCAACAAAAAAAAACACGTCTTCTTCCGCCCAACCTTAACCCTTAAAGTTAAAGAATTTGTCTTGCTTGGTTATATTTTGGTGAATATCTGAATTAATAACACTTAACAAAATCATTAAAAAATAATATTTATATATAATTGCTCATAGCTTCCAATATTATTCATTACAGTCTATATATTACTGTCCCCATACACCAAACGGTTATTTCTTTCGATACCGTTCTGATACCGATGTTAATACTCATACAAGCAAGATATCTAAACAAAAGTATAGAGTAAAGGCGAGTGTATCGATATTAATAAGTGTCATTAGCTTTTAACATCCCTACCTGTGAAGTATCTTGGATTTAGGACGGCAATCTTGTCTATTGTGCATATTTAGACCCTTTATCATCTGTAGTGATCGGCAAGGCATCCAATTATTATCCTCCATCCAAACATAATCTATACACAAGTAATTGGAGACCTTCCTTGAATCATTATTAACTATTTAATGAACAATAAACGGGTCATCACTAAAAGTGAAATATTTAAAATTCAAATTTTCGATCAACAGTCACGCTTTTTATGTTTAATAAAATATTTATAAATTTATATGATAATTAAAAATACTTTGAATTAAAAATATTATATATTGTGGCCCTTAAATCTCATCCCACAAGAATATATATAATTTTTTATAGTAAATATAGCAATATAGCAATGTAACTATTGAAGGACGAACGATTGTGCCTGATTTTCAAATCAGCTTGTCAGCTTGTAAAGAAAATGGTGCTCATTGATTTGTTGGTGAAAATTTCAAATAACAGCCTTCGGAGGGATCATTTATCAATTTAGATGAAGCAGAAATACAATTTATGGTAGCACAATGGTATATCTTGCGATATTCTTTTAGATTTTGATATTTTGATATTTGTTCTTTTATGACATGGCTTCTTGTGGTTGATCAATTAATATATGTTCATTTTTAGTTTTTACTTCACAAGGTGTATTTTGACATCGATTAAACCCATTTAGAACATCGTTTCCTGTGGTTGATCAATATATGTTCATTTTTCGTTTTTGTTTCACACGGTGTATTTTGACAAATACTCATTTATAACATCGTTTCCGGTGATTGTTCAATATTTGTCCATTTTTGTTTGTTATTTCACAAAATATATATTGGCATGCACCATTTTGAAATATTGTTTTCTATGGTCAATCAAGATGTTTCCTATCTTAATTTTGTATTTCACAATTTATATCTTCATACACGCTTTTTTATAGTCTGTGACTAATCAATGTATTTCCCTCTTTCGTATATATTTCACAAGGTGTATTTTGACATAGACCCTTTCAGAACAGGGCTTACTTGCAGGGCTATGGTGATCTTTTCATAGATGATGATACTCAAAGTCTCAGTGAGTGTGTCTGATGGAATATATGGCTCGAAGACCTTCCATAGAGCGCAAGAGCAAGACTTGTTCTGAAAACACATCGACACGGTCACAAATAGGTGAAATACCCGTTCCTACGGCTACCCGGATTTTTGTTTATTTTTGAAAAACTCGACGTCACCTACACTGGTGGACACGAGAGGGAAAAAAACACCAATATTTATCAGTCTTACCGTCCACGAGGAGTTTGCAGTTCAAACCCCACCTGGGTTTAATGAAAGGGTTTTCCCCTTAATTGTTATTATACTCGCTACTCAAAAATGTGGATGCACTTCCTCTATACTCTACCTTACTCATCTTTACCCCGTTAGTACCATTAGTACACATATTTTCTTTATCACTCAGATTGGTAGTAGAATAAGGTTTAAAAAAAATTGAGAATAGTTTATTCTTCCATCAAATATCCTACCCCTTGCTACTTTAATATAATTACTTGATATCCAATTTAAGATGCACCAGCCGTCACGTGATAAAAAGCAACCCACGACTACACTGGTTACAAGGAGGTTGAAGTTCGAATCACTGCTGGGTGAGCTGCGGGAGATTTTCTTAATATGATTTATCGATGAGTCTTGCCAAACCTATCGCCATACATATCTGTGTGTACTACCTATAATTTACAAATGGAATAGTTTTAAATTATTATAGAAACGTAATGGTAGAAAAAGAACCTCTTATTTTTCCAAAGATCAGACATGAAATAATAGATACCACTACATAAACATATGATTTGTTTTGTATATTTTCAGCTTCTCATTTCACAAAGTTATATTTGCTTATATAATATATATAATTATTTATTTATGTATTTGCTTTATATTCAACTATAAGTTGGAAAATTATGATTTAATAAAATATTCCTTCGAATAAAAGTTTATTATTTTTAGAGTATTACATATTTGCAATGATGTGTTATTTTGTATCTCAATGAGCTCTGAAGATATGATCAAAATTGAAGTGCCCACATTCATTTTCCTATTAATTTTAGGATCAGACAGTTAAATAAAATAACTCTGAGAACTCTCATTAAAACCATAACTACCAAGTTTTGACCTTATATATAATATGGTTATGTTTACAGTACCAGAACATACAGTATTGAAAAAACAACACTTTGGTAGGGTTCAGGAGATTCACGAAACTTCAAAATCCATAAAAATATATTGAATTCGATTCATTTTTAAAAATATATCTTCCAAGATGTAAAAACGTATGAAATTTAAAAATATATATTTCTTCCTCAAAGACATTCAAATTCATTTTCGGGAATTCAGTTTCTGTTTTTGAGTATCTGTATTGAATGTTAAAATACTAAATTTCTATCTACGTACTTCATAAATGGGAAAACGATTTCCACCAAGTTAACAATTCCGAATGTCTTATTCATAAAATTATGTGTGCGCTTCTTCGTGACTATTTGTTCTTTGGAAACTACGAAATGTTTTAGTGGAACTTATTTTCTTGAAGTAATTAATTATTGTCGGTTAAAACTTTGTTCATCCAATATATTCCATCATTGAAAAGTTTTGTTCAATGTATGAATGTTTGTATTGAGTTGGTAAAAGTTTTAATAACATTACGAATTTGTTAAACTAATTAAAATAAGTACAGTTTGAGAAATTGGTAAAATGTTGAACATATTTTAAATTAGAATGCATTTTACAGACTCAGACATGTACATCTAATGTATTTTTACTTTACTGTAGTGGCGTTTCTTGGAGTTTTGCCAGAGTAAACCAAGCTTGTTAAAATTGTATCTGTGATTTGTTTTCGTCCAATATAATATATTTATTTGACCAATCATACATAGATTCTACAATAGGTACCTCATATAATAAATGTATTTCTTTTGAAACTTGATAAATTATGTATTGCTGAGTGATGTATTAATATCACAGATAGAGTTTAAACTAACTCTGCTTTCCCTGGAAGCACTCTCACGAGACTATTTAATTGCAATATAAAAACTACTGTAATTAATATAATCACGCTCTTTTGTCATGTGCCAAAAAATCAACCTATGAATAGTTTCTTAATTAAATTATTAGGAGGAGTGTTAATTTTTTAACACTATAAAATACACTTTGAATTAATCTGTTCTCTTAGATTTATTTCAAAATGGGTATATTGGAGTAGCTTTTCGTGGTAAATATAAATAAGTTTTTTATTTTTTAAATTAAAAATAATTTTGGGGCACTAAACAAATATAATATTTTTTGGAAATTTGAAATTTACTAAAAATATTAGATTTTGTTTTGTTTAAATCAATATATGTAGATTGTTTATTATGATTAACCAGAATAAGAAAAACTTACCTAAGACTAATTAACCGAAAACCTGAGCATTTTCTTCCAAGCTATAATAAAAATTATGAGAAAGATTATGCGATTATGTAGTACCTTTTTTTTCTTGTTGTTTTTATGAATTCCAGAAGCTCAATTTTTTTACCATACAAAAATCTCGCAACAAATAGTATTTTTAAATGATTATTATGAAAGTTAATCTATGGGAGAAATATATCTTCTGGCGTGACTGATAAGATAGAGGAACTTCTAACAACATGGAAAAATTGTTTAGAAACTAAAGATGAGAAGAAGGAGGTGAGAGAGGCTTAACCCCCCTATGCTAAGGGTTGTATAAAGCCACACACATTCTCTTTCCCAATACCTAGATATTGGGTCCTGAGCTTTTGATCTGTGGAAGGCTGTTTTTTGAATCCAAGAGAATAATGACATTTTGTATCGAACAGGTCATGTTAAAAGAAAACCTCTTCTCTGCCGTCTGAAGGGCGAGGATACACTATACAGCAGACATATAGATACAGGGTGTTTCGATTTATGTTGGAAGTAATTGTAATGTGAATAGTAGACAAAAAAACAACACAAAAATCAATTTGAACATATATGCTATGTTCGTTGGTTCCCGAGATAAAGCCATCGAAGCTTATGTTGGAATTATGAACAACCCTTTTTGATACACCCCTGTTAATGTAGTTGCAGCTCTGCCTGTGTAACAGCAGTGAAACGTCACAAGAGATGCAACATTGGTTTATCAAGTAGGGCTTTTAACAATTCAAGCAGAAACTTAAGAAGTCCATATCTCGGAAACCGTCGAACATAGGACATATTATCACAAGTTCTTTCTGTGTTGTTTGAGGTCTTCTTCCACATCACAGTTATTTCCAGTAGCGCTCGCAGAATTTGAAGTAGGGAGGTCTCATAGGGCGTTTAACCACCAGAGGGATTTTTTTTTACCATTATATACAACAATAAGCTTTTTGTTAACTCAATCATTTATTATTTTACTATTATAAATGTGATAATTTAACCAAATAATAAAGGGATTGGCCCAAATTAAAGTTGGCTTAACTGTCACATAAGCCTACTCTCACAAGAATCACCGATTATTTATAGTAGGTAAATGTGCATAGAAAAGAGAAAAATTGTTGAGAGTTGTAAACAATGATCTTACGAAAAAACGCTAACACTGAAAGCGAGGTAAGGGGTTAAAATCCTACTGACCAAAGAATAACATTTTCAGAGCATCAAGATATCCAACTTCCATTCCATGAAAGGTAGTCTACTCACTACATAAATAAATACATTTGGTGATTAATATAGACACTCTTTCTGATCACCTGATATTTTCTTTACTCACAATGTTTAACTGGTCATTACTCCCCCTCCCCCTCTCTATTTTCTCTTTGGATTCTTATAGATCTCGGGTATCCCCAAAAATACGGTAAGGGGCTTAATCCCCCTCAAGCGCCCCCCCCCCCCCATGTGTACACTACTTTTTTCTCACATAGGTTTGAACATTTACTCTTCGAAAACTAAAGTGTTGTGTGAGAAAATGATTTGTATCCTAATATATTGGTTAAAAAATGATGGGTTCTTTTATTGCATTGAATGAACCAAATCCTCTATTTCTGATGAGAAATCGTAATATCCATTAATTTTTGTCATAACAACTTTTTTTTAAGAAGTAGTTATGTGCCTACGTCCGTGTCTTAAGGTATCAAAGAAAAAGTTCCCTAAGGGATACGTTTGGAACGTTGCGCTTTATGGATTTGAAATATGGGCCATTGATGCAACTGAAAGAAAACGATTAGAAGCATTTGAAACGTGTTTCTACATGTTAAAGATATCATGGGTGGAGAATGTATAAAAGTGCAAAGGAAAGTAAATTAAGAACGTAAACTTTAAATAGCTATGCAGAAAAGAAGAGTTATCAGTGTAAGCCACACACTGAGACTTGATAGTTTAACAAAGATAGATATAGAAAGAGATGTGGAAGAGAAGAATTCAAAAGGGAGAACAAGACTTGAGTAAATGAATCAGATAGCGAACGATGTTGCCAGAAGAAGGTACAAAGATGTAACAAATTTGGCCAAGGATAGACAAAAGTGGAGTACTGCATCAAATCAGTTCCAATATATTATTATTATTATTATTATTATTATTATTTTAACACCGCGTCTTACTACCCGTTCGGGTTATACGCACTTACGCTAATGTGTAATGGTAGGGTGATTGTGAGATGAAATGAAGGACCTACAGTTTAACGTGGAATCCGAACCACGGTGGAGGCCTGGCATTACCCACATTCACAAGATGTCTTGTCAGAGGTGAAGGAAAGTTCCAATATTGATGACCTGATGAAGATTATGATTATTATAACTGCGTCTTAATTCCTATCTGGAATGTAAGCATTTTATTATTACTATTATTATCATTTTTAAAACCATGTCTTATTACCCGTTCTGGCTATACGCATATGTACTAATTACGCTAATGGTTTTAGGGATGAGGTAGATGAGATTTATATGAAATGAATCCAAACTTGCGTCGAGGGAGAGTGTAAAACCTTTTAGAGAAAAACAGTCTCGTTACACCTGACCGAGAATCGAACCTCAATCTCCCCGTCTTCGTCAGTCCAGTCCACTGAGAGGGTGGTGACATCTTATAAAATGCAATCGCCGAGGTCTAGTGGGGCAGGGATGGTTAAGGCGGAAATTTAGAGGCGAGTATACTCTTATTTTATTGTAAGGAGCAGCTGGGTGAACCAATTACGTAAAGCTTCTTAAAGTACACCTTGCCGTGATTGGAACCCCTCTCTCCATCAAAACAGACAAGATGATTATGACACACAGTTTGTATGTCAACCAATTTGGGCGATTGAGATTATCAATAAAACTAAATAATTAATAGATGGATTAATATAATGCATTTTAACGCTTAAAAATAATACAAGTAAAATGGCATTAATTAAAAACTTTTGAACAGAGATATCCATGGAACATTTATCATTTAATAGACGTCTTAATTCTCTTAAACTTTTAATATATATATGTTATTTGAGAAACCAATCTGTAACGATTAAAGTTCGTGTTTCAAATTTATCAATTGCAAACTTTTAAGATTTTTATGGGAGTTTTCAAACTTTCCTGATTTCGTAAGTTATCGTCTTAAAAAAAAAAGCAGTAGAAAAAAGAGCAGAAGTTTAAAATTCATAAGAGTTTTTTTACAAGGGTTGGAGAAGTTGGTGGGCAGATGCTATTTTTTAGTTGCTCAGTTTCTTTCGAAATTGATTGACGTAGAATGATGAAGGTATTCATATTTGACATCTTGACGGTTCTATTCATGAGAACCATGATAGTCTTCAGGAAATGTCCAACCCCACTTTACCACCACCCCCCCCCCTCCTTCCCCCAAGTTCTTTTTTCTGTTTTTATGCTCCTTCTCGATCTCAAGACACAAGAAATTTCATTGTACCCCTGTTATACCTCATCCTTTGCTTCTCTTGTGTAAAAAATAAAATCGTAGGAAGAAAACTTTGATCCTTTTGTAACAGTTCCAGTGTATTCAAAAGTGAGTGATTGAAGAGTCATGCGGAGTCTTCGACTTTCACTGTTTAGCGTCATCAAGTGATTTGAGGAATGGGTGATAAAGATATGGACTCAACAGGAGGCCCAAAATTGCTCTAACAATGCTTTTAAATATGATGGAGCTATCATCTTTTTTTTTTTTTTTAATAAACTTGTCAAAATGTGAGCTTATTAATTGTTACTTTTCTCGAACGATATTGACTTGGAAAGTAACTTCATAATTTTTTTCATCATTTTTGATACTCAAATATTTTGCGTGTATATAGCAATGTTAAACTTGATTCCCTACTCGCTGATTAGCAATTAAATGATGTGCTTTTATTTTAACTTTGTTGTTTTTATACAAGTACTCATATTTTCTTTGATATCAAAACTGTTCATTAAGTTCAAAAACATTCTCCTAAACTCTTTGTCAGATTTTGATTATTCTTTCATTTATATTAATTAAGATGACTTTAAGAAAATATGAAGTTGAAGGGTTTCGGTAAAACTAAGCCAAAGTGTGTTCAAAATCTATTGTTCTCAAGAAATCAACTTTTATAAAAGGCGTTCATTAGTATTATTACATATATTTTTTAGAAGATATAAACAAAAGAGATACTATATAACCTTCATTTTGAGTGAAGGAAAAGTTGGTAATAATGATGAGAACTAATGTGTTTCTTTCCTTTGTCTTGGCAGGTAAGAAATCATTTCTGTTCTTCCTCTACCTGTTCTGTCAACCTACTGCTGCGAGAGAAATATTATGGTAAGTGATGTATTTCATGACAAGACATTCCTTATCTGAGATCTTTTAAGAGGAGAATTCTACTTTGACCAACTTTTTTATGCGTCACGAGATTTACTTTTTTTTTTTTTTAGATACTATGACATAGTGAAGAGTGTGGAATCTTGTAATCTGGTTGTGATCTTGGGAAAAGTTATACAATATAAGACAACCGGGCGTTGTCATATTTATGGTTGATGTGTTTTATCAGTTCAAAACTAGGATAACTCACGATGACATATAGGGATATTAATACTTTAAGGAAATATTTTTACATTCTTAAGGACAAAAAACAGGTAGACAGGATCATTTTAAATCTTATCTTGATTTAAACAATCATTTTTTGAGAGCGTGGGAAAGTTATTTTAAGCCATTTACGATATGATATGTATTTTTTAAAAGTGTTAGTGAAGTACTTCCAAAAAAATTATATGTTTTAAAGTTGTTGTTTTGAATTTACTTCACTTACGGAGATACAAGTTTGCAGATAAAAGAAATTCTGTGGCTAATTTGACTTATAACTTCCTAATTGGTAAACATGTAAACTATGGAATCAAGTTTATCTAGGCTAGTTTGCCAGAAATAGGGAGGTTGGATCTAAAGTCTCGACTTTAGATACTGAGAGTAATTTTTTTCATAAATGGTTTTCCACTCTCCCTACATGCAAATGCACGTACATTTAATATAAATTCTATCTCGATGTGGTAGATGGGCAGTAAAACAAAACGCGGCGCCAAAAAAAACAGGGTGTCCGGCGACCTGGAAAACCTAAAAAACAAAGAACAGTCAGGAATCTGCTTGGCCGGGGAAAAATCATCGATAAGTAAGGGAGTTTTATCAAATTTCTGGAATTTTCTAATATTCATTAAGGAAATGAACGACTTATATTTACAATATTCAAAATAATATATTTCTTACATTTAATATACACTGTGGATCTATTTTATTACAGTTTTCCCCATTGAGCAGACTAATCTATATTATCAAGGCCAAAAATGTGATTTTCGTGGTGTCTTTAGCCAAAGTTGAGTCATGGCTATGCGCATTTGCAAGGACTCGATAATTTTATATGAAGAATAAATTAAAATTTGTCTCTCACAACAATTTGAAAATTTACTGGTGTAAAGCAATTTTAAAAATGTATGATGTCATTGAAACCTATCTTAGATTGCACTACCCAATAGCCCAGTCTATCCTAAAATCTTTTAACATCGGCATACTGTGACAAATAATTTCAGAATGCGTTTGTGTCTAGTAATAGTATCATATCAAATTTAGATCTTAATAAAATAATGTTTGTAATAAATATTGTCTGGAATAGTTGTAAATTAGCTCTGGAAAACATTACGAGTCAGGGATATAGTTTGACTGAACACTTTAAAAAAGTAAAAATATGTATTTTGTGATATTTTAACTATCGACATGTAAATCAACCACGCACGTTTGATCATATGAGATTCAAACACTATTATTTTACAAGGAAAATATAGTTTGCAGTTATTTCATTGAAGAGCTCACACTATTGACTTATTTACTGAGTAAACAGTAAAATGTTCCTTAGAATCCAATTCCTACAACTTTGAACGGGGGAATTGAAATTCATATAATCAACCGTTAGAAGTAGTTTCTCAGAATATACTCCTCACTCCTGGGAAACTTATTTCATCAAGTTGTATAATACGGAATGAATTATAGAGTTAAGAGATGTATGTGACGCAGCGTGCTTATTTATCCTAAGTAATTAGTTTTACTGTTTTGAAAAGGGGGGGGGGGGGAGAGTGGTGAATTGAGGGAGAAGCCTGTTGTTATATAGACGAAGGGAAAGGAGGGTAGACAGACATTAGACTGGTATTTGAGTTCTAGAAAGAGATGAAAATTTCCTGGGCTAAATTTTGAAGTGGAAGCTTGCGGTGGAGCGGTTAGAATGTAGAGGCGGCACCTAGATCCTATTATATATATATATATATATATATATATAATTATTATTAGTGTATTAAAGCATTAAGGAACAAGAAAGGGTTATATAGGGGACACGGTGGATAAAGGAGGGGGGGATAGATGTTGCTACCAAATTCTCGGGCCAACCCTAAAAAATTAACAAACTGGGTGATGATAGAAATATTGAATAATTAACATAAAGTGTTTACACAGGGCCGCAGTCATTTGTTTCTATACTACTATTACTAAAACTACTACTAGATCCCCCTTTCACTAATAATAATAATAATAATAATAATATATATTATTATTATTATTATTATTATTATTATTATTAATTGAATATTTTCCAAAAAGGGAAAAAAATTCCGTTTTAAATCTCTAGTTCTAGTATATATGAAAATGCTTGTATCATTGTGTAAATACATGTTAGGGCCACAAGAAACAATTAATATTTTACTTTTCAGCTGTATTTTGACAGGCAGAGTTTTTTTTAGCAGCCATTACGCTACTTTCTTGTTAAACACATTCTTCCGTAAGATTCAAGCAAATTACTCCATTCTAAAGTATAAGTTGAATTTAGAGGAAGTGTACCCACATTTTCGTGAATGACGAGTGAGAATACCACTTAGCTTAAAACCACCCTCAGTACATCCGACTGTGATTCTAACCTCAATCTTCTCACTATCGGAAATATCTTACTAATGCGAAAATGACGTCATAGACCAGTGGTTATCAATATATTTTTGCTCACGGTACACTGAACGTGCAAGTTGGCAACACTGTAAGAGATTTGGTCATGCGCGCACAGCCTATTTTTTTAATTAATGTATGTATTACAATTATTATGTATATATTTGAAGTATCACACATTGATCGGCCCCGTGGTATAATGATCTGTGCACCCGGCTACAAACCTAGGGGTCCTGGGCTCAGTTCCTGGCTGGTATCACGGGTATTTTTTTCAGAAAGGGGAATCATCCCAATGGTCACCAGGGTTTGGTTAGTGGCTCCACAGCTTTAGAATCACTATCATCTCAATGTGGGTCTGTGTGGACAACCTACATAGGTGTAACCAGAGAAAAGTTCTGTTCCCAAGGGCGGGAAAAGGTCTACTCAAACACACACACACACACACACACACACATGATTGAACTAGATAATATATCTATCTATTCCTGTCAAGGATGCTATAACAAAATGAAAAGGAAATACTTTCTTTAAATTTATTTAGTGGGACTATTTACATTTCTGTTTTGCATTACTTCATGACACACAAAATTATCGACCATCCCGGTCCGTTGCTACACCAAGTGTCCCGTCCCCTTTTACAGTGCCGACGTAGCTGCTCCCTACTCGAGCAGAGATAACGAGAATTTCTTATCATATAAGAGTCAACAGTGAACTTTCTAAACAGACTGATTATATAACCACACGATAATTTCTACGAGTTAGAACGAAAGGTTTCACCAATTTGGCTGTGAAAGGTATTTTTTTCTTACATAACTTCCAGCGTTCTTCTACAAGCCACAATCGACATGGGACCGAATGCTTTATTTTCCATTCGATGGAAGTTGTGCTACAGATTTTGATTGCTCATGAAAAACCATCGACCTCAGCTGGGTTTGAACCCACGAATATTGAGTCCTGAGGCTTCCTCTTTACCCCAGGACTACTGAAATCGACTTATCTCAGTTCAACAGGAAGTAAGCTACGCGTGTAAGTTTCCCTTATTGGATCATGGATCAATTTAAAGAAAAAAAATATGAAACGATGACCTCAAATTCCTAATTTCACTTTCGTATTAGACTTGCCTGCTGAAAAAGATATCGGAGTTTATATTCCTGGTCAGGTCTAATGATAGTGTTTTTTTCTAAATGGTTTCCCATTCTTCTTCCACAAAAATATTGGTAGATTACCTCTGAAATGCCTCTTTCTTCATCCCTACTCATAGAGTACTTATCATATATGCATGAAATCTCAACAAGTAGTAAGACGCAATGAAAAAAGGATTTTAATTAATTACTCAACTGTTTGACTGTAGTCATTACATTCTTTGAAAAAAATATATATATTCCAAAAAAATGTTCTCTTATTTCTTAAAAAATATTATAATTAAATGAAACTATTTTTAATATATTTTTATCAACAATAAAATAGATTCGAGAATTTCGCGACACTTTGGTGTGTCATATAACCCCTTTTGAGAACCAATTCCTTAGACCATGTAGCCATTGAAGCATTTCTAAAAAAACATTGTGATATTTTTCTTTAGGCGTATGTGTCTGCAGCTAGAATAATAATAATAATAATAATAATAATATATATACATGTGCTTTTTCTTATAAACACATGCACACAATAGGCATGTATTGACTCAGAGATAAGCTTTATCCATTTTTTTTAGTAAAATTGAAATCAAGGGAATAATTTTCTTCAATTTTAGAACCTACATTTCCCCAGACAAACATTACAGGGAATATACTTGAGTGTTATGACACCAGTTTCTATGGGAAGCAAGTAATGTTCTGACGAAGTGCATTAAGCACACACAACACGAAGTGGCTTGCAAACATTGTCAACAGCTGTCTTCTCGAAATGAGATTGCTGTTGCGCTCGTTTTAACCCCTTTTCCGGACCCCCTCCCCCCTCTTAGACCTCTTACGCACCCCTACATTTCCCCTACTCTATCCCCCTAACACCCTATTCCAACATCTAGTAAATTCTGCACTATTTCAGAAGCGTGGTTTCCTTCAACTCGTTGGCTTTTAGGAAGGGGCAGAAGAAAGTGTTTTAAGGGTTGAAATTTCAGGGTAGCTGGTTCACTATAGGATGCGGAATGTTATCATTATGAGTGGTTGTATTTATTCGCGGGACTACTTTACGAGTAATCCCATTTCGGTGGTCACCAATGGTCTAAGGTTTCACTCTAACAACATAGTGGACGTCTGATTATGGTGAGATCAGGGTTCTAATCCTAGTCAGCTGTACTGAGGTGGTCTTTCTAAAATGGTTTCCACTCTAGCACCACGCAAATGCTGGTGTACTTCTGAATTAAACTTTTTTCATTTCTAGAAAAAACTATACGATAATTTTCTATATTATGTATATAAAGTGACAAAATTAAATTTTATCTTGAAACAAACATTTATGTAAAGTAACAATTTTGTTAATTTATCCTATAAAATCCTAAATTTAAACCACGGGTTTTAGTTTAAACTTTCCAATGGTTTTATAAAATCTATTTACCTTGACGTAAATACTTATATTCAGTAGAAATATTTTTTAAGTGTTTGATTTATAAGTTTATTTAATGTTTTCTTAATTGGTCATAATTTTGAATGAATTTCCAAAGTAAAAATAGATTTGATTTGTCTTCGTCCTTATTTTTATATCTTAGATATTTTAAATATACTGTCGATTGTTTTATTAGATAATAATAAAGTACCCAACATCATATTTTTCTTTATTCAGTTTTTATAAATTTTACAAAAATAAATTCATTTATTTAATGGTAAAAATAATAATATTTTCTCAGGAAAAATAGGCTTATTTATTCTCCAGTCACCTTTTCTAAGTAGAATCTTAACAATTTTATTTGATCATAGATTAACTTTCGTTAAGGCCACCGCGCTTTAAAACAATTTAAAGTAATTGCAAGTTTGCATTATTTATTTGTTCAGTACTGGCTGATATATATTTAAAATATATTAAGTATATGAAAAATATATTGAGCATTGTGGAATGTTATACATATTAAAAATAGTTAATAATATTAAGAATAAAAAGTAACATTAAAAACAAATAACTAAATAGTAAGCAGTAGTAATAGTAACATTATGCAAAAAATAGATCAGAATATTGTAAGTTTAAATAATATAGGCAAAACCTTTACATGATAAATTGTTGATATGGGATAATAATAAAAATAAGTGGAAACGAAAATGATGTAGTTAACTTAACGTTCACTTTTTTTTGCCACCACTTCTTACTACCTGTTCAGGTTATACGCATAATTGCTTAAATGGAGTAGAGACGAGGAAGGTTGAATTTTATAAGAAGTGTACCTAAATTTGCGTGAAGGGAGGTGAGTAGAAAACTATTTAGGAAAAATCACCCTCAGTTCACCTACCCGGGATTAGACCCCTAATCCCCTTGTCATCAGCAATTTAGTTTATAGTGGCAGTGACCCCTTAGACCAAAGGTTCCCAAACTCTTACAGTTGACGCATTTCTTGGTAGATGATCAAATTCCCCGCCCCCTACACCTCTATTTTTTTGAATATTTATAAAAAAAATTATAAATGCTTTCTAGTCACGTCTTTATTTTGTACAAAAACCAATGTGACAATGGCAAGAAAAATAACTAAAGAGTATCATGATGGTTGGCAGTGTTTTGTTTTCATCAGTTCTTGAATATTAGTTTTGATGTTTGACAGAGCACGCCGCAAATCGGTTTCCATTTTAAAGTCGACAACGCTGTTTAATTCATATGAGAGTTAGAGTTGAAGATTTGGCGATCATGCATATGGCAGCGTTTTTCAAACTGTGCTCCGCCAGTTTATTTTTATTTTATTTAGCACCGCGTCTTACTACCCGTTCGGGTTATACGCTTAAGTACTAATTACGCTAATGGATTAGGAATGGGAAAGGTTGCATTTAGAGGAAGCGAACCCGCATTTTCGTGAAGGGAGAGTGGAAAACCATTTGAGGAAAAACCAACCCCCAGTGCACCCAACCGAGATTTGAACCTCGATCTCCCCGTCCTGGTCAGTCTGTCTCAATACGACTAGCGCGTCAGCTAACTACGCCACCGAGGCGGGTTGTTCCGCCAGTTATTTCGAGCTCCATGAGGGAATTGTAGAATATTCGTCACACTATAAACTAGCAGCAGTAATTAGGATTACCAACTTTTAAAATTCTGAATAAAGGACATTTGCCAAAGGTCCAGCTAGAAAATGTGCGTGATTTTCCGTCTGTTTTATACTTTCTATTTTTTAAAAGTTTGTGAGAGTATTTTTTTGCAATAATAAAATGTATTTTTTATCCAAACACGAATGTTCACATTAAATAATTATTTTTTAATAGAGACTATATTTAAAACATTCCTTTTTCATATGATTCAAAATACAAACTTAATTTTATTCTTCTAAATCTCATATCTCAATCAACAAAAATTTTTGTTTGCTTCTTGAAATGTGTATTCTCTCTAGTTGGGACCCCATTCCCCCCCCCCCCCCCCCCCCCCCCCGCTGAACCAAGTAGGCGGGGGAGGTAAAATAAAGACTTATTCCGAGGGAGTGACAGTCGTGACTTTACTTCTACCTCCAGAGTCGATTTTAGAGAGAGGGGAGGGAGGTAGGAGTAGATAAAGAAGTTAGGCCACCCAGGATACTGTGTGTTTACCTAGACCAAAATATCGTCCGTTATTTTATATTAGAATCACAGGGGAACGATACTTGGTTTATTTTAAATGGATATACTAGATTAAAAAAAAAATCCCAACTCCTGATCAAATCGACTAAAGTTTTAATAAATATATCATTTGAAAGGTTAACGGAGATCAAATCAACTGAAAAAATTTAAATAAATCCACGCGGATGTTTATGACATAGATTTATGTAGATGGTACATATATGTTATTATAGAAGACTAATATAAAACCAAATATATTTTATTGGTGCTTACAGATTTTTAAGTCATCTTAAGGTCCATTTAATTTGATTATATACTAAAATTAGTGTTATTGTGCCTCAAACATTGGCCTAAATATTTGTATGAATATAAAAAAAATCTGGACATCGAGTTATATAGATGACAAATAAATTAGTACAGCTAGGAGACATTTGATGTAAGCCAAGCTATTATAGTCGTTTTGTTCGGTTGTAGCTGCTTCTAAATATAATTTTATTTAAATTGGAAAATTACACCTGAATAAAGACAATGGACACTTGAAACCTGGGTCAAGGATTCGATTCCCGTGTTAAGGTCTAATTTTTTTTATTCAAAGAGTATAGTATACATTTGACTGAGCCAATATTTAATTGAGTTTGAAACGTTAATTTAAGGCAAAGTAAGATGAAAAATAAGCATACTATGATCATATTCTTATCCACACAGAAGGTCACACAGAAAAAAGCATCAGTCTCGTCTTATATGATCTGCAAGTAAATGAAGACCGGGACTCAAATCCCGGTCTGAGTGCACTGTGGTGGTTTTTCATCAATTGTCTCTCTCCTTACCTTCATTCAAATGCGGTCACTCTTATTATAAATACTTAACTCTTCATGACTACAACATTAGTGTATATTTGAGGATAATCTGTATCAGTTTGAGGAGGAGGAAGATGGTGAACATTTAAAAAAAAGTATTACTATTTAAGAAAATAAATAATAATGTTTAAATTTAGCGTAGAGTCTGAGGTGGATGTTTAGTTCTCATTAATAGTCTGGTTCATTTTGAGATAATATTAACATTGTAAGGTATGTTTTGTTAACATTACAATTATATCAATATGACCCCATTGATAAAAACCATAATATCAGTCCGAAATCCAGCCATAGCGACTGAGTGACCGCTATCTGTTGGAGAATATAGTGACAACTTCTGAGGGTAGAGGGTGTCATGTAATTACCACAATGAAGCGTCTCTCTGACCGTAAATCTCATAACGTCATTAAAAGTATTTAAAAAAAATTACTATAAACCTACTAATTTAGCGAAGTTTTAATTTTTAATTAGTTTTATGTGTTACTTTATGCAACTAAAGTTGTACACCTCAATGGCATCACCAGGAAATGGCGAGTGTGTTTAGAAAATAAATATTTCTAAACATTTCATTCGTTGATGAATCAATTAAAACAAAATTAAAAAAGTAATATTTTTAACATTTCATTCTATTAAAGAAAAAAAAAGATTATTTAATTTTTCGTTAACTTTTACATCTAGCAAAGAACGGAATGTGTGCATCAAGGGGTACTTGTAATTTTAAAGATGAGAGGTTTTTTTTTCCATACTTTCTTTACTTATACTTTTTTTTTCTTCTTCTCCCTTTTTGTTGAAAATTGAAAAACATTAATGAGAATGGTCTTGTTGGTTTTCCTGCCCTCTCATCACTGTTCCGCAATATTGCGAGTGCCCGAAGGCGTTTGAAAAAAAAAAGTTAAAGGGGGGGGGGGGGGGGGTGAAGAGAGGTTTAGTAAAAAGGATGTGGTACTTCTGGCTGCTAAAGCAAACTGAAATGTAAAATTTTTTTTAATACAAAATAGGGGCATGAATTTAATCAAACTCAACGTTCAAATTTATATATAAATATAGCCTATATATATATAATAGTGATGCGTTTGGTTGGGTATGTCGATTGATTTTATTTTTGTGAATATCGTTTCATATATTCAAGGAATAATAATTAACATTCAGAATAGTGTATTAATTTTTATAATTACAAATAAATTTCCCCAGCAGAGTGAATAGCATTTTTCTTTTTGGCACCGCGTCTAACTACCTATTCGGTTTGTACGCTTATGAACTAATTGCACTAATGTGTTAGGGATGAGGAAAGTTTAATTTAGAGAACGTGTAGCCGCATTTGAGTGGATATGAAGGGAATGAAAAAAATGTTTAAGAAAAAACAATCCTCAGAACACCCGATTAGATTCGAGCCACGTACTCGCTGATATCGAAAGTCTTAGTCTATTTCGTGACCTACATGCGACCATTCAATAGCTGGTTTTATTCTAGCCAGGTGGATCCTATTCAGATGATACAAGCTATTTTCAGCAATATTAATTTACCATCCTACCTCCAGTCAGTTAATAGAGTATATAGGTTAGCTGTATAATTAACATAAATAAATTGTTTGCTAAAATAAACATTATCTCATACATAATGTGAACATTATTGTTAAAATATTGATCTACATTTTGCATGAAACTTATGGTTTGATGCTACCATATTAACATTTTATATTTATTAGTTTACTCTAATGTCAGTACGTCTTAAACTATTCTTATTCCTTAACTTATCCTCTCTCTTTATTAATTTCTTGTGTAGGAGAATGAAGGAGGACATGAAGTAGGAATTAAGAGTGAGTTGTATCTTTATTCTCGTTTGAATAGTTAAGCAAAGTTTAATAAGGAATTTTAGGTGACCTGGCGGTCTAGGGGTAAGGTGTCAGACTTCTGTGCTGGGGGTCCGGGGTTCAATCCTCGGTCCAGCACAGATTTATCTGATTACCAAACCCTTCCTTCACCTCTGACAAGACGTGTATTAATCACAACTTGTGAGTGTGTGGAATGCCAGGCCTCCACCGTGGTTTGGATTCCACGTTAAACTGTAGGTCCTTCATTTCATCTCACAATCACCCTACCATTACACATTAGCGTAAGTGCGTATAACCCGAACGGGTAGTACGTCACAATGCTATTAATATTAATAATAATAATAATAATATAAGGAATTTTAAAGTAAACCACTAACATTAGAAAGTCCCGAATGCAAATACTCCAGACCACAACGTCAGCGGAGTGGGTTTAATTTTACTAATCACTTTTAGCTAAGAAGAAAGGTTTTTGTTTCTAGCAAAGCTAATTGAAACATATCTTTCTATCCACTTATAATTTCTTTAAATTTCCTTCATAACAATTTGTATTAAGTTTTAAATTATTGTATTCTCAATCCAAATATTAATTACAGCTAACTATAGGGCTAGAAAGGTGGGGAAACTGCCGCCCCCCCCCCCTCCCCCTTGGGAAATGATTGAACATCTTTTTTGCAATTTATGTAATCCTCTAAGTGGAGGTTCCACATATATTTACTGTATGCATTGAGGTCTATAACGTACACTTTCTAATCTGACTGATTATATCAGCATATGACTTAATAAAAAACTTAAATCTAGAAATAACACAATACCAAGGCCCTTAATTAATCATTGTTTTTGGGGAAACACACAATTCTACTAATTATAACTTTTCGGCCACGCCGGGAATCGAACCCAAAGTGTTTTAAACTAGTAAATAGTAGACATTGTAGGCTGAACTGTTGATTTTCTTCCCTCCTTTAATATTTTGTACATTAGAGTCTACTGTTTGTGATAATGCTTATAGTGCCTACTTCAAGTTATGATATAATCCACGTTGTCAAAATATCTTCGAATTCACCAAGCAGGCAATATCGTTAATGTGATACATTTAAAATGTTCGGTTACATCCCACCCCCTCACACACACACACACACACACACACACACACACACACACACACACACATACACACACACAATATATATATATATATATATATACATACACTTCTCTAAACAATTAATTAGTTTTACACGCTTTTATATCAAATAATATATTTGAAGGACTTAAAATAATCTAACTTAATAGAGGTGTCTTTGGCAAGTTTTTTTGACAGAGACTATACATTTTTGGTCCTCCAAATCGTGGTTGGTTGGATGAAGAGCGGCGCGGAGGAGAATAAAGAAGAATAACTTCGTCCCTGGTGCTGTTACGAGATGTGCGACGGGGAGGATCTCTTTGCATTCTTACCACCCCCTGACAACTTAATGTACCCCCCTTTCCGGAAACAGTGGTCTCCCTACTTGACGACATACTGGGGTGCCCGCTGGAATATCTGGCCTCACTGATGAGTGCAAAGGCTCAGTGCAAAAAGTGAACTTGAAGATACAAAAAAAAAATCTACAATCATTGCGTTGAGAAACAGTACACGTGAAAATAATTATGGCTTTATAAGATAAATATAAAAAACAAAAACATTTTAAGATTCTTTACATTTTGTATTTATTCAACCTTTATTTATATTTTGGATTATTACTAGATTCAGTTCTTATATAAATAGTTCAAAATAATATGTATTTTGTTTCTCATCAAATTGCTGTTGTTTTTTTAATTTTTTTATCAACGACACAAATTTTAAAATAATATTGTTATACAGGAACATATTCGCTCAACATTTTAATAAATAATAAATATATATTTAATGTTTACTTCAATTAAAAGTTTTTATATACATATAATGAGTTCTGTCTCTCTTTCTATATATGTAGAATATATAAATGTATATATTTAGTTTTATACTTACAGCATGTGATGTAATATGTTTGCACGTATGCTAGCATATACATGCATGGATATAAAGTAAAAATGACTGTATATATCTTTGTGTGTGTGTGTATATATATAAATATATATAAACAAATTTGGCACAAATAATTCTTTTAAATAGTATACATTTTTTCAACTCTTAACTGAACAAATAGCTTTTTTTTTAACTAAAAAACTATTTGGTGGTTCAAAAGAAACATCAAGTCTTAATGTAAACAATTTCACTTTTATATTTTTATAAAAGAAATGTGAAACTGTAGAAAAACAATTTTTAAATCAACGTACACGATTTAAAATGTAAGTTTATGTTTCAGAAAAATATAAAAAAAAACTTAAAAGTGGTTTGATTCAAAAATATGTGTGCGGCGTTCTTTATTTTAAAACACTTCTATAATAAATGCTTTAAAAGTATCTACATTTTGTAGAATTTGAGTAATATTTGAAATTAATTTTAAAAGAATTAAATGGTGGTTTAGTTCACGCCTGATAAAATATATGCATTGTTAGTTTCTATTTAAAATGAACCCCAACGCCCCTCATAGACTCTCACTTGCTTTTATCTTAAAATATACATTTACTAAAAACTCGTTATGATTGTGAAACTAAATAAAAGGTCTAAAAATAATAATTGTTGTAAAAACGTTATACCAAAGATACTAAATGAAATAATCTACACTGTTACTTATTTTATAGTATTATTAACTAGGAAATCTGTTACAAAAATATTAGAGACAAGAGAAATATTTTTGTCCACCAAATAGCATAAGAATAAAATTAGCTTTCCAAGATTTGAATTAAAAAAGTATATAATTTGCTTATAGCTAAGAAATTGTTGGTTTTATAAAAATATATTTTAAATAAAAGATTGTTATCTTTACTAGTACTACAACTTTAAAATGGTTCGTTATTTTGTATATCAAATAGTTGAGTAGAGATTATTAAAATTGGAAAATTCTCATATGTAAAGTACCCTCAAAGTCATTGTCATTAGAAAATTAGAATTTCCTTCTTGTTTATTAAGATAAACAGTGTCTAGATATAAAATTTAATCAAAATCATTAAAGCGAGTTTCAAGAACATTGATTTGATCTCTTTTTTTCCCTTCAGTAAACTAACCCTAATTATAGGTTTAAATATCTAATTCCAAAAACCCTTTGGGGGACCTTTTGAAAACTCCAGATACAAAGTTGTAGCCAAATCGGTAAAGTAATGTCGGCTCTATCCCGAGGTATAGACAGAGAGATGGCATTGCAAAAACCACTTTTTTGAGGGTTTAAGGGGTCATTAAACAGCGACATTTATCAAAATCCCTTGTTCAATTATCTTGACGATCACAATAGTTAATTCTCCGAGGTGTCAAGAGAAAGGGAAAAGAACTAAAATGAGCTTGAGTCAAGTCCCCCCCCGATTCACAAACTCATCCTAATTATAGGCGCCAACCCCTCCTTTAGCCACCACCAGCCCATAGTCGTTTTATTTCAAGAGAACGTGTTTGTCGAAGGGGCACAGTGCACCACTAAAGTTTATTTTGTGGGCGTAAGCATTCCCTTCTGTTTTGAGTCGACCTACCCGATCTTTACGAGTTGGGTTGGTCTAACGCAGCGTAAACCAAAGTTTTAGTGTTCTCACGGTTCGCTTTCAGCGGTTTGATATAGAAAAATAAAAATAAAGTTACCCACCGCTCTATCTATTTCTTGACTATGTAGGACCATTAGTGTTCCCGTTTAACTTTATAGACGTGAAGTTTAGAAACAAATCACGTCAAACGTCACGTACAAAGATTTATACCAACATCGCTTTAAAAGGATAACATGGGAAACACTAAACGACTGGTTTAATCAAGTTTCCGCCAATTCAGTTATTCTAGTCATAGGATAAAGTGTTAAAAAAAAATTACATGACATAGCTTTACAACTATATTTTATTTTGAAAAACCTCAAGTGAACTTGAAGAAGTAATATTTCTAATCTTTTGATGCAAACTGATATTTACAAAAAGTAACGTATTTTATTTTTACCTTGGATTTAATGGCCACTTTTTATTCAACCGGATGTATTAATGTAATACTTAGACACTCTAATATCCTATTTTCGCAGAAAGTAAGACAATATAATTGATCTACTTTTACTATTCGTTTAACCCGCTTCGGTGTCCGCGTGTTCTAACACGTTACTCTCGTATTAGATTGGACTGTCAAAGACAGGGAGATCGGGGCTCGATTCTGGTCGGGTGCACTTAGGGTGGCTTTCCCAAATGGTTTTCCACTCTACTTCCATGCAAATCCGGATGCATTTCATCCTAATTAATAAAACATTAGTGTAATTAGTACATAGGCGTATAATCTGAACGGGCAGTAAGACGCGGTGCTAATAAATAATAATACTATTCATATATATTTAAGGTCATGTGATCTTCAGCTACCAACTTATAATATATTTGGCCGATATAAAACAACAGTAATAAAATATAAAATTATAGTCAAATTTGGCAGAAAAAGTTTGTGTTTAGTAAAAATCTCTTTCTATGAAAGTTAGACATTAGTTAAAGAAATTATAAGAAATCACCGAAATATGCTTTCGCGTCAGGGTTAAAAATCCAAAATATGTGTATTTAAGTAAAACACAGTTGTTAATAAATAATTAAGGTACAAGCTGGGGTCCTGGCAGGATATTTTATCCCATTTATAGCCACACTCTGCCTTGTGTAAGAGTTATCGGTTGTAAATATACAAGAAAATATCTCATGCTTTATATAGTTATTTTTATAAGAAAAGGTAGCCTGAAACAAACTATTTTTTTATGTATAATATTTTCCGTTTCTACAAAATTATTACAGTGTAAACGCACATTCTTTTTTTTTAAAGGATCATGTTTCTTGAAGAAGTAATTTAGAAGCACAGCCTCGCAGTGATTTAAGAATGTTGGAGAAAGTTTTTTTTTTAAACTGCAATGTCCCCCCCCCCCTACCTCCTACTACCACCTAGCACGAAAAGTGAGCCCAAGGGAGACTCCTGTTATTGATTACGACAGCTAATAGCTCAAAACCACCACCCTCCCCACATTTCCAGAGTTGTTATCAGAAAGGGGTGGATTCTATAAGAGACTAGTGGAACTCTAAGAATGTAGCAGTAGATCACACATTCAGTTTGTCAGATCTCGAACAAGGAGGGTAAATTTATCTTTGGGAATGTGAATATATTGACCACCAAAATAATAAAGTAAGTGCTGATGGCACTCTATTAGTTGAAAAACCATTTTATAAATTCAGTATTATTTTTAATGATTTGGTTTAAAAAAAAATTCAGATTCACATTCTTTATTTAATTAAATGCTTTTTATTTAATTATATAACATATTACGAATACTTTGTAGTGCTTTAGTCATTTTATTTTAGTTTGCATATATATTGAAGGAAGGTTATTATCATAGAATTGTATTTCCAATTTTAATCACTCGCTATTTTTAAGAAAAATACAAATAGCTTATTTTACAAATGTTCACGCGATATTAAGCGCCAAGCTCGTAATATAATGGATTTTTGGGTAACCTATAGCAGTGTCCTCTAGGTCGATATTTGAATAATAGTTTGGTTCATTTGAAGGGGTTTTCGAAACTAGATTGAATCCTTTTGTGTGTCTTTGAGAAGCGCTTCGGTACGAAATTTAACCCTTTTCTCTGTTATTGGGATGCATTTAGACAAAAAAATGAATACTTTTGTGTATTTTTGGGGTTGCGTTTTGACATGAGATTAAACCCTTTTTTGTGTTTTTGGGGTGAATTTAGACACAAGATTGAATACTTTTCTGTGTTCTTGGGGGTGCGTTTTGACACGAGATGTATGCATTTAAGGTGTGCTTAGACACTAGATTTAACTTCTTAATGTTTTTATCTTCTCTTTTCGCAAATGGGGGTACATTTCCTAAAAATAATCCTTATAATTCTTTTACTTAAATAAAGAAATAAAATACATTGAGATTGGTGTAAAAAGTAATTAAAAACAAGCTAATAATAATTATAGCAATTTTTCTAGGATTCGTTATCTAACCTCAATTTCCAGAAATAAATTAATCTTACAGTAGCCCCGTGTCTTCTTTGGTGCTAACTGACAGCTCACAGTTGACTTCTGACAGTCAACATTTAGGTATATACCTAAATTTTGCTGTCAGAAGTGACAGCTGCTAAACAAATGTTTTGGTAGATGATAGGGTTCGGCTGAGGGATAAATAATTTGGTCTGGTAACTTTTCAAAGCCGTCAGATATCAGCTGTCATTCAGCACCAAAGAAGCCATGGGGCTACTGTAGGTTGTATTTCATTCGGGTGATGTATTTCCATAAAAGGTTGATTTTGAATCCACTCAGTGGCCACATGGTCAACATTAAGGCGTCACTCTCGCTATATACTAGACTGCCAATGATGGGGATCTCGGGGTTTGAATCATAGCCTGGTGTACTGAGAGTATTTTTTCCTTTATTAATTTACATTCTACCTCCACGCAAATGTTGGTACACTTCCTATAAATTCAACCTTCCTAATCTGCAACACAATAGCGTGGTTATTTCACATACTCACAAACCAAATGGGTAGTAATACCTTTGTCTACAAAAAAATAATAAAAAGTGAGGGATTAATTTTGTATAATCTAATACTTTTCCTGCTAATAGGCTACCAAAGTTTTCAAAGGTTGTTTTTTGTATATAATTTAAGCCTATTAAAAATACATGTTTTCGAGAGTAACTTAGTAACGTTAGATTAAAGGCATTTTTTGTTTTGTGCCCTTGGGAAAAGACCGTGTTTACAATCCGTCATATAACAAGGAAATAAGCGCTTACGGAAATAAAGTTAATCCATAAATTTTGCGTTGTTCATTTTAAACGACAAATAAACTGTCAGAAAATAAGAGAGAGAAAATCAAGTAAAAGATTATACGAAAATACCATTCACACGCACTTCACGAAGTTACTCGAGTAATACGAAATCTATTCAAGCTGGTCGGGGAAGTTTAAGGGGATTGTGGTGTAGTAGAGGGGTAAGGGGTGGTATTTTTTACCAAACAAAACATAGAACTCGGAAGTCCCATTCTCAATTCATCTTCATGTCATATCATCAATTGGAGGATCCCCCCCCCCCTTTTTTTTACTTCAAATCCATATTTTTCTCTTTCTCTCATTACTAAAAAAACCCTCTACAGCACACTGCAATAATTTATATTAATTTTATTGGAGGATCTGAAGGTTTTTTTTTTATTCGGGGGGGTCCGTCCCCTCCTGTGTTGCCCTGTTTTTTTTTTCTACCTCGCTCGTATTAACCAACCCCCTTTTCTCTACACTTTTATCTTTCTCTTCGGACAAAACGTGCCAATAGCATGGGCATGAAGGTTCTGAAAGAGCGTGCGAAGGGGAATACAGGACGAAAAGGAGGGGGGGGGGCACTTGGGGCACTCCCGTGTCGCTCGGGGCTTTTGTTTTAAAACTGCCTCCCTCGTCTGAATTAGCCGGGGAACTTCATCGCCTGCTGTTTAAGAGTAAAAACTACATTTATCACATCAGTTCTTAATAATTATTTTCTTATGTTCTAAATATTACTCAATTTCATATTCAACTTTCAAAATTAGTTTTTTGTAACTAACGTAAATAAATTTGTTCGTTTGTATTCAATCCGAAAATATATTTGTATTTGAATTATGTGAAGTATAGTTAACCGTAACATTTATTGTTGGTTCCCATGTTACTTTTTTTTTAATATTGGCATACATTTTCACTTGGCTATGCTTTGGAATTTTTGCAATATTTATTGGTATATAAACTATTTAATATTTTTTCTAAAAATGTGTTATACTATAATGTAGATAATTTGTTAAATAAAAATAATTATTAAACTTTACAGATCCTTAAGAACGTGCATCATATACCAATGAACTCTGTGATACAGTCAGCTAGAAATCGTAAATCTACACACATTATTACACGTTGATCCTTTCTGACTAAACATTCATGTTTGTAACGTCAATTTATCTCTACACATGATCTAATTAAACAGTAGTGTCACCGTACAATTGTAAGACTAATTAGAGTTTAAAACGGAAGAAATAAGCATATTCTGATCACGATCTAATATACAGGATGTATTTTAAATAGTGTCAATTATCCTACGGGAGTATTCCCATCGACTAAACTTTTAAGAAAATTTCGTATAAAAATTGCTTGTAATCTAAGCTAAATGGAATTGTATAGTTCATTTAATAATCAACCCAACAGAAGAAGTAATTCAACTAAACAAGATCAAATTAAACCGAAACAAACAAAAACACAAGACGACGGAACATTTTGTTACAAGAAATATTCAAAATGGTGTCCTCTGCTTAGATGCATCCTCTGAGCCTGCGTTCCATGCTTGATCATATTCGAGTATACCTGAGGTGTTATGTATTTGTTCATATCACTAAGATACATTCTCTTAAAATGTCAACATCAGGCACAAGAGTTGCGTAAACAATGGACTTTAAATGTCCCAGAGATATACACATCCATTTGGTTCGAATATGGCGACCGAACAGACAATTCAATGGATTCCCCGCTTTCAATCAATATTTGAGGAAAACCTTTGATAGCTCTAAAACTAATCATTTCTAGACCCATGTATATATGAACCTTCTTTAAAGTTTTGTTGATGGGAATAAGCCCCTAGAATAGTTGATGATAATAATATAATATTCGCACCACGTATTACTATCCGTTCAGGTTATACGCTTTAAGTACTAATTACGCTAACGGATTAGGAATTGGGAAGGTTGAATTAGAGGAAGTGAACTCGCATTTTCGTGGAGGGAGAGTGGAAAATAATTTAGGAAAAACCTCCCCCAGTTCACCCGACTGAGATTCTAGCCTCGATCTCCCCGTCCTCAGCAGTCGAGCTCAACACGACTAGCACGTTAGCCAACTACGCCACCGAGGCGGGTTAGAATAGTTGATACCGATTAAAATACACCTTCTATAAAGGTCTGGCTATTATTTAGTTCAAGTGATCGGTTGGTAGTAGGATGGTGAACTAGTTTTGTTTATGTGTCCCGACTCATGTTCATTTGAGTATTTGTAGGTGTTAAATGATCGTTTAAGGGTGTTCTTATGTAACAACGACTTAAGTAATCTGATAAGTTGTAGTAATATTTACTTCACATTTTTTGTGTTTTAGTTTAAACTAATATCAGAGTAATGGACGACATTGACATAAGTTATTGAGTGGGCGCAACCCAACCCTATTTTTGTTATACCTATGTACTATAGAAAGCGCAGCGATATGTTTCGATCTATGACTATAATTTAGAGCAAAAAATCAACTGTGAATACTAGGATCTACATAAATTAAACATATTGTCACCCTACTTAGCTTATTCTAAGCACACCCACAATGTATACCCACCACCCACTATATGTATGGGAGCTTGAGAACTTTTGATCATTTAATGATGTTTGGGTGAGGTGCTTTAAGTATTCGGAGATTCTGTGAACTAGAGCTATCTCGCAAGAGCAGCTAGCTATGGGCAAGATAAAGAAAATAATTTTCACCAAACATTTCATTTTCATTTAGTCGACCAGGTGAAATTATGATATTTATTTTGTGGTGGTGTCTTAAAAGTTATTTAATTTTTATTAAAATTATTTAATGGGCGCTTTCTTAAACAACTGATTATATCAGCACACTATAATTTTCTATGAGCGTGAGTGGAATGGCCTACCAATTTTGCCGAGAAAAATATTTTCACATTCCTTAACTAAGTAAATCTTAATTTATTTTCAATCAATCTTATATTACTAGTTTGTACATACGTTCTATTTTTAGTCCTGGTTAGAAGAAAAACAACCCTACTAATGAATTCACTGTTAATTAATTCACAGTGTATCAATCATATTATCATTATATATATTATAAAATAATTTTAGGTTTTAAATTAGCAGATCTTTTTTGGTCAATTTTTATTATGAAAATGTTAACGTATACATTTTTCTATGTGCCATCATGTTTATAATAAAACTCATCCACACTACAGGGTGTAGCCAACACTAAGAGTATAAAATAATTGATATTACATATTTTAAATAAGTAAATCAAATTTAAATAAATCAAAGCAAAAGCTTTGATTTTTACTATTTAAAATTTTACACACAAGATACACTTTACTTTACTTTACTTAGAAAATACAAATGACGATGATAGATGAGTAAAACATTGTCACTAAAGTTGATCGCATAAAAAATTAAATCACAAAACATATTTATTTAAGAAAATCATAATGGGTTCACCCGAATCGTATTTCGTTAACGTGCGATTCTGCGAACTAAAACCTCGCACATCATTGAAATAAACCTCAAAACTGAGCTTCTAAGAAGAATGTACAGTTGAACCTGGATAATTTGAACTTGACGGGCACCAGGAAAAAAATTCAAATCATCCAAAAATTCGAATTAAATAAGTTTCTTAAAAGTTATTGCCTTTTCCACTGCCTGTATCACCGATACTTTTCCGGCTAAAGTTAACGATTTACAGGACTGTGACTTGGACAGTGACATCACGATACACACACACACAAACACTACTGCACAGTATTTACTAAATAAAATTAATCAACAAAACAAAATAAACTCGCACGTCACAAAAATATCGCTACGACCGAATCAATAAGAACATCGCACGTAGCAGCTCGAGAGGTTTGACCTTGACTAACAGAGTACAGAACTACAAGTGTAAACAAAGACGTATGGATGAGCTGGGGAGAGGAAGGAGCGTGAAAAAGGGTACCAACCAAATTCCAACGTCACCTCCCCTGTTTTTATAAATAGAACAACTCACCGCAACTAGAAGTAGGAAAAACAATTCTGCACAGTACATTGCAAATAACGAAAAGTTCTAACTAACCAAATTCAAACTTTCCACGATTTTTTTTAACATTGTTTTAATACAAAATTCACGAGACTGAGCGAAAAATTCGAACTAAACATAATTTTGAATTATGGAAGTTCAAATTAGTCAGGTTCCACAGTATCTTAACTATTTATGTTTGTTTCCATCTAAAAACACTAGCTGCCAATGAGATTTATAATGATTTTGTTGATATTTACAAACCCCTCATTGTCATGGAGACTTACAAAAAGGATCTATTCATTAAAAGTTAATTTAAATATTACGTATTTAACCTCAACAACAGCTGGTTTTATCCACACTGCTTCACTCGCTGATATACTGTAACTCTGGTCTACATCATTTGTAGCCCTGTTTGTGAAAAGATTAGCCAGTATTGATATATCGTTGTTCAGGGGACGCCAGAATATACTAATCTTATTTTTAGGGCACTGCGTTTAATACTGGTATAGGCAATACACATATTTACTCAAGGTATGAGGTTGAGGAAGGTAGCATTAATAGTATGTGTACTCATATATTCGTAAAGGGACCGTGAGTAGTTATTTCGGAAATATGTTCAATGTAAAATCAGCGACGTTATTAGCTCTGTCTGACATCAACGATATCAACGTGGCTAACACCTTTTTCCACGTTAAGCAGTGATGATAACTATTTGTATACACAGCATCGTATTACAGCCCATTCAGTTTGTTCTCGTGTTTACACTAATGGGTTTAAAAATGAAAAATAAAAGGGAAAGATAAAACACCTCCTAAGACACCCGGTTAGATTCGAATACTAACCTTTCTCTACGTTTAAAATCAGAAGGGAATAAATCCACACCTTATTCCTCGTGGCCATCGATGCAAGTGAAAAGGATATAAAGGTAATTTGAAACTTCCTGTAGAGAATTAGTTGACACAAGCGACAATTGAAACTCAAATGGTTCAGCCAAAGTGATTCTTGACATCTATTACAAAAGGCCAGGTGAGATTTTCTTGCGTCGCTTTGTATAAGCTACAGCAGAGTGCTCTGACGGCTCGTAAATTAACAATGCAACAAAGACCAGACTGGGCGGCCAGCCGTGCAGATAGCCGGTCAGCAGTTGCCCTATTATCCATTCTCGACAGTGAAGAGACACTTTTTAGTTAGTTAAAAGAAAGAAAAAAAAAATTGTTCGGCTCTGTTTCACAGTGACAAACGAAACAAGTAATGAGAAGAAAAAAAGTTAATTAAAAAATACTGACACGAATATTTTGTAATTTCTCATTGATTGTTCTTGGAGAAAACCGAAACTTAATAATAAGGTTCTATGGTGGAAATTGAAATAATACTGGTGGCTATTTTTAAAACTTTCGAATTGTTGATAAAGTGTTCTATATTGTGAGATTAGTTTTACTCGACCTGGACTCGCGTGGGCCTTAAACGTTTCTTAGTCTTTTGTCTTGTTTACCGATTGACAGGGAAGGCAGGGGTTAGAAGCTCAGTTGGTTTTAATGAGGTACCTTACTTCTTAAATATGTCCCTCACTCTCCCTCCAGGCAAATTCACACATGTTTTCTCTTAATTCTAACTTGGTTGCACCTAATTTAATAACGTAGATATGTCGACAGCACTAATGTCTAGTAAAGGGTGGAGAACAAAAAATAATATATAATATTATATAAATATTTATATTTTAAATATGTAATTGATTACAAAGAACTTCATAGATTAAAACTGCCTTAACAATTAATTCAAACTGACTATTAAACGATTGGTGTATACATATCCTAACAGTAAACCACGTGATATAGTAGTCATCGCTTCTGGCTGTCAACTTAGAGGTTTACTAGTTGGTACCGGGGAATTATTCTCGAAAAGAGAATGAGTTCCATGGTCACCAGAGTTTGGTTAGTTAAGTTTAATATTAGAAAAATAAAATTCAGTTTTAGATGAATTTAAATTGGACAAGTTGTATTAAATTGACAGGAAAAATAAAATGTAATATAAATATTATATATATGAACAATATTTAAAATATATTTGTAGAAATTTGGTAATATTAATTACAAGTTATGTTACAATTTAAGTAATACTGTGTTAGAAGCTATTACAACCATCTAAAAATTAGATACATTTTAAAATAATAGACATTTATGTCATAATTCCACCTACAACAAAGTTCTAAAATCAAAGGATTGTGTGACCTTGCTTATATTGAATATTAATATATTATTCTTGAGAATTGATAGAAAAAAGTTATTAAATTTGAAAAATAAAAATTGAACTTATTTCTTATCTGTAGTTCCCAGTTCCTTGATTTCTGGCTGCAAATGCTGTACAGTTATTTTGACATGTTTCAATGCATCAGCGGCATCATCCTCGGGTCAGAAATTGAAACTATGTGCCTGAGTATCTCACGCCATGTTATTAAGAGTTATTATTATATAATATATAGACAATTTATAATAGATTTATTTTTATTCATTTGTATAAATAAAGTTTTCAATTATCAGGATCATTATTACTATTTAGTTACGATTTATTACAACCGTTTTAATACGGTACCTCCGAATAAAATAAACAAGTTGAGTAAATATTTATACATATTTGTGTTTGTTAGAATAGTAAATAATATTTTATTGACAACTTGAAATTGTGTGTACTCGCAAAAATAAAATAAATAAATAGATTAAATATTTTATATTTTAGGACTATCATGAAAATAAAATGCTATTTAACAGAATTTGCTCACCTGATAGTTACAAAACTTTATTTAACTGGAATTTTCTGAACATGGCATTATATTAGAAGACGACTTACTTTCCTCCAACTATCTTTCACTATCCACCACGCCCCATAATTTTTTTTTCCCCGTTGTTCTTTCCATCCTTTTCTCCGTAATTTCCTATCAACTTCATCTCCTTATATTCCCTTATACTTTGGATCCTCTTACTTGCTCTTCCTATTTTATCACTTCTGCCCCTCATCTCTCACTTTTCCCCCACCCTCCTTTCACTTTAACGTTCTCCCTAATATTCCCAACACTTGTCTTACTCACTCCTCATGTTTCCTCCGTTTCACTTTTACCACAATCATTTTCTTAATTTTCCCCAATATTTTCTTACTTTCAAATTATTCTTTCCTAAACATTTTCTCACAATACTCTCACTTTCCCACAACCATTTTATCACTACCCCCTCAATCGCCCTTTACTTTCACACCAGCCTAACCTCAATTCCACCTTATCTTTCTTTTTTGCTTTCAATATCTATTTACTTTAATTTTCAATACAACCTCCCTTCACCTTAATATCCCCCCACCACACTTCACTTTCACTCAAGCCTTCCTTCACTTCCATTTCAACCTCCCCTTGCTTAAAACATAGTCTCCTTCACTTTCACATCATTCTAGTTTCACTTTCACTCCAGCTTCCTATTTATTTGTACTCCCATGGACTTTAATCGTTTATAGAACGTCATAAATAGTTATCGTTAAAAATAACACTCTTATTTAAATATTAGCATAGACTGAGGCTTACATATCCATAAAAATAGCTATTTATTTATTCTTTGTGCTAGCTACAGGTTCAACCTACCCTTTAAGCTTTATAATATATACTCGCTTTGCTCGTTGGGGGCCCCACCCCCAAACCCCAATGGATTTTCTGTACAAGTGTATGTAGACTAATGTAATTCCATAGCTTTTTTTTTTATAGGTCTTACCGTTTAGCCACAAGAGACCTCCAAAGAAAGGTCCGTACCAAATTTAAAGTTGCTCTGCCATTTTGAACATTTTTTCGGGGGTTAAATTTTTTTTTTAACTTTTTGGAATTTTCCCGTCTTTTACAGGCTGAAAGCTATAAGTTTGCCAAATTTCAAGTTTCTATCTCATATGGAATGGGTAAGATTAATGTCAGTGAGTGAGTCATCCGTGTGGATTTATATTTATATAATAATAATAATAAATATACAATAACAATAACAATATATAAGGAAATGAAAGAGTCTTGCAATGCTATAATAGTTGTGTGTTCATGGATACATTTATTTCAACGTGTCAGCTCTATCCCATTAATGGTTTCAATTTAGCTAATCGGAACGAAAGTTATTTTGAAATTGGGAGTTTTGGGAAAGGGGAATAAATATAAACCCTAAACATACCCAGAAACACCAATTACACTAACCGAATCTTTATGATCGGTAGATGCGCAATTTGAAAGAGATATTAAAAATGATGGAAATGATACTTTTTTATAAAGGATACCACATTTAAAAAACCAATAATAGATATTTTGTCAACCAAATAAGTAAGATTTTTTTACCTTTTAAATTTAAACGATTGTATCCAGCCAGATGAGGCCTAATTTTAAAAAAATATGTGAGTATGTAAATAACTATAGAAAAATTTATTTGTCATTGTGAGGTCATATTTCTGAGTCGCTCTTGACTATGTATGACACGGCACGAAAATAATTTAAAAATATAATTAAATATAATATTTTATCAGTACGTTAAAGAACAAAACATACGTAATTATGCAAATATCTGTGACGTCATAAATAAGTAGGTCAAACAACAGAATAGATAAAAGCATACATTCGTTCTCATCGTCAGAGCACATTTTCATTTTTTTTTTCATTGTCACTTTTTTACGGTTGTTTCTGGGGTTGGTTATAATGGACTGTTTGTCGTCACTTACTGAGTTTGTAACGCCATGTTTGTGTCACGTGACATGCAAGTTCTAATATAACGTACCGAAGCGAGACACGCAGGAGTGATGAATTGTTTGTTTGTGTGTTTTGCGGGAGAGATGGGGGTGTGGGTTAGGGTAACAAATTCCTGTACTTCAAACAATTGTATGATAGAAATTTTCAAAAGTTAATTTTGTGACTACTTGAAAATTATGGTAACGTTTATCTTTTTTTAATCTACATGTTTTTTATTTTAAAAATTAACAGCGAAAACTGTTTTAGAGTGAAAATATAGTATGCCTCTTAAAATTTGAACTCATGTCAACTTATATGACTGGATTAAAATTAATGATAAATTGCTAGCAAAATATTGAATAGATGTGCAATTTTCCACATTCTTAACAATAGAAATGATAGAATTGGTAAAAATTGTATATATATATCTTTATTTTTTATATTTTAAAATACAATCAATAAGATCATTGTTGAAGTCTCCTTATTAAGAATATAAAAAACTATGTTATGCCATAACTAGTTTAAGCTATGTTGTCTTTCTTTGGTAATATACACTTAGATGTCGGCCTCAATGGTCTTGGCATAAAGGGCTCTACCCAGGACCCGATGTCCGTGAGTTCAAATCCTACCGAGCTCGATGGATTTTTTTTGATCGATAGAAATCTGTGCTCCACTGTTCAGTATCTTTCCTCCGCACTTGCACAGGCCATGCCACCCACCCTCTCTACTGCCTGGATCGCTCCACAGTCCCTGTTCTCTAAGCAGTCCGTGACGAGTTCCCCACTATACTCAGTGCCCATGAGAACTCCTCTTTCTATTGGCTCGCTTGGGGGCCACTATCGCTCACGTTTTACCGCACCAATGAGAATCTCCCTTTTCTCCCATTGGACAAGGACAGGCAGCAGTGGAGGGTGGTTCCTTGGTCAAAGGCAAGTTGGAGAGTGGTTACCCAACCTGAAAGAGATTAATAAATTGTCTTGTTTTGTAAAGAGCAATTTTGTCTGAACTCCCTCTCCTTCCGCCGTCATCCTTTACCTCCCACCACGACTCACGTTGCTGGGACTCTATCCTACCTCCCACCGAGACTCACGTTGCCGGGACTCTATCCTTTCTCTCACCGCGACTCAAGTTGAGGGACTCTATCCTACCTCCCACCACGACTAACGTTGATGGACTCTATCCCACTTTCCACCACGACTGCCGTTGACGGAACGCTATCCTACTTCCCACCGCGACTCACGTTGCCGGGACTCTATCCTACCTCCCACCGCGACTCACGTTGCCGGAACAATCTCGACGACCTTTTCCTACCTCTATTCACACGTGTCTGAACACAACGCAGCCATCGTCGTGACATCAACCAGTTACCCCCGAAGCTGCAGGAAGGGATAACAAACTTCCCTTGGAGGGGAAGTAAACCCGTTGGTTCAATATTTGTGTTAGTTAAAAGAAACCTGGAAATTATGTGAAAATACCTTTCCCTGCATAAATGATACACCCTTTTGCGCTCACTCATAGACATTCAGTTTGGAAGGCGGTGGGGAACTGCTATACTTTCAGAACTCCCTTAGTACATGGGATTGCTACCATATGGTATAGGCAGCACTAACCACCAAAAGTCAGATATAGATGGATATAAATCTCATCAAACCAATCTTGGGGATGTTGACTCAAGAAGGAGAAGATAAATTAAGATGCTAAAATAAAATAACCCTGTAGTCAAGTAGCCATGGTGGTCGACCACATGTTTAGGGAGACCCTTTATTAGATTCCGGATAAATTAATAAATGATATGTATAATATGTTAACGCCTTCGTCCTTTAATTTTATAATAAAAATATTATAAACAATCGTGTGCTATGTAATAACAACTTAAATTTTGAAATTAAATTTCTATTTTCTAGATAAACTTATCTAAGTCTTAACTCGCAATTCAACTACTCTTTACTTGATCTTCTAGAATGTTTTTTAAAATTTTAGATTGAATTAATTAGCAATAGAGCTAATTATATTATTATTGTGATTAGTATTTAAACTTCACACACACAGAATAAGTTTGTTGTAAATTGAATTTCATAATGATAAACTTTGAGAAGTTAAAACAAACCGAACATTACTGAATGTAGACGCCATTTATTCAAGCGTTACCTACGTGTACATTTATAACAAAATCTTGACGAACTTTTCCTAAATTGAAAAAATGACACCTATACACGGGAATCAAACTCAGGATCGTTGTCTTAGCTTGCCAATTCTATACCACTGAGCTAAACAGGATTTGTCCCAAGCCTAGAGTAATTTCTTCCCACGCGCATAGCATGACGGATATTAAAAATGCAGTGCAAAAAAAAAAAAATCCTTACCTCTAACATAAGGTAGAACTTTATTTTAATAATAGCATAAATTAATCAAAATAAATTTAGTTTGACAAAAAAAAATAAGGTGAAAATTTCAATTTATAATTTAGGTCTATATGAATCAAATACTTGCGCATGTAAGAGCACTTGTGAAATAATTAATAACATTTATTTATTCTAAATATCTATTTGGTTCATGAATGGTTACAAATTAAAAAAAACAAACAAAAAAATCGTTTCATTTGAAACTCAAAAAATTGCATACGAAAAATAAACTTAATTACCATAAATACAATATTTATTTGTATGACTCCATTGAGAACTAATTTTGTTTAGAGGCGTTTGGAAAATTTTGGATTTTAAAATTTTTAATTTCCTGACTAAAATTAACTCTTCACTAACGTTATTATATCTAGAAAATTCCAACATGTTGCCACTGGTTGAAAAATAAGCCATTTGGAACGTCCTAAACCCTTTTGTAAGCTTTTATTAATATACTATACTAATAATTTCTGTTTCACATTGTCTCAATTACACGTATATGAACTAATTACGCTAATATGTGGGGACGAGGAAGGTTGAATTTAGAGGAAATGTGTCCGCATTTATGTGGAATGTGCCACAATGTAAGGTAAGATACCTTCAATCACCCTAGCGAGAATCGAACCCCGATCTCCTGTCGTCTGTATTCCAGTCCATCGCGAGTGTGACTTCTCAGAATACCATTTGAAAAACCGAAATGGCATTTTATTGTTAACGTATTTTACTATAAGTATTTTAGTAAAAAAAAAATCAAAAACATTGAAAATGTACCAAGTCCAATCAAATCAAATAAAAGAAATAAAATAAAACTTATTTGATATATTATTTATCAAATTCCCAAGAATCTCTCGCCTCAACTATTCGTCAATATCTGTTTTAACTGGCAAACCTTTAATTATAAAGCAATTAAATCACCTTACCACTTCAGTGGATACTCGGTACGGTCCTGGTGGCTTTCTATCAGGTAGGTATTTATTCATTTTAAAAGTTTGGACGTCTGTTCTGTAGGAGAGAAAAAATAATTACTGTCTGTAGAAGCTGCGGGAAAGGCAGACGGAAGCCACCGCAAATTGTAACGGGTTGCCATTGGGGGAGAGAGCTTGAATGAAAGTGACAAGTTAGACGAAGAAGATGATAGAAGGAGGGGAAGAGAAATAAATATGAAGTAAAGAGAAGGCTGACCAAAAAAATAAAAAGAACTGTAAAGAGAGAAATAGGGAGCCAAATAAAATAATGGCTCATAAAGAAAAGCGAAGCACAAGTGGAAAACCACAGATTAAGGGAAAACGAAATTTTATATGCGAAACCTAAAATTAAGAAAGTACAATTTTGTGAAATAGTAACATTTAAAAGTAGAACAAAAATATATTTTTTTATAAAACTACGAGAAAGAAATAAAGAGAAAAAGAGAGTGGTAACTAAATAGAAACGGAAATACAGAAACTGTAGAAATGAACATATCACAGTGGAAGATGTATTTTTATTCCTGTGACTTCCGATGGGAAATCATTGAAATGCGGCGGCGGGATATTTCCCCACGGTGCAAAAAAAAAAAAAAAAAAAAACTAGTCCAACCCTAAAAAAAACACCCCCTCCACCCTCATACCTTCACCGACAAACCTCTCCTTCCCAATCCTACGTCAGGAAAAACAGCACATGCACACACACACACACACACACACACACACACACACATACACACACAGCGTATGTATATAGGTATCTCGTGACTGGAATTCCTAACCGACCCAAACTCCATCCATCCCCTGCCATATTAATAATACCTTGTCCGCTTTGGCGTCGTCTCCGTGTGTGTGTGTGTGTGTGTATACCATGCTTGGTCCATCCAGGCGTGTTGTTGGCTTACATAATGCATACCTCGAACCTACATTTTGTTTGGGCAGTAAGCCTCAAATCCTCCCTCCCCTCCCCACCGGGAACATACCAATAATTGGTGGGTGGCGGGAGTTCAAGGGGGGGGGGGGATTGCTTCGTTTTGTAAACACAAACGATTTTCTCATCTCCCTCTGATCTTTCAATCTGTCTATCGTGTTTAGTCAATCGGAACTTGGGGATGATATTGAAACATCATATTTGTAGTCTCTATCCACGTTTTTGGTTTATTATTAGGTTTTGAATGAGTGAATTCTATTGCTTGGTCTCTGGTGATTAATTAATAGGAGTGGGGGGAGGGGTGTGTAAATATCATTTATAAAATACGAAGTCAAAGCTAAACTTGAACTTACAAATAAAAGCCTAAACTGAAATCAAAGATAACGTTTTTTTGTTTGTCACATAACACTAGTCTGACACCTTAGCTCAGTCGGTAGCGTGTTTGTCCACTGAGCTGAGGGTCCCGGGTTAGATTCCCAGCATGGCCGAAAAACACATCATCGGTGAAATGTGGGTTTCTCCTTTCACAGTGTGATGTATTAACGGTCGGGAGGTAGGGGGAGGGGGAGGTAGAGCGGGATTTAATTAATGTATGTTATAGATTTAACTGTGTTTATAAGTCATATGCTATTAAAATTAGTCGCTTCAGAAAGTGCACGTTAACTACCTCGAATAAATGTAAAAACATATCACTACTTTAAATGTTTAATTCATACTAATATACATCTAGAAAAATAGAGGGTTTTGTGAAATAAACAAAGCACTCTCTAATTTTTTTTAACTATCTGGTTTTATCTATTTTATCTATACTTAAGTTGCACAAAGTTTTCTCGGAATAAACAGCCAAACTTTTGACGTGGTAATGGATCGAAAAACTAACTCGAAATGTCCTTTAGATATCTAGCTTGCTTTTGCTTTCTTTTTTGAGTAAACAGAAAAAAAAGCTCGTTTTTCTGCACAAAAAGTTAAATAACACTAAAAAATGTTTATCAAAAAACCCCTCGTTATAAAAGTAGTGCAATAGCCTATTAAATTATTATTTATATGGCCCTTTATTTGTTCTTATTTTTTACGTAGCCTAGGAGGAATTTGGCATTAATCATCCAATGAGATATGTGAAAGTAGTTTAAAAACCACGTTATTATTTGGCTAGAAACTTTGAATAAATTTAAAAAGCCTTTGAATATGAAAAATGGTAAAGGCTGTCTACGGGCTCGTTAAATCAAAAATTAATAAAAACATTTTTTTATTTATCATCTATATTTTTATATTGTTTAGATTTTTGCTGTTTGCTCGAAAAAGGACGTGAAAATAATCTATTCTCCAAAGGAGATTTAGAGATAATTTTTCAATCTAGTACTACTATTTCTTAAAATTTGTCTGTTTAATCCTTTAACACCCTCTCTGAATATGTCATTTAATCACACGTTGGTGTTGAAATACGGTTTAGTGGGTTTTCTAAAAATGATTGTGTTAAAATATCTAAAAATGATTTTGTTAAAATATCTATTTATTTTTGTGAGATATTTTAAAATCCGTTCAAAACATATCTGAGTTTGCTTCTTCCTTAGAAATGCTCGAACATGCGAAGGCTGCTGAGGAAGCAAAGGAGATTTGGGATCCCACTTTGACCTTGACATTTTGTACCTTAGCACAGATCTAGTTATTTATGTCTGATACAAAAGTGTGGAGTGAAGCTTTTAAGCCTTCATACCTGCACTAGATGGCTTGCAGACTAAAATTCTAGATTATCGTATCTGTTTTAATTAATTTCTTGTGGTGACAGGGAGTTTGGGATTTTAACTCCGGCTTAGATTAATGAGTGTTTTTTTTTTCTTTCTAAATGTTACTTCATCCCCCCTTAACGTAAATGACATTTCATTTTATCTAAAATTTAATTTCTGTATTCACAAAAAAAAAAATTGGTGTAACTAAATACAGATAGCTTGTAGGGGTAGTACGATGCATTGCAAGAAAATTAAGTTGCTTAAAAATAATAAAAACAAAACGAAAAATATATTTACTGGTATCTAACAAACTAATTAAGTAACATTAGCACCTGTTAGCATAAAGATTTATTTACACGTTCGCCGAAAATTTAGAGCAGGGTCTTCTGGAATGATTCATCAATTCACATGCTAGAAGAAATGTGTATTGACTCACAATGCTTTGCAACGCATATTAAAGCAGCTATGGATACATTTATTTATTTATTTAGTAGAAATACATATATTTTTGATATAAGTTTTTTAATTAGTGCGTTGTGTAAGTAATACAGAAAATGAACGATGTGCACCTTTTTAATTTAATGAGTTAAATCAAATCACTTCACAACAGTAGATACAGCCGTCTGCTTGTATTTCGCTTTGAAGGTAATTTTTCTTATTCATTGGGTTGGTTTGGTTGCATGCTTATCGATTGAAACGGTTGTTTTTGAAATTCAGAACGGTTCTTCCACAAAGGTTATATGGATAAGTGCGAACAAAGCTGAGATTATTTTGACTAGAGAAAATTGACCAACGCATTTAGAACTGATTTTCTATGATTGGCTTATAGATCGTCACATAACAGTACATTTCTGCCCTGGTTTAGGACGAACTTGTGAATCCACAATAAGTTTAGTGATCTCCGAAGCTCTGATTCCGGTTTGCTTTCATAACATGTGATAAAAAAAAACATACTTTAGCACCGCGTTTTACTACCCGTTCGGGTTATACGCTTTTAAGTACTAATTACGCTAATGGATTAGGAATTGGGAAGGTTGAATTAGAGGAAGTGAACCCGCATTTTCTTGGAGGGAGAGTGGAAAACCATTTAGGAAAAACCACCCCCAGTTCACCCGACCGAGATTCGAACCTCGATCTCCCCGTCCTCAGCAGTCGAGCTAAACACGACAAGCGCGTTAGCCAACTAAGCCACCGAGGCGGGTAAAAAAAACATGTGATTAAAAAAACCACCACATTCTTGACCCCAATGGTAGTCTTGTAAAATTTTCTCAGAGGATAGAAATTTAAAGTAATTGCATTCACCTGAGTGTGGAGGTGACCACTTTTGTGGTCTAGGAGTCAAGAGTTCTTGGCTACAGATCCAGAGATACAGGGTTCGATTTCCGGCAGATCCAGATTTTTATGTGATACAGTGTTTCAGAAACAGGGTCAAACTCAGTGTCATGACGTCAGATAAGAAGTTGCTAGAATATATAAGTAGCGCAAAAAATATAATAATGGCTAGAGGGTTCGTTGTGCTGACCACATGATACCTTCTATCCGCAAATATTGGCACTATCATCGCATACGTGCGGTGGCCTCTCAGTCAGTATATCTCACTTGCAGGCTGACGCTATGGAGTTTTAGTGTGGTCATAGGATTGGAAAACTATATAACAAAAATAACACATCAATCCCTTTAGTCCCACTAAGTATACTTGGTTGATATGAGAAGTTTGATCTCCTAATCACCTATATTCCAGTCTATTGTGAAAAGGATACCGTGTAAATAAACTTTTTGGGTAGTAATAAAAGTTACTAAATCAATTTAAATATATTTTTACTTTCTCTCAACATCTCGGAAGGAAGGTATATTGTGATCGTCAAAAAAAATATTTTGATCTCGATATTTTGATAAATATCGACGTTCCATGACCCCCTGGAATTAAAAAAAAAGTTGTTTGCGCATTGCCGTTTGTTTGAACTTCGGGTTAGAGCGGAAAATATTTTACCGATTAGGCTAAAAACTGTATCAGAGGTTCTCATAAGGTCTCCCCGAGGGATTTTTGGCATAAGCTATAATATAACCCTAAAAATAAGGGTAGTTTACTGGAGGGCAGAGAAAAAAGGATTTTCTCCAAATTTTCCACTGTTATGATTTTGATCACGTTTTATATCTAGATACTGTTTATTAATATAAACAAGACTGGAATTCCCATTTTCTCATGAAAATTACTTTAAGAGTACCTTATATGGGATACATTTTTCAACTTTAATAATTTCTTATTAACTATTTGAGATATGAAATAACTTGTTAGTTTAAAGTCATGTTACTATTAAAGATACAAATCTTTTATTTGAAATTTATTTTCATAAAACCAATAGTTTCTGGGCAATAAGCAAATAAATAAATATATATATATATTTTAAAAGTCAGGTCTTTGAAAATGAATTTGATTCTTATGCTCTTTGGTAAACAAAGATGTTTCTCTTTTCCCATTTTTTTTTTGTAACGGTGTTCTTAGTTCCTAATGTCATAGAGTAAGTAACAGTGTATATTATTTCATTTTTGATCGTTGATGTAGTGTTTCTATAACAATGAATATACCTATTATTTCGTTTCACAAATCTTACGAATTTTTGGTAAATGTCTATAAAAGCTGCAGCTGTCACTTTTAATACATACAATTTATTATCAATACTTACTGTATAAGACCACTTTCATGAGTAAAATGTTGGCAATGCTGACCGTTTAAAAAGAGTATTTTCTATAAGCCCCTATCTACCAGAACTTACCATAAGAAAATTTTAACCTAGAACACCGTGGCTAAATACTATATACCCTACCCACCCTTTGTTTTAGTAAGTTGATACATTCGAATATAATTAATAATGATATATAACCTCTAGTATCGAACGAGTTTAACTTATGACCTATAGTTGGCTTCTATTATAACTAAGAAACATATTATTTCCTCTCCACAATTAAAATACCTGCGTTTAAGTGTGCTAAATTTGTGGTAGTGTGTTTTACAAATGTGTTTTAGGTCAGCCATATAATTAAATTCTAAATAATTTTATTTTTGAAAAATATGAATTATCTTTAACATTCGTTATATATATATATATATCGCTACTTCCATAACTCTTTAATTTGAAGGTGTTTTTTTCTGTGAAAAAAATGTTTCTGGAAAGAAAAAAACTAAATTATGAAAGTTCAAAGAAAAGAAATTTACTGAGATCTTGTTTTTGTTGAGAAGATTCTAGTAAAATACGTTCTTTATAAAAGGTTTCATTATTAAAAAGAAAATACACGAACCCACTTATATAAAGTTTAAAAAAAACTTAAATTAAAATAATATAAATATTTTTCTCTAGGTAAATACACCACGGTAGCCATAAAGCTGTAATAGGGTTGGGTTGATGGAAGTGCCAAATAAATGGTCTTTTCAAAATAAAACGCTACAAAAACACGTGTAATACATAGTGTATACTCACTGAAATAATTTATATTAAAATGAATTATTATAGACTGCTAGTATTAAATCACATCCATATACCAAACATTTTCCATACAAAATGTACTGTGTTCTGGCAATATCGCACAGAAAATTTAATATTTATTACATTCGTAATAATATATCACCTACTTCCTTTTAAACTAAATTTAAAGTTATTTACAGTCCTAATAATAATAATAATAATAATGATGAATGATGATGATAGTAATAATAATAATAATGATGATAATAATAATGATGATGATAATAATAACAATTATAGCAACAATAAAAATAATACTAGAGAACCTTAAATGTTTACAGTTTGACTTAGCTATCTTGAATTAGAATCAAGGTGAAAGTATATAGAACGTGAGTAAAGGGGGTGTTTTTGCGGATTTATAGTAAAAATCGCTCATTTGGTAGCGTGTCTGTTTAATGATTTAATGATAAAAAAATATTAAAGGTTAAATGTATGGGTTTACCCTTTATCAATTATGAAATAACAGCTGGAGGCTGCGTGTTGTGTCTACTCTATATTTAAGTTATAATATGTGTAGTGTGTTGATATAATCAGTCAGTTCAAAATGTGAATGTTAAATAAATACCTCAAATAAATAAATAAAAATTATATATAAAGCAAAACTTTTTTACTCAAAATAAATAAAATATAGCCCCGTAGTTTAAATTTTCCCCACATGATGATAACAGTTCTTGAATATTTGACATGAGCATAGCGGCTAAGGACGTGGTATCGAAAGAAAAATATCGAAACTGTACTCATTTAAATAAATTATCAGAAGAAAAATGTCGATACTGTTCTAGTATCGAAAGAAAAGTATCGATAGCAGTAAGTATCAGTATCAAAATTTTAACCTGAAATTTTTTTTAATCAAATAATTATTTTAACTTTAGCATAGTAACAATTATTTTATTTTAATATTTATTTAAACACTGGAAATTATAACGATTTAACCATATTATAGTATATTTAGATCAATCGAGTCTATGTTATGTATTATAACTTGGAAGGTATGATGGATAAAATGTTTTACAATACTAGATTTCAAAATGTCTATGAAAATTTAGCAGAGTGAAAGTTATTTAATAGAGAAATATGACTAGTAATATATTTTTTCAATCTATTTTGTACCCTTCTTTAACCACAACAAACAAAAAATATATTTCTTTCGATACCGGAGTGTGAGTACTAATATCAGTAAAAAATCTAGTAAAAATACTAGTATCGAAAGTAAAATATCGATGCTAGTAAAGTGTCGATATTTTCTTCACATCCCAATAGTGGCATTAGGTGACCTGGAGGTGTCAAACTTATGTGTTGGGGGTCCGGGGTTCAATGCTCGGTCACGGTACAGATTTACCTGATTGCCAAACCCTTCCTTCACCTGACAAGATGTGTATTAATCACAACTTGTGAATGTGTGGAATGCCAGGCCTCCACCGTGGTTCGGATTCCACGTTAAACTGTAGGTCCTCCATTTCATCTCACAATCACCCTACCATTACACATTAGCGTAAGTGCGTACAACCCGAACGGATAGTAAGACGTGATGCTAATAATAATAATAGCGGCATTAGATGAAAAACTTTTTAAATGAAGAGAAAAGGTAGTCATTGAATTTCAGGACACCCTTGACAGTTATTCAACAACGTTGATGTCATCTTGTGAAGAAAATGTAACACTTTGTTTCTAATGGAAAAATACTTTATTTATTATGGGCTAAAAAGTGTTGTGTTATTAAACTTCAAAAATACTGCCCTTTAACAGAGTGACCTATATCACCACCTTAAGGCATACACCATTTTAATGATTAAAAACACATCAATACATCTGATTAGAATTTTCACAAAGGATAAGAAATAAAAAAAATTTCACGTCTCATCATAATATTTAAGGGATGTTTAGAACGAAGGAGAAGAAATAGGGAGAAGGGGGGGGGGGTAGTTTTTTTGAACTTGTGTGTTAATCTACAAGCCATGTTCCCATCATGGTTATGTACGTCTGTTTATGGGGTGGTGGCGCTATGGCCACGGAGTCGACCACTACATTGACACCACCCAAACCCTCTAAACCACCCTATTTTACCACTCACCCCTGCACTCTACCACCCTTCTTGTCTGTTCACTCGACCTCTGCGTCCAGCTATAATTACGTCCTCATACCCGTCACATTTAAAGTGGATCTCATAAAAAAAAAATTTTACATTCCCTCTTTACCTCATCTATATACCTACCCTCCACCCTCCTTCAACATCACACTCTATTCTCTGTCAAAGTTGCTCTAACACAAGGTTAAAGTGTATTTGAGTGTTGGAGTTTTTAAAAAGGACATTTTTAAGGGTTAGGGGATGAATGTTTAGTAGTCACCTTTTATTGCTTTGAGCTTAAGTGGGCGTGAACTTAAAGTTTTGGAGGGAAGGGGGGAGGTGATGACACACCTCGCGTGAAAAGAGGTTCACTTCTAACCTTTTTGCTAGCCCCTAGCTTTTAACTTTCCCTTGCTGGTTGAAGTCATTAGTCGGTAAGAGCTAGGACCCCCCCTAACCCTACTGCTCCCCCGACTCTCTAGATGTCGCATTTAGAACTACTCAGCTAGGTAATTAAGATATATATATATATATATATATATTAGCTGAGGACTAAGGCCAACATGAGTTGACCGTGACAATGCGGGGGAGCGGAATTGTATCCATTCGGAATGGTATCCATTCCGATAGTTTTGTAATAAACTGCTTTTGTGAAAATCCTGAATTGTATCCACTGGAATTATATCCCCCAAAACCTGAATCGTACCCCCTCGGAATGGTATCCATTCCGATAGTTTTGTAATAAACTGCTTTTGTGAAAATCCTGAATTGTATCCACTGGAATTATATCCCCCAAAACCGGAATCGTATCCCCTCGGAATGGTATCCATTCCGATAGTTTTGTAATAAACTGCTTTTGTGAAAATCCTGAATTGTATCCACAAATGGCCGACTTGAGTTTTAACAGAAGGAACGTTTAACGTAAAAGCTTTGTCACAATTCTGGTAGAGGGCAGCAGGATGGAATCTTCTTAACTTACTACTTGTATACTAGAGTGCAGACAAATCCAATCAAATTATTTAAATAAGTTTAAGTAATTATTTGAAATTCGTAGACTCATATAAGGCTGCCAACATTACATTGAATATTAAAAAGCATAGCGTTATAAATTATTTATGATTTCCAATTAAGAGGATATTCGTATCCTAAATCAGCCAGTCCTGCTCGATTATACACTTTAGGCCAGGGGAACAGAAGTTAAACGTATGGACATTAGGAGCACCTTTTAGAAAATATAAACAAATTGTTTGCAGTCATCATTGATAAGATTTTACTCTATTTCACTGTTATTTATAGATATTGACTATCTTTGTATCAATATTATCACTGTTCACCATAGTTTTTATTTTGTTTCCTTGAAGATGATTCAAAAATTCATTTGTAATCAAATCGATATATGAGAATTTAAAATAACTTTGTCATTAGTGCTCTAATTCTCTTTTCAAGTGGCCTGTTTAAGTATTTTCTTAAAAACGAAGTATTCATTCTCTTTAAAGATTGCAGTGCATATTAGAAAATTAATTTGCAACCTTTTTTAACATGTAAGATTTTTTTTCGGGTCAATATATTTTAGAGCATGTATTGACTTCTATAATTTTAAAGAGAGAAATCTTTTATTTTATTTGGCAACAGACTTTAGCCACTATGTTAAAAAATAATTATTCAAAATCTAGCTTTAATTTATTCAAATCTAGTAAGAAATGAGACGGTTTTGATGAATTCTGGCAAGAATTTTATTAATGTAAATGGCAGCAATGCTTTACTCGCTCATTTATAATCAAAATAAAAAAGTTTCTACAAGACAACGTTTTCATATTTTCCTATAAACATTTTAAGAGGTATGGAAGTTATTCAATTTGTTTCAAATCCCATGTAAGATTTTGCAGGCGATGTTCACCACAATTATTACAACCACCATAAAATTACTGTCTTTGCCACACTAGTGAAAATATTCTTATGGCGTGATATTTATATGTGACTTTTAAAGCTAAGGAACAATGTTAATTTTCATAATTTGGGTGAAAAATGTGGTTTAAGAATTGGTTTTTTTAGTATATATATTGCGTTCACTAGATGCATCAGTGAATTTTTTTATAATACATTATGGGTGATTATTTCGTATGAGTAATTGTCTTCATTTTTAAGCTATATAATTGCACCTCCTCTGGTTAAAAAAAGGATAGCGTTAACGAGGAAACCAATGAGATAGAAAGAGACGTAGGTGTCTATAAGCACATCTACTGCAATTTAAGAGCGAGACGACCTATCGCTATTTATTATTTGCTCCATTAATTTATAAAGGTATTTTAGTAACCATTCATCACACGAAATTTAATATAGCCTGACATATATTAATAATTCGCATAAAATAGTAAAGTATATCACAATGTCTTATCAAGTATTAAGAGAAAAAGAAATACCCGAAGGGTTTTCTCTTTCTCACGCAATGTAAAACAGACGACAGCTCGAAAATTTCAGACACAGACATCCAAATCCAATTGATCATTGGCTGTTTTGATCTGTGTTAGGCTAGGCTTAATGAAAGCTCAGGTTTTCATTCATAGCTTAAATAATAGTTTGACCATGGCTAATTGTCGAGAATTATCTACAACGACGATCAAGCCACATTTTAAAATCTCCTAGCCATAAAATATATTGATAAATGATAACATCCATCACTAACATTTTGATGAGTATGACTAGGAAAATACCCAATTCACTTGTATAATTCGAACACTTACGTGTGAGTGAAATGCGAGTTTAGTTCAGTGGTTTCCAAATTAAGCCAGGTTTGAAATCAATGTTGGTCTTTGAAACCATCGTGACCCCTTGATGGCCTACAAGTATTAATATCCTGGTTTTTAAATTTTAATTTTATAATATTCTTATTAATCAGGGCTATAAAAAATTTAGCACCACATCTTACTATGCGTTTGGGTTATAAACATGTGTACTAATTTCGCTAATGTGTTATGGACGAAAAAGGTTGAATTAAGATTAAGTTTACCCGGAGTTGCAAGGAGGGAGAGTGGAAAATTATTTAGGGAAAATCAATCCCAGAACCGCCAGTCAGAATATGAATCCTGACCTCATCATTAAACCAAACTAGCGTGCCGTTAATTCAGCTTGATCGATGAAATGGTTTAGGCTCTATGCACAGATACAAACACACAGACAGGCGGCATCGCTAAAATATATTTTTCTGTTTCAGGGGGCCATGAAACGTCGATATTTATCAAAATTTCAAGGTTTTTTTTTACGATATCAATACTTTCTCTAACCGAGGGGTGCGAGAAAGAAAAAATTATTCCCACAAATCAAATCAAAAGTTTTTTAAAGATTTCTATAAAGGTCTTGACTGAAATGTCTACTACTTTTTCAATTCTTCACGTCTCAATAGCCTTATGAACTAACTTCGTGTTCACACTTTAGGGATAGTATGAGAAAGGTATAATTTAGAGAAAGTGTATCTACATTTGTATGTAGATAAAGTGGAAAATCATTTAGTCAAAATTATCTCGAAACATCCGGCGAGTTTCGATCCCCGATATTAGTCATGGTGAATCAAGTTGTAGCTAGGATGATAAAACTATATACAACTAGCTATAACTTGATTCACCATGACTAATATCGGGGATCGAAACTCGCCGGATATATATATATAAATATATATCCGGCGAGTTATATATATATATATATCCGGCGAGTTTCGATCCCCGATATTAGTCATGGTGAATCAAGTTGTAGCTAGTTGTATATAGTTTTATCATCCTAGCTACAACTTGATTCACCATGACTAATATCGGGATCGAAACTCGCCGGATATATATATATATATATATATATATTATATATATATATAAATAACTCGCCGGATATATATATATATATATATATATATATATATATATATAACTCGCCGGATATATATATATATAACTCGCCGGATATATATTTATATATATATATCCGGCGAGTTTCGATCCCCGATATTAGTCATGGTGAATCAAGTTATAGCTAGTTGTATATAGTTTTATCATCCTAGCTACAACTTGATTCACCATGACTAATATCGGGGATCGAAACTCGCCGGATGTTTCGAGATAATTTTGACTAAATGATTTTCCACTTTATCTACATACAAATGTAGATACACTTTCTCTAAATTATACCTTTCTCATACTATCCCTAAAGTGTGAACACGAAGTTAGTTCATAAGGCTATTGAGACGTGAAGAATTGAAAAAGTAGTAGACATTTCAGTCAAGACCTTTATAGAAATCTTTAAAAAACTTTTGATTTGATTTGTGGGAATAATTTTTTCTTTCTCGCACCCCTCGGTTAGAGAAAGTATTGATATCGTAAAAAAAAACCTTGAAATTTTGATAAATATCGACGTTTCATGGCCCCCTGAAACAGAAAAATATATTTTAGCGATGCCGCCTGTCTGTGTGTTTGTATCTGTGCATAGAGCCTAAACCATTTCATCGATCAAGCTGAATTAACGGCACGCTAGTTTGGTTTAACTGATGAGGTCAGGATTCATATTCTGACTGGCGGTTCTGGGATTGATTTTCCCTAAATAATTTTCCACTCTCCCTCCTTGCAACTCCGGGTAAACTTAATCTTAATTCAACCTTTTTCGTCCATAACACATTAGCGAAATTAGTACACATGTTTATAACCCAAACGCATAGTAAGATGTGGTGCTAAATTTTTTATAGCCCTGATTAATAAGAATATTATAAAATTAAAATTTAAAAACCAGGATATTAATACTTGTAGGCCATCAAGGGGTCACGATGGTTTCAAAGACCAACATTGATTTCAAACCTGGCTTAATTTGGAAACCACTGAACTAAACTCGCATTTCACTCACACGTAAGTGTTCGAATTATACAAGTGAATTGGGTATTTTCCTAGTCATACTCATCAAAATGTTAGTGATGGATGTTATCATTTATCAATATATTTTATGGCTAGGAGATTTTAAAATGTGGCTTGATCGTCGTTGTAGATAATTCTCGACAATTAGCCATGGTCAAACTATTATTTAAGCTATGAATGAAAACCTGAGCTTTCATTAAGCCTAGCCTAACACAGATCAAAACAGCCAATGATCAATTGGATTTGGATGTCTGTGTCTGAAATTTTCGAGCTGTCGTCTGTTTTACATTGCGTGAGAAAGAGAAAACCCTTCGGGTATTTCTTTTTCTCTTAATACTTGATAAGACATTGTGATATACTTTACTATTTTATGCGAATTATTAATATATGTCAGGCTATATTAAATTTCGTGTGATGAATGGTTACTAAAATACCTTTATAAATTAATGGAGCAAATAATAAATAGCGATAGGTCGTCTCGCTCTTAAATTGCAGTAGATGTGCTTATAGACACCTACGTCTCTTTCTATCTCATTGGTTTCCTCGTTAACGCTATCCTTTTTTTAACCAGAGGAGGTGCAATTATATAGCTTAAAAATGAAGACAATTACTCATACGAAATAATCACCCATAATGTATTATAAAAAAATTCACTGATGCATTTAGTGAACGCAATATATATACTAAAAAAACCAATTCTTAAACCACATTTTTCACCCAAATTATGAAAATTAACATTGTTCCTTAGCTTTAAAAGTCACATATAAATATCACGCCATAAGAATATTTTCACTAGTGTGGCAAAGACAGTAATTTTATGGTGGTTGTAATAATTGTGGTGAACATCGCCTGCAAAATCTTACATGGGATTTGAAACAAATTGAATAACTTCCATACCTCTTAAAATGTTTATAGGAAAATATGAAAACGTTGTCTTGTAGAAACTTTTTTATTTTGATTATAAATGAGCGAGTAAAGCATTGCTGCCATTTACATTAATAAAATTCTTGCCAGAATTCATCAAAACCGTCTCATTTCTTACTAGATTTGAATAAATTAAAGCTAGATTTTGAATAATTATTTTTTAACATAGTGGCTAAAGTCTGTTGCCAAATAAAATAAAAGATTTCTCTCTTTAAAATTATAGAAGTCAATACATGCTCTAAAATATATTGACCCGAAAAAAAATCTTACATGTTAAAAAAGGTTGCAAATTAATTTTCTAATATGCACTGCAATCTTTAAAGAGAATGAATACTTCGTTTTTAAGAAAATACTTAAACAGGCCACTTGAAAAGAGAATTAGAGCACTAATGACAAAGTTATTTTAAATTCTCATATATCGATTTGATTACAAATGAATTTTTGAATCATCTTCAAGGAAACAAAATAAAAACTATGGTGAACAGTGATAATATTGATACAAAGATAGTCAATATCTATAAATAACAGTGAAATAGAGTAAAATCTTATCAATGATGACTGCAAACAATTTGTTTATATTTTCTAAAAGGTGCTCCTAATGTCCATACGTTTAACTTCTGTTCCCCTGGCCTAAAGTGTATAATCGAGCAGGACTGGCTGATTTAGGATACGAATATCCTCTTAATTGGAAATCATAAATAATTTATAACGCTATGCTTTTTAATATTCAATGTAATGTTGGCAGCCTTATATGAGTCTACGAATTTCAAATAATTACTTAAACTTATTTAAATAATTTGATTGGATTTGTCTGCACTCTAGTATACAAGTAGTAAGTTAAGAAGATTCCATCCTGCTGCCCTCTACCAGAATTGTGACAAAGCTTTTACGTTAAACGTTCCTTCTGTTAAAACTCAAGTCGGCCATTTGTGGATACAATTCAGGATTTTCACAAAAGCAGTTTATTACAAAACTATCGGAATGGATACCATTCCGAGGGGATACGATTCCGGTTTTGGGGGATATAATTCCAGTGGGTACAATTCAGGATTTTCACAAAAGCAGTTTATTACAAAACTATCGGAATGGATACCATTCCGAGGGGTACGATTCAGGTTTTGGGGGATATAATTCCAGTGGATACAATTCAGGATTTTCACAAAAGCAGTTTATTACAAAACTATCGGAATGGATACCATTCCGAGGGGGTACGATTCAGGTTTTGGGGGATATAATTCCAGTGGATACAATTCAGGATTTTCACAAAAGCAGTTTATTACAAAACTATCGGAATGGATACCATTCCGAGGGGTACGATTCAGGTTTTGGGGGATATAATTCCAGTGGATACAATTCAGGATTTTCACAAAAGCAGTTTATTACAAAACTATCGGAATGGATACCATTCCGAATGGATACAATTCAGTCCCCTCGACAATGCGAAGTAAATGACGTTGAAAGAGGTCTTAATTCAAAAAATAGCATAAATCTATATTTTACATTGAGAAGTCTACAGGTTAATTATTATTATTATTATTATTATTAGCACCGCGTCTTACTACCCATTCGAGTTATACGCACTTACGCTAATGTGCAATGGTAGGGTGATTGTGAGATGAAATGAAGGACCTACAGTTTAACGTGGAATCCGAACCACGGTGGAGGCCTGGCACTCCTCACATTCACAAGATGTCTTGTCAGAGGTGAAGGAAGGGTTTGGTAATCAAATAAATCAGTGCCGGGACCGAGGATTGAACCCCGGCCGCCAGCACAGAAGTCTTCACACCTTACCCCTAGACCACTACAGGTTAATAATTTCATCATCCTCATCATCAACTGTTTCCAGCCTCTGGCCGGATCAGTTAAGTAAAATACCTTCATCTTCCTCTATCCTTCCCCCACTTTTCCTCCCTTAATTTCACAATTCTTCTCCTCTCACTTGCATACCTTTTGTTATATTCTCTTGTCACTAGAGATGTGAAAAAATATCGATATTTTACTTCAGATACTATTATTTTTTTACATGATAATTTTATATTACTAATCATATTTCTCAATTAAATAACTTTTATCCAGCTAAATGTTCATAGACATTTTGAAATATGGTATTGTAAAACCTTTTATATAAATCATACAATACTATCTATCATACCCTCCAAGTTATAATACATAACATAGACGCAATAGACCTAGATATAATAAAATAAGGTTAAATCATTTTAATTTCCAGTTTTTAAATAAAAATGAAAATACAATTTTTGTTACAAAGCAAAAGTTGAAAATATCACTTGATAAAAAAATATTTTTTCAGATAAAAATTTCAATACTGATACATACTGTTAGCGATACTTTTCTTTAGATACCCCATCCATACCTGTCATCTCTATTTTGGCCACCCTTGCAGTTTTTATCCTACATACTTCATTCCCATAATTTTCTTTGGAATCCCTCCTTCTCCATACTCATTACATATAAATACCATCTGAGTCTTGCTTCCTCTACTATCTCATGTATTTCAACATCCTCATTACATGCCCATACATCTCATTCTTGCTTCCTCTACTATCTCATGTATTCTAAACATCCTCATTACATGTCCAAACCATATGAGTCTTGCTTCCTCCACTATCCCATGTACTCCAGCATCCTCATTACATGCCATACCATCCAGTCTGGCGTCCTCTAATATCTCGTGTACCCAACATCCTCATTACATGCCCATACCATATCAGCCTTGACTCCTCTAATATCTCGTGTACTCCAACATCCTCATTACATGCCCATACCATCTCAGCCTTGACTCCTCTAATATCTCGTGTACTCCAACATCCTCATTACATGCCCATACCATCTCAGCCTTGACTCCTCTAATATCTCGTGTACTCCAACATCCTCATTACATGCCCATACCATCTCAGCCTTGACTCCTCTACTATCTCATAAACTCCATTGATAATTAAAAATGAAGTGTTGGATGGAAATAATTGTTGTTTGGAATTTCTTTCGCTATCAATTGTAAATGGTATATTATTTTGGTCGCTTACAGATAGGTTTGTATTTTATTAATAAATGAACTTGACATGAGTCAATATTAACTGATTGCAACTACCTAATAAGCTCACTTCGATGGTTGAATTGTCAAAAGTTTCACTCTAAAAATATACTGGGCTGCCTAATACGAGAATATAGAGGTTTGGATCCTAGTCGTGAATACAGAGGGTGGTTTTCCTAAATGGTTTTCCACTCTCCTCCCACTTAAATAAGAGTACTCTTCCTCAAAGCGAAAAAATAGCATGATTAGTATACATGTGTATAAACCAAATGGGTAGTAAGACACGAAACTAAAAACAAAAGTAAAACAACTAAAATGGCTATAAGTACTATAGAATTTAGTAAAACAAATATTTTATTGAATTTTTAGTAAAAAATTTAACCGGGTAATACTTTTTTAATAATAAAAACATAAATAGCCAAATATTTCATTGTCTTCCATATTTATGACATTTTATTAAAAATTCATTCTTAATAAAGTACATATTTCAAAAACAAATTACACTTAAAATTCTACCATTAATAAAAAAACATGAAAGGAACATATACATTTAAATTTTTTTTGTAAAATAAAGCTTCATAAAACATTGCGCAGTAAAGCTGAAAAAATAAACCCCGAACACTCCGATAAAACATTTGTTTGTACACTTAAAACCTGTATTTATATCCGCGGTATACATTACGTTTGTATACTTTATACATGTAAATGTCACACCAGTATTTAAAACCAGAGTGAGAGAAGTAATTTTGCCACATGAATATAAAACAAGCCAGGTGTACTCTTTTTTTTAACCTCTCTAATTCATTCATACACGTCTCTTGTGAATTTGAAAATATACTGTGATTAAGTGAATTTCTCTTGTGTCTGTTGACAACGGACTTTTGTGTGCCGTGTGATCGTTTTGTGTTTGGTGGCATCGACCGACCGGTCTACATATTCATCAAAGAAGAGTAACTAGCGTTGGATGCATTATGAATATATGATCAATCCCTTTCCTCTCCAAAAGATAATATATATGTGCAGCCCTAATAATGGAGACCTTGTGTAAAATACGTCATGAAACTGATAAAGAATCTTAAATCTCATGAAGGCCAAGCCAGTGGCGTACCAACGTCTTTAGGGGCCCACTGCGGGAGTCTCTTGCCCCCGCCCCCCATATTATTAAGTTTTCACCATATTGTGCCCCTACTATTGGCACCATAAAACCTAAGTTTAATCTTATATTCATAAAAACTATTGGAAAAAAATATTTGTAAACAACTAACTATATACGTATTTATAGAACTTAAGGAAAACTAAAATTAAAAACACAAAATTTGAGTTTTTTTTTTTTTGCAAATATTTAGTTTTTATTTCAATTAAAACTAATGAGACATGTAGAAAAATACTTAATTTTTCAACTTAAACACTTACTACGTACATGTTCTGGTGTATTATAAAATTAGGCAGATTATGATGATAATCCATGTGTAACTTTTTCATGCTGTGCTTGTATTTCAAAGAAACATACAATAATAATAATATTCCTTATAGTTAGAAACTTAAACTAGGTTATACTATTTATTACTTATGTCATAAAAATTTTTTTTTAATGCCTCTCTTAGAATTACTGACAATAATCTATGAATAGAATAGGTTGTCAAACATGTGCATTTAAGTTTTTTATGAGACAAATTTTTAATTTTTAATAAACATTCGTCTAGTGCACCCCCTCTTTGTGTTACAATTTATAAATAGAGTTTTAAGATTTTTTTTTTATCATGACATTCACCCATAAAGATTTTGAAACCAGATATAAACTATATGATAAACCAGGTGAAATTTTTTGGTTAGTGTGAATAAATACATTAAATATATACACTTACAGAAGGGAATGTTGTAGTAGAAATCTTTTAGAAAATACATCCTTTTTTTTTTTTTTTTTTGCGATCAACATTAATACACTCTCAATATATCATTGTAAACGTTTTAAATGTAGGCTATATAAACTAAAAGCCACACTAAGCTTTACTTGGCGTATAGCATTATTAGCACCGCGTCTTACTACCCGTTCGGGTTATACGCACTTATGCTAATGTGTAATGGTAAGGTGATTATGAGATGAAATGAAGGACCTACAGTTTAACGTGGAATCCGAACCACGGTGGAGGCCTGGCATTCCCCACATTCACAAGATGTCTTGTCAGAGGTGAAGGAAGGGTTTGGAAATCAGATAAATCTTTGCCGGGACCGAGGATTGAACCCCGGCCGCCAGCTCAGAAGTCTGACACCTTACCCCTAGACCACCAGGTCACCAACTTGGCGTATAAATACATTAAAGAATATCTAGTAAAATGTATTGCTGTCATATAAGGTTATTCCTGTGAAATGGACAGTAAAAAGATAAATTAATCTAAATGCATAATGCATTTACAAACATACGTGCGCACATTAATAAATCACAAAACTAAACACACACACACACATGCATAGAGTACATAAATAGAAACATATACATACATAAGCTGAACGTAAACTGGACATGAAACATATTTTTGCATTTTAAAAATTACGTTATCTTGATTACATAAGCAAGCTTAACTACGAAAACATAAAAATAAGATAGGGTTTAAAGAAATGCACCAACATTCATTTGGAATGAAACTCAGATACTAAACTTTATAACGGGAAAAATATCAGTGTGACCATAATGGGATCGAATAAATGTCACCCGAGGTGTCAATCCAATGAAATACCCCGGCCTATGAGCAAACAACGTGAGCCAACCCGGTTAAATCGCTTTTGTACTTTTGGTTTTCTACGCGTCATCGAGATATCTCTTCAGCAACGCGTAAATCCTGCTGGAAAAACAGACCCATGTGAGGCGACGGGATACACGCTCTATTAGGCCGTGATCCGCCTCGATAGACGGGCCTTGCTCGCTAACATTACCTCTGGGATATGACCTTCTGACACTAGTACTGGGGTCCAGTGTATCGAGAACAGATATGGCGACCGAGGAAATATAAGGCGGTTGGGGGAGGGTTAAAATGATCGCAGAAAGAATGTTTTCAGTCTAGTCGAGTTTCGTTGATTATGGTGCGCAGGACAAACAGCGCGAATGGGAGAATCTAGAAACGTGTCGAGGGTGTAGATCTAATCGAAAGAGACCGTTGGGATGAGCTTGATGCATATGGGAGAATAACATTAGAATGTACCTGAAAGAGATAGGGTGTAAAGAGGTGGGCCGGATATAACTAGTTCATTATAGAGATAAGATGTAATGAGGTGGACTGGATAGAATATTATTATTATTATTATTATTATTAGCACCGCGTCTTACTACCCGTTCGGGTTATACGCACTTACGCTAATGTGTAATGGTAGGGTGATTGTGAGATGAAATGAAGGACCTACAGTTTAACGTGGAATCCGAACCACGGTGGAGGCCTGGCATTCCCCACATTTTTTGACTAATCATATACTTCATTATTAAATGTATATTTGATTTAATTATTTAAAATTACATTAAAATTGGAAAGGTTTTTACACGCTAATTTTATATATATATATATATAGAGAGAGAGAGAGAGAGAGAGAGAGAGAGAGATAAAACAAAGTGATACCAACAATGCTCAAATAATTATATGTTTATTTTATTCATTTAGCCTTACAACGTGTAAACCCTTTTAGTTTACATAAAAATGTATTCTAATTACTAATACCAAGTCAGTTTTATCTAAACAGAAGATGCTCACTGTTATTCAAAACTGATTCATCTTATTAAATAATTTTAGTTCTAAACGACCCGCTTCAGTAATCTACGTGATTGACTGGCCTGCCGATGACGTCATTGATAGACTCGGATCTCAATCGGGTCCACTGAAGGTGGTCTCCCACTCTCGTTCCACGCGTAACCCCCTTCCCCTTTTTTTTTATCACTAGGTACATTTCCCCGAAACAACGTAATACCAATATGTCACTACATGGTTACGTCACCTCGCTGACCAAGAAAATTATTCCACTAATTGGGCTTTGTTACTCGGTTACTATCATCTGTTAACTTTTTTTACAAAATAAGGTTAATAAAAACACTTGGAAAGAAAACACAGTGAAGACAAGTTCAACATATATTAATGATATCATATTCTGAAAATTGAAAAATGACACCTAGACACGGGAATCGAACCCGGGACCTTCGGCTTAGTACGTCCCGGGTTCGATTCCCGTGTCCAGGTGTAATTTTTCAATTTTCAGAATATGATATCTAGATGGTACTGTCCTCACTAAAATGCATGGATGGTAGCTTCGGCTATTTGATTTATATATATATATATATATATATATATATATATATATATATATATATTAATGAGTTAATTAATTAACTTTGATATATATATTAATCAGTTAATTAATTAACTTTGATGGCCCACCATATTTTAAGGCAAATGAAACAGAGCACACTTAAACAGTAATACACTGACCCACTCAAGAATTTTTTTTTTCCGTCTGACACTTTTCTACCTCTTCGGGCGCACGGGCCAGCCCTGACCTGATCAACAATCCGTAAATCACTCACTGACTTATTCTTATACCCTCCACCTCTGACCTCAGTGGGCGTGAACTGCACTCTATCGGAACACACTTCAAATAGTCCACAAGGTGTGACGTAGATGGTACATAGGTAAATACGGTTAGATTACCTCTAAAATTCTTCATCCCTTTTGGTTTACAAATCACGCACTATGCTTCAATTCTTTTATCCATTGCCGACTCTTACTACCCATTCGGGTCATACGCTTATGTTTTAATTAACTTCTGTTTTGTTGAAGTTATACTTCTTTAGGCGCGTTATGAAAAATGATGAGAGTGAAATTTTAAGATGCGCGCGCATCACTGTAACACAAAAGTAACAGGTTGAAGTTAAACCGCTCATTAAGTCTCGAAAAAAAAAAGCTACCAACAAAATAGAAATAGAACCTCTGTTAGTCGCGCATGTTGGTACGCTCGTCGCCTCTGATCACTGTTTTCATATATATAATATTTATCCACATGTTTCTAGTTTCTACATTCACAACACGTGTTTTAGTTTCATACAAGTGCGAATTATATATGTGCTAATAAATTATATTCAGTAGTGATTTAAATTGAATATTTTGATTAATATTATTTACTCTTCGTAAATATTAGTGAAAAAAATTGTTCTTATAGACTTTTTCAAATGCTCCAATATAATTGAGGTTAACTATCCGTATGTATTATTTATTGATATAAATTAAAATATTATTATTTAACATAATTAATACTAAATATTATTATTTTATTTTTTATTTTTTAATGATGCCAAAGAAGTATAACTTCTCACGCGCGTACATAAGTACACACACCCATTTTTTTCAACTATAATATTAAATAATGGATTATCAGTATGACTGTTAGTTATTTTTTTTCTCGCCTCATATTTTCTTATTAATTAGCAAACAAATATTAGAACAATTAAAAATATTTCCGTTCTTTAAAATACCTAAAAGGACAGTGAAGAGTTTTCTAGTAACTTGTAAAAATAAAAATGTAAAAGTTTTGTTTCAAGTATTACTCTTCTCTCTTCTCCTTTATCTCTCTCCTTCTCTCCTGATCTTTCTCACTATCTCTCTTTATAACACACACACACACACACACACATGAATATATATATACATACAAGTATATAAGTATTTCATTTGTCTCCTGAAAGCAGACATTCACGGACTAAAAATTGTTCTCGTGTCAAATTGTAGAAGTGATTGTCTCGAAGAACCTTGGAATTTTTTTTATCCCCGTTATTATTTTTGTCTCACCAACGGAAGCAAGTGCAAGAAAGACTATGAAGAACTTTTCGGACGTAACTTCTTCTTCACTGTCGCTTGTTTTCCGGATGATTCTATTATTAACGTTTTTTTTTTTTTTTTTCGTTTTTTCTTGCCTGACAGTTGTGAAAAGTAGAGGGAAGTTTTTGGTCACACTGGCTGAGAAAAACGGTTGTAAACAAAAGGAATATCTATTTGTTGCCACTCCAGTGGAAATTAATATCTCGTTTTTCTTAAAAAAATGATGAATGTTAGGTTGTTCTAGAATTTACTGTTTTAAAATACTATAGTGATTAATTTCAACTGTTTCAAAAATTTGACCTTAAGGGATGAAAACTTTTCATAAAGATAAATATAGATAATGTGAGTCTGTTTTAACAAATATCGGAATTTAAAATCTTAATCTTTAAATTATCTCATTAAAAAATAATATTTGATATACCTACTTAAGTGCCGCATGGTCTCGCTATAGATTAGACTGCCTATGACTAGAGATCATGGTTCAGTCCTGGTCCCGTGTAGAGAGGGTGGTTTTCCCTAAATGGTTTCCTAATCTATTACCTCGAAAAAGTGGGTACACTGCATCTAGATTTTCTCTTATAAAAGTATATAATTATATTGTATTTAATTTATTTTCAGGTTATAAGCTATGTATACTAATTACGCTAATGTGGTAGGAACGAGGAAGGTTGCATCATATAAAGGGAGTGTACTAATATTTACATGGCGGGAGAGTGGACAACCATTTTGGAGAGCCTACCCGAGCGGAATTTTAACCCTGATCTCATCATTGGCATTCTAGTTTAACACGAGAGTGACGCCTTAGACCACGCAGCCACCAAAGCAGGTTATAAAATATATGATAACAAAGGTGAACATTGTTGACCTCGTGATCATGATTAATATTTTTTGTCCCCCCCCCTGCACCCCCCCCCCCCCCAAAAAAAAATGGATCTTACACTTTTGTCTGTCCTCAACGATATCTGTGTTGTTCTGTCTGTTTTATTGGCTACAACCGAAACAGTTCAATGGATTCGTTTGAAACTTGATATTTAGACGTAAAATGATTATGACTCAGATTATTAAAAAAAAATTAATCCTAGCCCAGAGACAAATTTTAGAAACAGACTCTCAACCTTAAGGGGATTTCGCTGCGCTCCTCTTGCCAGCTTGAGTCCTTCAACACTGGGATTCGCTAGTGTCAGTTATGGATAATAATAGGACTGAACGTAGCGATCCTAGTGTTAAAAGACTCAATCTGCCAAAAGGAGCGCAACCATTTTAACCTAGAGGCTGAGTGTCTGGGTATATTAGTTGTCTGTGTCCTAGTTCTAAAACTATGTGTGGCCTACCGAGTTCTGAATATTTTTTTATAATGGCCTCAAAGATTATGTTAAAAAGGGTATTTGGGGAGTGTTCAATATAATTGGCATTTCGGTTTTTCTAATATAAATACAATTTCTGATTTAATAAAAAATGTGCTACATTTATTTTGTTCAATATTAATTTATATCCGATTAAGTTTTTTCTTTTGATTTTCTGAGAGTCTTACACCTTAGCTCAGACGGTAGAGCTTCTTTGCACATAGATAAGGGCCCCGGGTTCAATTTCCTGCATGGCCTGGGAATGAATCATTATTAAAATGTTTGTTTACCCCTTCCACATTGATGAGTTAATGACAAAGGGCTGGATGTTGTTTCTGTTCTAGATTTAATCTAGTTCATAAGTAATAGGCTGACATAATCAGTCGGTTCAGAAAGTGCACTTTAAATACCTCAAATAAAATATAATATAATATATAAGTGACATACAAATCTTATGATATTATTGATTTAAAAAGCCACAGTCGATGATAGTTTCACGTAATAATTCAGACTCTTCAAATTTTCAGTTTCTGGTAAAGTATTACAGAACCAATGCTTCCAAACATCTTACCACATACTTATATTTCGATCCTATTCCATCTTGAGGTCCTTTTAGTCCTGTCTGAATGTTTGAATGTCGTGGAATGGCAAGATAAGTTTTACCGGGGTTTTGGCCACTCATTTGTAAGATAAGTGTGAAGAGTGAGGGGGGGGAAGGGGGTGTAACTTTTGTTTGCTCGCAAAATATCCTCGACGCAACAAGCAAGTATAACTTTTAGGCAGGGGAAGGGCAGGGACATTAGAAGGAGGGGGGAGGGAATAAGAGAGACCTAAGGTGTAAAAACCACACAACTCCTTAGATCGATATAGCAGAAAATTTAAATTTATAAACGTTTCGATTTTTACATATTTACAATATTCCAAGCTACAATTAAAAATAAATGGTACGGTGAACCGCACTGACTTTCTCCCGCTTTTATCTTAAAACAGACATTTACTAAAAAAAAATTGTAAGATTTATGGAAATAAATAATAGGTCTATAGATTGTTGTATAAGAATTACACCAAAGATTATAAATGAAATAATATACACTGTTACTTAATATGTGGCATTATGACCTTAGAACACTGTTACATAAAAATTGAGTGAAGAGAAAAATCTTTTTCTTTATCAAAATAGATAGAAAGAGTTTTGAGCAAATCGATGTTTTCTCTTTCCACCCTCAGTCAACTACCCTTCATTTAGGGTTAGATATCTAATTTTAAAAAAAAATCCCTTACGGGGAGCTTATGAAAACCCCAGATATCAAGTTTTAGCCCAATCGGTAAAATATTTTCGGCTCTAGCTAGAGGTACAGACAGATAGAGGGCATTGCGAGAACTACTCTCTTTTTTTTTGTTTCAGGTCATGAAACGTCAACATTTATCAAAATCTTGATTTTGATTTTTCTGACGATCACAACAATTTCTCTCCTAGGTGTCAAGAGAAAGTAAAACTTAGATTATAATTAGAAAATGTTAATCATACATAATAAAAACTCATTTTTTAATAGTTATATTGAGTTCAAAAATAAAAATAGAGTGGCAGATACTTTTTTATCTTTCATCATTAATTAAATAATTTGAAGAACACATGTCTATTATGTTTACCTTTTAAATAGTATACAAAAATGTATAAGTAATATTTACAAAACAAGGTTGATTGGTTTTGGATTTACATTTAGTTTATTATTATAATTATTATTATTAGCACCGCGTCTTACTACCCGTTCGGGTTATATGCACTTACGTTAATGTGTAATGGTAGGGTGATTGTGAGATGAAATGAAAGACCTACAGTTTAACGTGGAATCCGAACCATGGTGGTGGCCTGGCATTCCACACATTCACATACATTTAGTTGAATCTATGTATGTATTATAATTAATTTTAACATTTGAAAGATTTTTAACATAATTTAAAAAAAGAAATTTACATTTATATATATATATATATTTTTTTTTTTAGAAAATCTCATATTTTATATATTTCGAGTCATGTTGGTTGTGTAAAAAATAGAATCCTATGCTCAAAGGAAAATTAATTTTACAAGTTGACATATAAGAGTCGAATGTGAAACACAGATTACTTACGTCTGAAATCACTCATCGGAAAAGGTTTACAAAGGACATAGCCAGTTTTGCATGGATGAACTCAAATAAAGGGTTGGATAAGTAATTATTAGGAAACAGTCCAGTAATTGTGAAACTTTGTTAGGGAGATTTTCTGATATTCTCTTGTTAGTTGGACGCGCTTTGATGATTCAATCACGTGACGTCTCCTTGTCTCGTTCATAGACGTGGAATTGAGCTGCCTTTGGGAATAAATGTTACCTACTTAAAAAAATGCAATATGTCTAATTTGGTTTTTTATCACCCGTTTAGGTTACACATTTTTTTAAATTAATAACGTCTGTGGACATAACTAAACCAAATTACTCAAATTTAAATTTGACCCTCATTGTATATTATTAAAGAAAAATCCATATAAACATGATTAAAACTCACTTTAAAAACAATATTTACTACTAATAATTTGTAGGTATGTGTAAAGTCAATTTTTTTTCAACTCGAATACAAAAATATGAAATATTCTCGAAGCTGATTCGAATATAAATTATTTTTAGTTAAGTGTTTAATGCTTTGAAAACTACTATATTGGGTTCAATTATATAATTTTTTTCACTAAACTCACTTATATTTGTTATTTATCAGTAATAATTTTAATATTTAATTCTAAATAGATAAATCAATCTACTTTCATAACATGCAGATGTATTGTTTAAGAGCATTTCATATACACATGTAATTGTAATTAATATAACACCTAGACTTGTCAATAATTTAACATAAAATATGGAAAAATCCAGCTGTCAATATTTTCACTGGCAAAACTTTGTAAATTATCAAAGCAGGAATTTTTTTCGGGGCGAAGTCAAATCTAATATTTTTTTCCGAAGCCAAGTCAAATTTTTGAAGCTTCACACACCCTTAGAATTTGGTACTATCCCTTCACCCTCTGGCTTCATAGAGGTGACAAGAAAACATATGAAGGCACAACGTCATAATGATCTTGCTCCCAGATGAGGCCAATGCATAGATTTATAAAGGCTGTAGCTAATTAGGCTAATATGTTCTGATTTTCGTCATAGTTCCGTAGTACCTGTTTGGGCTATCAGTATGCTATTAGATTAATGGGAAAGGAAAAATTTAAAAGAAAAAGTACCTCTATTCATCTTACCAGGATGAGTCCCAACCCTATCACGAATAAACAAAAATAGATGAGCTTTAGATTTAATCGACGCACCCACAGGTAAGGTTAGGCTAGTTTAGTATACTTTTTTCACTAAAGTCTTACATCTCACTATCCGTATGGTGTGTATGCCAAGGGTGAGTGAAAACTAATTTAATAAAAACCACCCTCAGTACACCCGAACTTAGAGCTTCAATCTTCCCTTCATCGGCAGTTCAGAATATTTAGAAACTTACGCTTTAGACAAAGCGGCCACCGAAGTTGGTTTTTGGGGGGGGGGGGGAGGAAATTAATTGGCATTAACTCTCCTCTTCCTGAGATTGTATACACATTAGCTCATAATTCATGTGCAAAACTCACAGAAATAGTAGGGAATAAAAACAATTGGCTTTGGCTTGATGTAAGCAACCTATTCCGAAAGCCCTTCCATCCTAAAAAAAAAAAAAATAAAAAAAAAGAGAGAACTACAGGAGCAGGGCAGCAACATGCATCCCCTGCCGCGAAATCAACATGTTCAAGCAGCATGCTGTGATCCCAGGACCTGAATCTTATGGGAAAATGTAAAATCACTGATCTATAAAATGTGCCATGTTATGTGCTGTGTTTAAAGCAGAAGACTTTGTCACACCTGTCCTACCCTGGATATCATCGCTGAGAAAACTGCATGGATACTATTGGGTAACAGCGTTGTCATTCCTCGTTTTCAATTGGTCAATCTACCCTACATTAAAATATAAGTTTCGCAACGATGGTTAGTCGAGGTTGCCAATAGCTCCTTCCAATCCCAGCAAGCCACCGTCAGACATAACTGAGCGCGAGGAGATGCCAACAGCGAAAATAAAGCTTTTCTCCATAAGACTCGCAGTTCCTCCAGCAATGATATGGTATCCAGCGGGGTTGTGGAAGATGCCAGGAGTTTTTTTAAGGATCCAGGTGGACCATGGTCTGCCATTGATATATGTGAGTTGAATGTTCTGGGCATAATTTCGAGCAACTGTTGAAATAATTAAGTGCAGCCGTAAAATAAATAAAGATTTTGTGCATGTGGCTCAGACTTTCAGTCAAACATTCCTTGTTCACTATACACATGTAACAAGGTGTCAATAACACGAGCCTGTTGTGTTTCTCTGCTATTACTGACGCGTGTTGCCTACCTACTCCTGTGGCTTCTCTCAGGGTTTTTTTTTTTGGGGGGGGGGGGGGGGGTTTGGTGGCACATAGCCTGAACGTACAGTGAAATGTGAAGCACTATCTAATTGGTACGAACAATCGCACAAACTTATCATATAGTGTATTGTGGTTCATCAGTTAACCACCGTTAAACAAATGTTTACCCAAAAACCAATTATATAGTGTTATTTGAGTGGTCAAACACTCCCTAGATATACATTTTAAAAAACCCATTAAAATCCATAATCAAATAATTGGAAGTTACAAAAAACATCTATCATAAACTGCCCATAATCTAAAGGCTAGTATAAAAATAAAAGGAAAAATCCAAAGATATAGTCATATAGTATCTAAATGTCAAGTTTTAACCACATTCATCCAACAGCCTCAGGTTTGTGCCTGGGGACGACAGATAGACAGACAGACAGATATGAGGACAGGCAGAATTGTATCATTAACATTTTTGAGCTTGGGGGCACATAAAAAGTAATTTATTAATTATAATCTTCCGCTAGAAGATTTTAACGATTACAATACTTTCTCCTTAGATGAAAAAGAAAAGTAAAAGCGTTCAACCATACCGCTTGTAGTCAAAATTATATTATACTATATTAAACGTGATGGCCAATTTTACGTACACTTTGAATTGGTCATTACACTTCTCTCAACGTCAAGGTAGTAAGATTATAGGCCTATTGTTTTCCCTCAGCCCTAATGGTTGGAGGGTCATAACTAATGTCTCCTTTCAGTTGAATGGTGTTCTTATTTAAGTTTATACTCTTCATAACAAACAAATAACCAACCAACTCTTAGAGCTAGTTTAAATTGGCTGATCTGGATTCTTGTTTCACGTAAATTTGGTCATGTTTCAAACGATGTTCTGCTGTAAATGCAATTTTGGAACGACCATTCATTTTAATGACACGTTGTCACAAACTTTAACAATACTACGCCAATTCATAAAGATTTACTCTGAAGGAATTATCAAAGTTATTGTTTTGAAAATGTATTTAATAAATTATCTTTTATATTATTACACCGTCTACTACCGTTCGGGTTATACCATTGTAATGTGTATTGACAGGTGATTTGAATGAAATGAAGGACCTAAAAGTTTAACGTGGAATCCGAACCACGAGTGGTGACTTGGATCACACTTTTACAGATCTTGTCAAGGTGTAGGAGGGTTTGGAACAACATTAATCTGTCCGGACCTGGATCGAACCGGGCCAAGCTAGAAGTTGACAACTTACCTAGACACCAGTTCCCTTGTATTTAATAACTTTAAACCGTATTAAGACTCATATTCACGAAGTATTGTAATAATATTATGTTGAACGTTGTTTTCGCAAAATTAATGGCATAGACAAACTTAAATAATGTATCCAAACTAATTATTCGATCACTCTTTGTACCTAAACTTGAACAAAACTATTATTATTATCTTGTAACATGCATATGTTTAAGAATTAGCATGGGTATAAGAACCTAGATTGGTGTTGAAGTTTCCCTTTATCCGTATTGAAATTGAATACTTCATTTCCTCTTTATATAGCCTACGATTAAATATAATAAATGCTATTAATTATCCCAACAATAAGTATAATATGTAATTTTAAAGCTATTTTAATATTTAGATTCACATATATTATAGTTTAAATTATTACCCGCGTCAGGGGTAGAATGGTCTAAGGCATCACTCTGGCAATAGACTGGACTGCTGATGACGTGGAGATATCAGGGTTCTAATCCCAGTCGGTTGTACTGAGGATGTTTGTTCCTAAACGGTTTTCTTCTCTCACTCCACGAAAATGCAAACACTCTTATTCTCAATTCGACTTGGCCATCCCTAGCACATTACCGTAATGAGAACATCTAGGTATAAACCGAAAGGGTACTTAGACGCTTTCCTAAATAACACACTATTGCAATAGATTGATAAACCAAACTAATCTAATTGTATCAACAAACAGCACTTTTAAACCGGTTTCGGTGTATTTCCCAGGATTATTTCCAAAACTCTTAATTCATTCTTAGAGTAGGAACATGGCATGAATTTTACATACTCAAGCCTCCTTTTGTCTAAGTTTTATGAGACAGGTCATGTACCATTACCTTTTGAGACATGTTAGATACACCATATACACCACTCTAAAACCTCGTCTTAATACATAACAATACTACAACTTAAACAGTAACTCTCCTAAAACATCTAACAATTACACCGCATGATGTAACCCTTCATCGCTTTGTTCGTGCCACGCCACTTAATTATGTGCTTATTGTGTCCCATATTGCTAAGTCTTTCCAAGTGTGTAAAGGGTTGGGTTTGAGGGGGTGTTTAAATAAAGGGGGGGAGGAGTGGTTGACGGAGGGTAGAACCTAGGGTCGTATTTAACAGCGTCTTTGCGGTGTGTTACAATACATCTTCTTGTTGCGACCTTTCTCCTTGCTCGGCGGAGCATTGTCTTTGCAACGCGTGGCTGTATATCATGCAGGGGGGGATCTTGGCGGCGTTTTGTAATTACGTGTGTAATGGAAATGTCTACAGTATCGTGTGTGCGTGCGTGCGTGCGTGTATGTAGGCAGATGTCTTGATGGCCTTACTCACTTCTCTTCTTTATAAAGGGTGGTCTAATAATGAAGGATACAGGGGTAAATGGGGGAAAGTCCAACTTATCTCAAATGGAAATAGTGTTACTATCTGTTATAAAATCATTTAAGCTTTTATAATGCACTTATAGATTATGGTTAAAAGAGGTATCTATAGTATTAAACTTATTTAAAATATTATTTGCTGATTCTCTTATGATGTTTGAGATACAAAGGTGTTATCCTGGACTATATGTTCAATGTTAGCCATCCCTTTTAGCCTGTACCCATAAAATATGATGTGTATATTACACCAAAAGGGGGTACATTTGTAAACTTTACGAAGGATTACTTTGATATATCATATATATATATATATATTATATATATATATAAAAGAAAGAAAGAAGGTTTTCTTGAAATATATGTTGATTTTTAATATAAGGGTTTTCACGAATGAAATGTTTTTATATATGTTTCTTTTAATATAAAATATATTTAATATGTAGGTTTTCTTGAATGAAATGTCATCTTTAGCAAATAGGGTTAATTTAATAAAATGTTATTTTGTAACATAAATATTTAAATAAAAAGGTTTTCTAGCCCTTATATATGTTTATACTAGTGGTTAAGATATTTATTATGACATGTATGTTAAAAAGGCTTTTAATTAAATTAATTGTTTATTAAATTAATATGATTTAATAATAACATTACATTTTGAATGCAGTCTCTTGCATTAATCGTTAATACATTTATATATAACATATCATATATTAACAAAGCTGTCATTATATTAATCATTTAGTAGATTAATATTATTTAATAATAGAATTACATTTTGAATGAAGTATCCTATATATTTATATAATTTAATAATAACATTAAAATGAATGCAGTCATATATATATATATAATTTAATAAACTATATATATAGGATACTCTATTTAAAATTCAATGATCTCATTATAGCATATTAATTTAGTAAATAATCAATTTAATGAGAAGTTTTTAAATATATAATATGTTATATTGAAATAACTTAACAATTTTATATAAAGGAGACTGCATTCAAAATTAAATGTTATTATTAAATTATATTAGCACATATACGACATTTGCAACATATATGATATATATATAATAAAACATCTGATATATTATATATATATATATTGCATATATCATAAACATTTTTAATATATGATACCTTAAATTGACATACGTGAAGTTATATATATATATATATTATATATATTTATTTTATATACATATGAAATACTAAAAACGATTTTTCAATAAATTAATATCATTAAGTATGATAATAAATTATTACTCCAGTCTATATAATACATATAGAGTACATACATATCAGTATGACTATCGGACTTAGTTATAAATAAACACATTTTTCCTAACCATAATCAATCCTTAAATTATCATAGCTAGTTTGAGCTTTACTTAATTTAACTAAACGTAATATGTCTGTTGGAGATGAATAAGCCACTGATAAGCTATGCTAATAGAACGTTAAACTCAAACACAAATAGTTTTCCCTGAAATTTATTGCTTGGTTTTTAAATTAAAGCATAATTTGGGCCTATATAATTTATAAAATAAGAACAGATATTTGTTTGGACAAAATAATGGAGATCCGGGTGGGGGGGGGTAAGAAGAAACATAGGCTTTATTATTTAATTCATAGTATAAATAATATGTTTCTATATTAATATATAGAAAACATGATATTATACCCTCACTCAAAGTTTAAAACCATCTACGATTAATTTTTGCTTCAAAAGAATTTTTAAAATAAAATGTATTTGCTGAAACGCACTCGATAAGCTTTTAAACGGAATGAGGCTGTGTCTACTAATGAAATGGTGTCAAAAGTACTTGTCAAACGCCATGACATTTGTTAAAATATTTCTTCATTTGGCAGGAATTATTTCATTAAATGGTTTGGCACTTCATCAGTCTGAATAGCTTTGTAATTAGTATGCCTTTCAATACACCAATGCAACAGATTATACTATTATAGAAGGATCACAGTTTTAAAATAAATAGTACGGAACTCCGCACGTACTTTCTCGCTCTATTGTTTAAAAATTGAGATATTTACTGAAAGCTCGTAATGAATGTGAAACGAAATAATATATACTAGCAAACCCAAGCATATATTGCACTATAGTTACGTCAAACTTTTTAGAGTCCCGGTTTTAAATTTAATAATTTTATTTTTAAAGAATGTCCTCATTTGTTTGTTTGGACCAATAGAAATGATCTATTTTGGGTCCACAAGCGTCAATACTTTGTATTAAAATTTTGACCTCCGATTAAAATTTTAACATTTTATTAGGTGTTTCACATCTTCAGGTCATCACATTGCTATTAAATTCCTCATTTATAAATTTTGACAAAAACAAAAATGTAAATATTGACTAAAGGGTCTAAAATGAAGGAGATAGATCATTGTTGTACAAACATTTCTCCTAAGAGGTTATAGGAAAATAACAAAAATAACAAACTCTTTGAAAGACATACTTATGTTTAATTGCTCTATGGAATTACAGAATTATTGCGTTAAAACTTTAGTATCTCTTTACAACTAAAGCTTACAAAATTGTATTAATATATTTACCAATATCTCAGAAACTGTTGGATTTATAAAAATATATTTCATATAAAAGTTTTTTATTTTTAAGAGTACTACAATTTTGCAATGATAAGTTATTTAGTATCTCAAATAGTTGCGGAGATACGGAAGTTTCTGCTTCTGTAAAGTACCCTAAAAATTATTTTCATGGAAAAATCAAAATAGCCAGTTTATTTATCTTAATCAAAGCCTAGATACGAATTCTAATCAAAATCGCTAAAGCCGATTTTCACCCTTTATTAAACTACTCTTAATTTTAAGTTCAAACAGACACACAGACAGATATCATTGCAAATATCACTTTTTAGGGTTGGGGGTATCATGTGACATTGACATCCCTCAACATTTCAGGTTAGTTTTTTTTACATTCTCATTACTTTACCTTTTGTGTTCGAAAAGTAGAAAAATATATATATTTGCGTATAGCTTGAAAGATATTAGTTTTATAAACATATGCTTCAAATAAAATATTTGTATTATAAATATACCTACATTTTTGTAATGATAAGTAATTTCATAACTCAAATAGCTTAGGAAATATTATAAAAATATATATATAAAATTTACGCTTCAGACCGGAGCCCTTAAAGTAATTTTGCCGAAATATTGAGAGTAGCCATTTTGTTTAGAATATTTAGAAATGTTTAAAAATGAAATTTAATCAAAATCGTTAGAGTCGATTTTGAGAAAATTGACTTTTTCTCTTTTTGCCCTTCAGTAAACTATCCTTAATTTTAGGTTTAAATATCCAATTCCAAAAACTCCTCAGGGAAACCCTATGTACACCCTATTAGATACCAAGTTTTAGCCTGATTTGTAAAATAGTGTATGCTTTAGTCGGAGGTACATATAGACAGATGAAAATTCAAAAAAACACTTTTTTGGATTCGGGGGGTCATGAAACGTCAATATTCATCAAAATCTCGAGTTCAAGTTTTTGACGATCACATCAATTTCTTTGCCTGTAAGATAGCGAGTAAGTAATAATAGTTTCTCACATCTGATAAAGTATTGTGACCGAAATATTAGATCTGGAGATTATAATGAATTTCTACGTTTTATGTGAACACGAACCCAAAATAGTGGATTTTACCATTCTTTCTGTCCCCACACCATGTCTGTTTGTCTGTCTGTCTCTCCTTCTATATGTTATTGGCTATTAATCCGAGACTGTTTGATGAATTTAGTTCAAACTTTATATTTGGATTTTATAGGGTTATACCCCAATATAGTTAGTTTTTTCTTTTACCCTCACCCTTCAAGTTTGGGTAGTTTACAGACGAGTATATTTTTTTTAAATTCCAAATTTGGTTTTCAAATGGTTCTAACGATTTGATTTAAAATGCTTATCTATGTTTTGTTGATATGATACATAGCACTGTATAGTTGGTTTATGGGCGAAAATTCTTTGAAGGGTATCTTACAGATGGAAAATTTGTGAAAATTCAAACATTTCGAAGATAGCTATAGCTATCGTGTTCAAAATATATATATATTAGGTTATTGTGTGATATAACAAATAGCTATGTGCTTTTTTTGGGAATTAGAAACTAATTTATGGGTGATTTACTAATGACTAAATTTTCAAAAACTTTAAATATTTGACAAATGGCTCTAGCCATTGAGTTCCAAATATGTATCATGATAGTATTTGACGTAACAAGTAACACTGTTTACCTGTTTTTGAGGGTAAACATTTTTTTGGATATTTAACTAATGACTTATTTTGCGACCACTTGAATTATTTTAAAAATGGATTTAACAAATTTGTTTAAAATTGGTATTTTGAGAGTGATTGGCATGAAAACTAGTAGTCCATTCTTGTTTTGGGGGTGAAAATTCATTAATGGGTAGTTTACTGATGGCTGTTTTTTTTTAAAAAAAACTCTAAATATTGAGTGGGGGTAAAAGGGCAAAACCATTTAGAAAAACCACCCTAAGTACACTTGACTGAGTTTCTAACCTTGGTATCCTAATCATTGGCGATACAGCCTATTGAAAGAGCGATACCCTAGGCCACTGAATCTCAATTACTTGTCGCTAAGGGCCAAAATTAGATTTTTGTTTTTATGGGCTAGGTCAGAAAAGGTGAAAACTTAATTGGTTAAATCTACATGTACTCATTACTAAAACTAAGTAAACTGCAATGACCTCCGCCCTCTCTTATTATGTCACGCTTAGCACAGGAATGTCAGGCGTAGGGTGAAAACATTGTTTTTGGGATATATATATATATACACTTATTTTTTTATATTTATTATTAACCTACGGCCACACTAACAACCATGGCAGGTCGCAATGTGGCCCGTGGGTGTCCCATTGAGAACCACTCTCCTTGAATCTCTGACCACCATAGTGTAGTTTTTTTATTGTTGTAAATCTTTTAACTACCGATATCTTTCACTCCCTCCCCCTTAATATTAATACCTATTACGTCATGTTAGACCATGGGTGAGCAACATATTTTTTCAATGTAGCCACATGTGTAGACAATGTTACTTATTATTCACTACACCATTTAAAAATTAATAAATTAAGTTTATCAGTAGAACATTTAAAACAACACAAACTTTTTTAACAAGATTATTTAAAACTTTGACTACTCGGTTCAACTGCCTCAGACGCAAAGGATGAAATTGATTAAAATTGAATATGTGAAACAATTTAATGTAAAATTTAACCATCCTTTTGTATATAGGCAGAGGTTAAAAACATTTTTTGAAAGAGAGTTAAGGGGAGTATTGGATGGTAGATTTGCGTAAATGACTCATTCATAAAGTGGGATGCTTCCAAAGAAAATATCAAGTTAAAACCAGCACATATTTTCAGGAAAAAGTTTATTTAGTTTTTTTCCACATTCTTATATGGCCAATTCGCCAATTGTGACAATTGATGATAGGGCTTCCCACCTTGGTGCTAGAGCATGTTAGCAGGCACGGATTAAGGGTGGGGAAGGGGGGTCAAAGGGTCAATTGACCTCCCTGTAAAGGTTAAAAAATTAATTTAAAAAAAATGAAATTTCAAATTTTAGAAAGAAAATACAACACAGATAAATTATACATTTTTTAAATATTTTTTACACGTAGACATCTCTTTAAGCCGGGTCGACACGTGCGTTATTCGTCCACGTTTATTCATTGTTCGATATGCTTCACGCAAGTGTGGAAAAAATGTTCGTTTCCATGTACAAATATTTGTCGGGAATAGCGAGTAACTAACATTGTTCTGCATGGAGACGGTAGACTACTACACATCAAAGAAGACTAATAATCGCTTGAGAGCAGTTCATCCACGAATACCGGATATAGAGTATGTGTGGACCGAGGAGCGGCGGAACTGTGGGGGGACTCTGCCCCTGGAAATTATTTGATCCTCACTAGAATAAACTCCCCCTTAGATATACTTCATTTCCTCTGGCATTATCTTACTAATATTATAAATGCGAAAGTTTGTGTGTTTGGATGTTTGTTACTCAATCACGCCAAAACTGCTGAACGGATTCGAATGAAACTTTGTACGTTGGTAGAGTATGTCCTGGAATAACATATAGGACTATTCCCAACCTTTGATTTTAAATAATAATAAATATATGATTATAATGTTATTGAAATGATGTTATTTAAAAATTTGTGATTTCATATTTTGCAATCAAAGTAAATAGTAATTAGTGTGACGTAGTTTCTTACTACTAAATAATAAGTATGTGTTTTTTTAGCTATATATTTCGAAAAAAATATTATTTCATTTATTTATTTATTTATATTACTAATTATGAAGGTAAAAATAAAAAATAAAAAATTATAATTGATAACTTAAATAACATAATATATTTCTTTTATTATGAATTATTTAAAAGTGAAAATTAAAATACGGCAAAATTATTAACAGCTAAAACTGAGAAAAACGCGTAGATATTTGAAAAAAATAAAGTTTGATTTATGACCAAAACAGTTTAGTTAAAAATTAATATCAATTATTGCGGGTGAAGCCGCGACGGGTAAAAGCTAGTTGAATATAAAGCTGAAGGAGGGCCTTAAATCAAACTCCAAATGGCTTCTATCTAAATGCATTCTATTGTCAAAAATTTGTCGTAGAGACCGCTTCAAATAACTAATAGACTAGAGGCATGTAACTGGAACAAAAAGTCAGGAAGGAATAATCTAATAGCTTCCAAGGTCATCCAAATTTAATAAAATGTATAGGGGGTGGTGGGGGACAACTTCAAATAGCTTCTAGATGCATGTAATTTTGAAGAATTTTCAAGCGAGGACCACCCCACATAGCCTAGTTTATTAAATAATTTAATTTTTGAAATTTTGTCGGTGGAAAACCACTTCAAAGCTTATCTTCTAGAGGTATCTAACCATCGTAAAAAATTAAGGTGAGGATCACTCTAAATAGCTTCGAGGGGAGTCCAAATTTCAAAAATTTCTAGGTGAGGAACACTTTAAATGGGTTATAAAAGAATCTAATTAAAAAAAGATAAGGCGAAGACTACTCATAACTTCTAGAGTGAACTTTTTTTTTTAATTCTTAGAAGGCCACTCAAAATATTTATAAAAACTATAGGATTTAAAAAAAAAATCGGAGAGGATAGCCACGGTTTAAAACATACATAAGATAAAATATGAATGAGAACTATTAAATGTCAAGCGTATAACCCGTACGGGTAGTAAGACGCGGTGCTAAATAATAATAATAACAATAATAATAAATTTCTTTAAACTGAAATCTGACATTGTAAGTAACTATGCTATTAATATTATGACCCCCCCCCCCCCTGTGAAAATGATCTGGATCCGCCCCTGCATTTTAGCCAACAGTTATAAGGAAATATATAACACCTATCGTCTTGGATCAAATTGACATCTTGTTGCATAGTAGCCGACTCTTATGTGATTGAACCAGTAGGACAGAATAGGAAGATAGAAAAGAGAGAGGAAGGGAGGTTTGCAAAGTAGAATACATCTTGTTGCATAGTAGCCGACTCTTATGTGATTGAACCAGTAGGACAGAATAGGAAGATAGAAAAGAGAGAGGAAAGGAGGTTTGCAAAGTAGAATACATCTTGTTGCATAGTAGCCGACTCTTATGTGATTGAACCAGTAGGACAGAATAGGAAGATAGAAAAGAGAGAGGAAGGGAGGTTTGCAAAGTAGAATACATCTTGTTGCATAGTAGCCGACTCTTATGTGATTGAACCAGTAGGACAGAATAGGAAGATAGAAAAGAGAGAGGAAGGGAGGTTTGCAAAGTAGAATACATCTTGTTGCATAGTAGCCGACTCTTATGTGATTGAACCAGTAGGACAGAATAGGAAGATAGAGAAGAGAGAGGAAGGGAGGTTTGCAAAGTAGAATACATCTTGTTGCATAGTAGCCGACTCTTATGTGATTGAACCAGTAGGACAGAATAGGAAGATAGAAAAGAGAGAGGAAGGGAGGTTTGCAAAGTAGAATACATCTTGAAAGTTGGCAGCGGAGCCCTCAGAAAGCGGCTTTCCTCTAGAGCTGCTGTATGCTAATAGGTGGACCGTCTTTGCCTGAAAGTAGAGGCTCATTTTGCGCTCCGAAGTGGAGGGGGTGGGGAATAGGGGACTGGGCGCTTTGGTTGGAATCCCAGATGTAGTCTTCTTTCTCTCTTATCGTATTCTCTTCAGCCAGGCAGCAGCGGCATCACAACATGTTATGGTTCGGGTCAAAAATCTTTTTTCGAAAGAACATTTGCCTTTTATCTTCTTTTTTTTTTTTACCGCATCTTACTACCTATCCAAGCCATTCGCATTAAATTACACTAATGGCTTAGGAATAAAAGGAATATACATTTTTAAGAAAGAATACCCGCATATTATTAAGGTAACCACCGCTCTAAGAGCAATTGACCGGGATTATAACTCTAACCTCTTCGTTTACGGCAAACCACACAAACGAGATTGGTTCCTTGGTCCATGTGCCCTTTCCCACCTATTACATTTTTTTTTATATAAAATTAAAAAGAGAGGTTCAATAAACGCTCCTCTCGTTTCAAGATTAGTGTTTTTACAGGGCACCGGGGAAGGTTCTCAGTTAGTAGCGCTGATGAAGGTTCTCAGTTGAGCCGGGGAAGGTTCTCAGTTGAGCCGGGGAAGGTTCTCAGTAGCTCTACGCTATTATCCTCATCCGTGTTCCCTAGATTATTACATTAATAGCCCTAGTTGAGGGTGACCTGGTGGTCTAGGGGTAAGTGTCAGACTTCTGTGCTGGCGGCCGGGTTCAATCCTCGGTCCCGGCACAAATTTATCTGAATACCAAACCCTTCCTTCACCTCTGACAAGACATCTTGTGAATGTGGGGAATGCCAGGCCTCCACCGTGGTTCGGATTCCACGTTAAACTGTAGGTCCTTCATTTCATCTCACAATCACCCTATCATTTACACATTAGCGTAAGTGCGTATAACCTGAACGGGTAGTAAGACGCGGTGCTAATAATAATAATAATAGCCCTAGTTACTATTTTAGTAGAAAATTATGATCATGTTTAAAAAAACACTTTAATTAAACGTTAGATTAGAGAATAATCGAATCGATTCCGAATCTTAAATATAAATTTTTATCCTCTAATTTTGTTTAAGTACAATTTTATTTCAAGAGATCATATTTAAAATTGAATTTGAAAAAAAAAAAAAGCTATTCAAGGCTTAGGGCCGCTGACTCCTGACATCATATGTCATGTCTAATACGTCATACACAACAAAGAGAAAACTTTTAATGTAATGTAAATATATAAATATAATTCTCCTAAATACTAAAGTCAATATAATTCCTTTTTACTAATTTGCTTAAAATTGTTATTTTAATTTAAAATCTTCATATTATTGTATAAAAGATATATTCTTATTTTTATTTTGCAAATCTCAATTTTCTAGAATACCAAGGAATTTGAGCATCCCACCTCCAACTTAGTCACTTACAAACAAACCCTTTAGGTAAGATCGCTAAGAAAAATCACTTTTAGAAACCGTCTTTAAAAAAAAAAAAATTGGTAAAAATCACTAAAAAAAAAAAAGTTTATTAACGTTCAAATAGCAGCTTTAGGTAACATCACTAAAAAAAAATTGGAAACTTTATAGTTACTTAAATAACTCAGCACTGGTAAAGTCACTTTCAGCTTTAGATGCAGTTAATTAAATAACTCATATTTACTTAAATTTGGTCGAAAGCCCTAATTAGAGATATAATTGTTTAAAAATAGTCAACACTAGATAAAGTCACTAAAAACGGGTGGTCATGTTCCTCTTTGGTCAACGTACCTCTAAACGTCAGCCATAAAAATGTACTTTCGACACAACTTCTAAAATAATAACAACTAATAGATAACATTGTCCGTAATATGAATATCAATATAATTATAAATATCGTTTAAAATGATGCCTTGAGATAGCTCAGACTCAAACACTTTAAGTTCTTCTCTTTCTCTCAGTTTGGCAGGCAAGCGAAGTGTAGCCTCGCCATAGTAGAAGCACGAGCAGCCCCGACTTGTTTACAGATGTGAGGCGCCACGGTGAATTATTCACAGAACCGCCACTGCTACTGGCTCTGCTCTGTTGCTACAAGTGTAAGCAGACTCCCCACCCCACATTTTCTCCCCTACGCCACTTACCAACTCAGCCTTCATATTTCCACCCACCTCAACCCCCTTTTCGCTTTTCCCTCCATTTTACCGAAAACATTTTATCACGGAGGATCTTCGGCTCAGGACATTTTCTAATATGTTTTTTTTATGGCCTTGGCTTTGAACGTGCTGTAGGTCTTCATAGTCCTTTGGTGTCAGACGCTTAGCAATCGTCTCAGAGAAATTGGTTGGATTAAGACGACTTCTTAGTCACATATATTGGATATATATAACCTTATCCTTAATTTCATTTGCTTGTGACGGATATATATGGTTAAAATCCATAGTTGGTTTGCTTTAACTTGTTTTTACCCGCCTCGGTGGCGTAGTTGGCTAACGCGCTAGTCGTGTTGAGCTCGACTGTCGAGGACGGGGAGATCGAGGTTCGTATCTCGTCGGGTGAACTGAGGTGTTTTTTTCCTTAAATGGTTTTCCACTCTCCCTCCACGCAAATGCGGGTTCACTTCCTCTAATTCAACCTTCCCAATTCCTAATCCATTAGCGTAATTAGTACTTATAAAGCGTATAACCCGAACGGGTAGTAAGGCGCGGTGCTATTATTATTATTATTATTTAACTTGTTTTTCCTGAATGGATTTCACTCTTACACACACATATTCTATATACTTCCTTAAAACTCAACCTTTCCCCTCTCAACCCCGCTTGAGTAAGTATTCAGATAACCCAGACGTGTCAGTATGTACGTGATGCAAAAATAAATCTATTTAATCTTAGAGTGAAGTTTTTTTTTTGTGTCTAGTAGGAATATTTAAAAGCCCATATCACCCCACGTAGCTACCTATTCAGGGAAATGAAACGGTTTAACCCATTTCGGTGCTCGTATGGTCAAACGTGCTAATCTCGCAATAGATTATACTGCCGTTGAAGGGAAGATACAGATTTTAATCTCTGTCTGGTTTAATGAAGATGGTTTTACCTAAATGTTTTACCACTCTCCTTCCACTCAAATGCGGTACAGTACACTTCCTCTAAATTTACCTTCCTAAGCCCTAAAGAATCAGGTAATTAGTACATAAGCGTATAAACCGAACGGATAGAAAGAAGCGATACTAAGATAAAGCGCGAATTACACGTTACATTGTGGTGCAGTTTTTTGAGCTCTAATTTAAAAACCACCTGAAATAAGACTAGTGTACAAGTTGTATCAGAGTTTAAAAATACGAAAAATTATGAAAAATAACTATTTTATAATGAAAATAACAGCTGTTGAATATATCCTAATTTTAATGTGGCAGGGAGAAGAATTCAGAAAATTTCACCTCGATGTTTCTCGATTCTAGCCTTATCATATGTTAACATAAATTCCTTGTACAATCGGCCGTGAGATTGTTTTTTAACTTACGCTCTCAATACACACTGATAAATGATAACATATTCATACAACTTATAAACTAACTTAAGAGCCCATCACAATGTCAAAACGTGAGATTAGATACAAGATACAACCTGAAAAGAGAATGAAGTGCTGTTTCTTGTATGCTTCACTTGCCATCGCCAATATTGTAAACCATCTAGTATATTTTTTTTTAATAATTATTTTAAAATTTTGTTCTAGTTTTTAAAATCTGATAACACAGTGTTATAAATTCTACTGTTTCTAAAGTAGAAACCCGCCTCGGTGGCGTAGTTGACTATCGCGCTTGTCATGTTGAGCTCGACTGCTGAGGACGGAGAGATCCAGGTTCGAATCTCGGTCGGGTGAACTGGGGGTGGTTTTTCCTAAATGGTTTTCCACTCTCCCTCCACGTAAATGCGGGTTCACTTCCTCTAATTCATCCTTCCCAATTCCTAATCCATTAGTGTAATTATTACTTAAAGCGTATAACCCGAATGGGTAGTAAGACGCGGTGTAAATATATTATTATTATTATTATCTAAAGTAGAATATAGAAAACCGCACCACGTGTGACGTCAGATTAGAACTGTACTACTTACCCTAAGTCAGCTGATATTTCTGAAATGAGAAGAATCATACGAAAGAAAAATACGTATTACGTATTTAATAGGAAGATAAACTAATGTGATGCATGTAATTGGTCAGAACACACAGACACTAATTTACTTTTTTTTTAACTATGCGTTTTACTAGTTGTTCAGATTATATGCCAATGTACTAATTACGCTAATGAGTTAGGGAAGAGGAAGGTTAAATTTAGAGGAAGTGTAGCCATATTTAAGTGGAGAAAGAGAGAGTGGAAAACCTTTCGGGGAAAACTACCTTCAGAACATCCGAAAAGGGATTCGAACCCTAATCTCCCTGTGATTGGCAGACTAGTCTAGTCCATCTAGTTAATGCTCATATCCCAAACGTGTACTAAGACGTGGTGAAAAATAAAAACGTGTTTAAAATACATCCAACAACGAACAAATATAACATAGCTTTTACATTTTAAAAAAGTTTTATTAAATTACAATTTTTGTTTATGCTCTGTTCTTAAATTCAGCGCGAGCTCCTTTAGGTTTGTTTTTTTTACTTTTTCTAATAATCTTTTTTTTTTTTTTTTGTACAATATTTTAATAAACGCGCTCCGATGCTCATATATTCAATCTCTCGATATTTCTGTGAGGTTGACAAAATTACCAACGAAATCTAGCAAAAAATAGCGTGTTTTAAAAGACTTAAAATTTAATAATCCTGTTGAAGCTCAACAACGCTTGGTCATAGAAATGTTTTTATCATTCACATTTTTTTTATTTTCGTTGGATGGAGATTTTGAAGTCTCAACAAATAGGTAAGGTTCCTTCTTGGAGTTTAAAATTAGTTTGTGTTTGTATGTGCTGTGTGAATTTTTTGTTGGTAATTTAAAATTTCTTATACAGTATTACTGTACAACCTTCATCCAAAAGCACAATTTCTTTCATAAAATTAATAGAAATAGGGCAATACTATTTTAAGAATGTAACGAAACGTGTTACGTATGAAAAAATAATGTCTAGTAAAGAAAGGAAGCTCTATTAGCCGATAAACAGTCTAATTTTCATAGGAAGCACCTTACCTGACCGGTAGAAAATTTACTTGATCTACTCTCATGAATTTATTCAAGTCATGTTATCTTCAGTTTTTATAAAATACCTTTAAACTAACACTATTGATAGCGTATATGTTATCTATATTGACAACAACAAAAAGTATGTGTATTCCAAAAGATTTTTTATAACAATATCATCGCATAGGTTTACCTAACCTTAAAGGGGCTGTATAGCGCCAACCGACTTTTTCGAAGACTTATTTAGAAAAATGGTTTTGTGTAGTAAAACTTTGTTATTAATAGTTTTGCCTATAAATAAAATCCTCTTTAATTAGAAAATTATGCATATAACTTAAACAGGAACTAAATAATTCTAAGAATAAATAATAATAATATTTAGCACCGCGTCTTACTACCCATTCGGGTTATACGCTTTAAGTACTAATTACGCTAATGGATTAGGAATTGGGAAGGTTGAATTAGAGGAAGTGAACCCGCATTTGCGTGGAGGGAGAGTGGAAAACCATTTAGAAAACCACCCCAGTTCACCCGACCGAGATTCGAACCTCGATCTCCCCGTCCTCAGCAGTCGAGCTCAACACGACAAGCGCGTTAGCCAACTACACCACCGAGGCGGGTAATATAATTCTAAGAACCTTACTGGATCTAAGAAATATATTATTATTATTAGCACCGCGTCTTATACCCGTTCGGGTTATACGCACTTACGCTAATGTGCAATGGTAGGGTGATTGTGAGATGAAATGAAGGACCTACAGTTTAACGTGGAATCCGAACCACGGTGGAGCTGCATTCCCACATTCACAAGATGTTAAGAAATAATCCTAAAATTACATTGTTTAACAGTTAACCTAACTTATCAGTTGGCTCTTTGTGTGAAATGGATTAAATTATCATTGAATATATGTAATAAAGTAACATTTAAATTAGTACTGTGTTATTATTTTGATAAGAAGGAGGATTTTGGTAAAAGATAACTCTTACTATTTTTTTGCAGCAAAACAATTTAACCATTTTATTAATGTTGTTTAATAGATATAAAAAATAACGGTGCAGATCACATGACCTGGTGTATAGTTATGTAAAATTAGATCTAGTAACATTAATTCTAGCTTTTAGATAAGGCTCTTCCTGTGAAGTATGGATTGTATAAATACATGAAAGTAGATGTGATTCTTCTTATGAACATTGGACTGTAGTCACGTTTATAGTTGTAGGATAAGGCCCTTTCAATGAAAATTGGACTATACAGTGGGTATACTTATTTCAAGGGATGAGTGTGTTGAGAGTAGATTATGAATGATACATTACCTCACACCATCTCTTCGTCTCAACATGATATATCACCGGCTGTAACTGTTATACGTAGAGTAAAGGTCAGGGGTTTCCAACTGACGGCCTATGATGCCCCCCTTTTTTAGGCCCACGTAGTTTCTTGGAAAAGTAATCTACTGTAGTAAAATTGGTGTTTATAGTCCCAGAAAAGGAAATTTTTGACTTGCTCTGGGAAAATCTATTAAAGTACCAATTGATGTTATTTCAGGAATACACCAAATGGTACTCTATTTTTATAATAACGTATGTATATCAGTATAGTTTTATTTATTTCCATCCACTAGCCAATTCTTTTTAGAGTGTTTGGTATTACTGACTGAGAAATACATGAAATTCAGTTTGGGGTCGTTTGTATGTAGACTACGCGATGCTCTGGTGGCACAGAGCGTTGCCCAAGATACACATATGGAGTTTGTCTACACCTACGCGCAATTAGACGATAAGATTATATTTATTATGGAGGTGTGAGCTACTTGAAGTTTTAAACCTTGCTCAAGCCTAATTTACTAACCCCTAGCGGCCGTTGGCATTATTCCCCCTAAGAGAATACCAAAGGTACCAGCTAGGAATAGAACCCGGGCATCCAAGGTACACCACCAGGAATCGAACCTGGGCACCCAAGCTACCAGCTAGTAATTGAACCAGGGCACCCAAGGTACAAGCAAAGAATCGAACCCGAGCACCCAAAGTACCAGCTAGTAATCGAACCTGGGAACCCATGGTACCGCTAGTAATCGAACCCGGGCACCCATGGTACCAACTAGTAATTGAACCCGAGCACCCAAGTTACCAGCAAGTAATCTAACCCGGGCACCCATGGTACCGCTAGTAATTGAACCTGGGCACCCTAGGTACCAGCAAGTAATCTAACCCGGGCACCCATGGTACCGCTAGTAATTGAACCTGGGCACCCTAGGTACCAACACCAAGAATCGAACCCGGGCACCCATTGTACCGCTAGGAATCGAACCTGGGCCCTCTAGGTTCAAGGCCAGGTGCGTTGACCACGACAACACGGGGCTAGATAACTAGCCATTTATGATGCGGCCTACCACTACACGTGTGAATTAAATTGTGGCCCTAGGGGCAACTTTATGTGGGTTCGAAAACCCTGGTCCGCCGTATTTATCTTCCCTGACTCTAGGGAAATGGAAACATGTTCTGACTGTGTGGTTGGCGCGTCGTATTACACACAACAGCCCGCACTTGTGGGCACGTAGACAAAGGTGTCGGTCTTGTAACTTATGATTCGCTGTTGAGTTAGGGTTTAAACCCGTGAGGTTGTACTAAGTTGCTTTTATTCTAAAATACTCTATAGTCACTTTTCATGCAAATTCGAGTAAGCTCTCTCTCTTTCTCTTTCGCCCTCCTTGTCCTTACCCTATTAGTGTAAATATTGTGATAGCCCAGTTAGATACTAAGTTGCAGGGAGCAGAAAAAAAAACAGTATATATGGATTGTTTATTTTTGAGTATTATTATTATTATAATACTTAATGTAGTTAGCTAAAAGTTATTTGTAATGATCGTTGCATTAACATAAGATATTGGTTCACAGCTAAAGACATTGAATGAATACATTTCACTAAAAGAGACCTATGTAAAAGAATAATTAAAAATATGTTTGTTTGATTTAAAATAATTAGAAACGATATGGATTGTCAACGAATCTATTAGAAAATATCTTTAATAAAATATATCAAAATAAATGTCAATTTTTATCTTAATTTTATAATTTTTGTATTAATGAATATTATATATATATAAAGTATAATGCTATTGAAAACAAAGACATTAATGTTAACTTTATTATATTTATATAATTTTACTACTATTAAAGAATCTAGAATCTAGTAATTGGAAAGCTTAAGAGTTGACAAAAGATTTTAAAAGGATATTTTTCAAAGAATTAAATTGTGAAATACATATTTGTCAGTGAAATTAAATTTTTTCACTAAAAATATAGAAACAAAACACCTATGCAAAAATAAAAATTTGTTTAGTATTCCAAACTTTTGGTGGATTTTATTTCCATAAGTTTAATTTATTGTGACAAATCGTCACAAGTTTACATTCATTAATTCGTTGAGTTTTAAAGTAGAACTATCAGAAATATTGTATCCATCTATATTCATGGTGAGGCCGTTTCAAATTTTATATGTTATGTGATTCAAAAAATATATAATGGATAAAAATGTTTTCATTTGATTTAATTTTTATCGTTGGATGAAATATAGAAACTTTGTATAGATTATTTTTCTTTGCGCTTATTAATATTGGGTGGTATTATTTAATAAAGAAATTTTCTAATATAAAAACCTCTCCATGAATTAGACCATATTAGTATTGTATTTTTTAAAACATATATTCATGCATACACACATACTTAAATATACATACATACATACATACATACATACATACATACATACATACATACATACATACATACATACACACTAATACATACACTACATACATACATACATACATACACACATAACATACATACACACTAACATACATCATCCATCCATCCATCCATCCATCCTCATCCATACATACATACATACATACATACATACATACTAATACAATCGTACGTGCGTACATGCGTACATGCATACACACACTTAATCACGCCATTTTCTTACGGAGTAGGCAAGAAACTGCGCATGTATCTCAAAAAACAACTCCGTACTTAATCTACCCTCACTAACTTTTACACACTTTACTATGCTTGAAGGTGACCTGGTGGTCTAGGGTAAGGTGTCAGACTTCTTGCTGGCGGCCGGGGTTCAATCCTCGGTCCCGGCAAGATTTATCTGATTGCCAAACCCTTCCTTCACCTCTGACAAGACATCTTGTGAATGTGGGGAATGCCAGGTCACCACCGTGGTTCGGATTCCACGTTAAACTGTAGGTCCTTCATTTCATCTCACAATCACCCTACCATTACACATTAGCGTAAGTGCGTAACAACGGGTAGTAAGACGCGGTGCTAATAATAATAATAATAATACTATGCTTGAAAACTTACTTCGTGTTAACAACATCCATACACCGAGTAATTCATGCTATTTTAATCTTAAGACTTTTAATATCTTCTCTTTTTCACACATTCGACTACAAAATTTAGCCACGTAACATTGCCTACCCCTTCCTTTTGATCCAAACTCTCTACCTTCATATATTTGCTTCGTCACTCGGTCCCCACTCATCCTCTCAACATGTCCAAACCAACGTAAGACGCACCTTTATCATTGACCTATCGGATTCCCTTTCAACCCGCATTACTTCAGCACCTGTTCATTACTTACTGTCCATACGAGTTATTTTCCCCGTACATTTCTTAGATATATTTTACCAACCACATTCATCCTTCTGTTGCACTAAAAATACAATACATATAATATTATTAAATGAAAAATAGAAAAAATATTATACAAACGTTTAATATAAAATAACATTATATACAAACACATATACACACATTCACACACCATACAAATGTACATGCATAAATATATCCTACCTACGTTACGATAGGTGGTTGCAGATGTTTCTTTATTGTAAACATTTGCTGAACATTACTGATTCAAACCTATTAGGAATTAATTATTATTAGCTTAGTAATAAATAATATAATATCAATTAAAAGTTATATCAAACGGTTCTAATAATACTTCCCTTAGGCTTTCTGTATAGTTGGCGTTTTCGTAACTTATTGAAAACACAACATATATTGTTAAAATTGTTTTAGTTTTTGGCGATTGTGGCAACAACAGAAAACTTTATAGTATATGAAATAATAAATTAAAAATAATAAACACTTAATTTACAATTGTATAATGTTATCACTGACCACCAACCTAAATAAATGTTTTTCTATAAACTAGAGAAAGTCATACAAAATATTAGCTACAAAATAAAACGTTTGTATTTTGTAAACAATACAGGAACACAACCGAATACAGTTTGTATTACATCATTAATCGCTCTTGTTTAGGATGGCTCACTATATTTATTATTGAAGTAAGCGCACACATTTAGAAGTACTTGTTTGAAAAACATTTTTTTTGTGAATCATATATCCCACATTCACAAAAATGAATCATCCAAACGGTTACTTTGCATACGTTCATGTTTCAATAATGTAAAAACAGTTAAAAAAAACAAGACAAAATTATTGTTTGTTGTGAACGTTTTGACCGCCAAAGGTAAAATATATCAAGCTATCATTTTACTGTAGATATTCTGTTTTGGCATTTGGATAAATAGTAAATTTGTATATCTACTTACCACTTCCCCTACCATAAATAGGGTTTATATAAGAGATTCATAACTTGAAACAAAATACACACTTATATTCATTCATACATAGCTACATTTTATATGCTTAAAAGTAGCAATAACGATATTTGAGTGGAAATTGGTAAATAATACAGTAAATAAATTCATTCACTTACTTGGTCAGTAAGCTGTTAACAACTCATCTGATTCAAGGAAGGTAAAACTCAGAATATACAAAACAATAATTTTATTTTAACGGTTGCTATCCATGTTTGTGAAACGTGGTGGTTTACTTTACATGAAGAAAACAAATTTAGCGTTTTATAAAGCAAGGTGCTTTAGAAGATATTTGGTTCAAAAAGGGATGAGGGGACTAGGGAGTAGAGGAGGTTACATAATAGTGATTTACATACCCTGTAACAATGAAGTGATATTGTTAGAATAATCAAGTCTCGATAAATTCGGTGGGCATGCAGCATGAATGGGAAATATAGAACCGTGTTCAGGATCTATTTACTGGTAAACACAGTAGGAATATACCATTGAGAAGATCTAGACGCAGATGGGAGAATAACATTAGAGTGAACACTGAAAGAGATAGGGTGTAATGAGGGAGACTATAGAACTGGCTCAAGATAGGAATATGGTGAAATGAAGGGGACTGGATAGAACTAGCTCAATATTGGGATAGGTTTTAATTAGATAGACAAGATAGAACTAGCTTAAGATTGAGATAGGGTGTAATGAGGTGGTCTGGATAGAACTAAATCAAGATAGGGATAGGTGTAATGAGGTGGACTGGATAGAACTAGAACAAGATAGGTATAGGTGTAGTGAGGTTTACTTACTAGAATTAGCTCAAGATAATGTTAGGCTATAATTAGATGGACAGGATAGAACTAGCTTAAGATAGAGATAGGGTGTAATGAGATGGACAGGATAGAACAAACTTAAGATAGGGACTAGGGTGTAATGAGGTGGTCTGGATAGAACTAAATCAAGATAGGGATAGGTGTAATGAGGTGGACTGACTAGAATTAGCTCAAGATAAGGTTAGGTTAAAATGAGAAGGAAAGGCTATAATGATGTGGACTGGATGGAACTATCTTATGATAGAGATAGGGTGAAATTATATGGACTAGATAGAACCAGTTCAAGATAGGGATAGGATGTAATGAGGTGGACTGGATAAAACAAGCTCAAGATAGGTATTGGTGTTGTACTTTTGTAAGTGTGGCAGTGAACTTTCGGGTACCACCTAATACACAAGAGTAAGTAAGTAGATACACAACGTTAATATGCTAAAGGTTTTTCTGAATTGAGAGCACGTAAGATGTACATTCTTTCTAAAATATTGATATTCATTCATAACTATTAAAGTAGGCCTACTTAAATATACTAGTTCTATATTAATGAATAAGTATAATTCTAAAAAATAAAATTTTAAAATGTGTTTCTTTTTCAAATACTTTACTAATACATAAACGGAGTATCAAAATTGTCCGCTTGTATGTGCATGCTTGCTTTTACCCCCTCCCCTAACTGAACATTTTAGTGTTTTTTTTTTTATATACAGAAAGCACATTTAAAATGTATCACGGGTCATGTAATGAAATGTTTATGCGAGTTTTATGTGTGACTAAATGGGAAATTCTAGAATGGTGCAACCAAACATGTAATTGAAATTGTCTAGCGAGTCGTTTTCTTTTCCTTTTTTTGATTTTTTTTTTTCATTACTGTTTCGCAAGATTTTTGTTATGACATAAATAGGGGTGGCAACATTTACGAGAAATTATTGAAGAGGAAAAAGAGGGGGAGGGGGTAGTATATGTTAAATGCGGTATGGAATGAAAGTAAGTATACGTGGAGCCTGAAAATTTATGCGGGTAATGTGAAGGAAATAATGAGCTTATTCAGTGACAAAGAAACTCACATGTAAACATATCGTTGCCTGCGAATGGTCAAGAAATATATCTGCCAACCCTTTTCGAGCCTCTGCTTAGAGATAAACATACAAGGATGTTTATGTTAGAAGACCATAATGAATAAAACTTATAAAATATTAATACATATACAATTGTAAATATGCCTAACAATTTTACAGTCGTCTTCATAAGCCTCTTTAGTACGGCTCAAGTACGGCCCGATACTAAATACAAGAAGGCACCTACCTAAATCAGGATGGAATATAAAATTAGCCCATTTAATTCAGGTTTATGAAGGTGTCATTAGAAGGCTTATAGTGCTCACTTGAGCCGTGATATACGAACTGGCCCATAAAACATATATATGTATATATATATACTTTTTTTTAAACTCAGTGTTGTGAGTCCACAATCGAGCCATACTGGCCAAGTGATGTTTTTGAATAGAGTGAAAACATCTGTGCATTAAGAGTGTCATGTGGTCAGCATAACGAAGACTTCGACCGTTAATCTTATTTTTCTAGACCGGAGCAATTACTTTTTAATTCAAGTAGCTCCCAATTTGTCCTTACTAGGTTGATTTTGATACTTTTGCAGCCCCCTTGCATAAATATTGGAAGTGCCGGGGATTGAAACCATGACTCCTGGATCTCTGACCCTTGTACAACGTATATTTATAACAATAATATTCAAATACATTAATTTTTACGATAGTAAACCTAAAGAAATAAAAAAAAAGCTGGTTACAAAAAATTTGTTATTAAAACTGATTAGTATTTAAGTTAATTAGCATAAAAATAATTTATCCTAAGCATGTATAACTTAAATATTAATTAAAGATTTTAATGTACCACGGGAATCTTAATGATCATATTAGTTATGCATTTAAAGTTGTTAAAATAATATAGCGGTTAACCTAGCTGTGTATTACTTTACTTTGAGTCAATAATATGAACATAAAGATTTAATACATTATGTATGGATAAACTTGAGATATTCTCTGATGTAGTTTTCATCTTGGCGAATGCAAGTGTAATAAAGATTCGAGTATCAGCTGAATCATTTCAAGATGGTTTTCTACACGAGTTCATGATTATGGTTTATAATCCTGTTTACAAGCTAGTGAGAGTACAATTCCTAATATATATCCCTCCTCATCACTACCCTACTGATGCAAAAACAAGATACACATAAACACCTACAAACATCATTAGCTCAAACTATAAATATTTTAATTAAATTGGTAATATCATTTTAAAAATAGATCATACTAAAATCGAAATATTTTCTGAGCCATATGTAATAAATATTATTATTATTAGCACCGCGTCTTACTACCCGTTCGGGTTATACGCACTTACGCTAATGTGTAATGGTAGGGTGATTGTGAGATTAAATGGAGGACCTACAGTTTAACGTGGAATCCGAACCACGGTGGAGGCCTGGCATTCCCCACATTCACAAGATGTCTTGTCAGAGGTGTAGGAAGGGTTTGGAAATCAGATAAATCTGTGCCGGGACCGAGGATTGAACCCCAGCCGCCAGCTCAGAAGTCTGACACCTACCCCTAGCCACCAGGTCACCTTCTGTAATAAATATGTTTAGATAAACTGTTTCTATAACTACCATTTACCAACGATTTCAGTTTTTTTAATTGAAAAGATGTATTCTAAATTAATGATATGAATGTATTCACAATTATTAAAAAAACACTATTAAAAACTTTCCTAATACTTGGGATTGTGTTTTTGAATAAAACTAAGGTTTTTTAAGTTGTGTCCTGATTTACAGATCGACCCTGAATATTTAAATTTCAACACGAGACTTAAGGGTCAGCTCATGCTACAATATCACCCCTGAAACACAATAAAGAAATTTAAATTTAATATTTATAATTTTTTTAAGTGTCACTAAGATATTATAAATCTTTAATTTCACACCTCAAACACTATACTTCAGCTGAGTTCAAAAGGCATGTGTTCTAGTCTCACGAAGACCCCTTAGGACGTAATCATCAATAAAATGAGTACAATTGCGGACATTTCTGTTGCAACCCATTTAAAAGTTAATATTTCCTGAAATATAAGACACATATATGATAAATTTGCCTTTTAAATTAGCCATTGGTTTTTAACTAATTTTAATAATACATTTTATGCAAAGCTTATACACAGATAACATCAAAATTAAAAAATACCCACACCAGTACCGAAGGGTTTTCTAATGCAACTAACTGCCAAGATTAAAACAAAAATTGCCCTGATAGGGTATTTTAATCATAATAGGAAAGGGTGAGGTGGAAAAATCGTATGAAAAAAACTACCTCATTACCCATAGTGGGCTTAAACATCCTTAAAATACAAGTAAACACTACAGATGTTAAACTAACAGAAGCACCAGAAATTCCCTTTGAATTCAAAGTAGAATGTTTTTATAACAACTCGATCTTGACTTTAGTACTTACGAATTCAGTTTCAACAAAAAAAAAAAAAAAACTCCTTCCTATAACCAACCCCCTTAGCACCAAAACTTCCATTTATTTCATAGCTGGCGGGCGTCGTGAAGTCCCTGTACGTCTCTTGGGACACACTAATTAGACCGGACACACATGTATGTCGGTAGACTCAGTCCTAAGCTAATTAGCAGGGGTTTTCCCTCTTTACCCCCTCCAGATGGAACCTTATACTACAGAGACTCCTGGAGGACAGCTATGAAGCTTTGAAGTGGGTGAGATGGTTTTTTAGAGACTCCAGTGGCTCGGCCGGCTTAAATTTGCGGAAATTATAGTTTAGAGACGATCGTTTATAAGGGAATCCAGGAGAATATGAGAAATCATTAAATGTTATTAGGGAATCGAGGAGATTCTGATAGATCAATAAATATTGTTATTATTAAATTGACTATTCTTTTGCTTATTTCGTTTAGTATTAAATTTAAAGTTAATTCATTTCTGTGGGTTTTCCATCCAACAATAGAACCTCATAAAAAGGATTCTTTTTAAACTTTACTAACCCTCTCAGTTGAGAAAAAAAAGTACTTTAAATATAATGATTATAGATTATTTTAGAACGTTCACAAATACATGTTGTCTATTGATTAGATATGCCTTAAATCAATTAAAACAAGGTTTTAATTTAAATGTTAAATGTATTTATACTAGTTTTTAAAATATCTCATTGAGATAAAACAAAAATAAAATATTTTTCTCCAGTGAAATATAACACATTTGTAAGGATAAGCATGATTAATTGTTTTATAAAATGTCTAAATAATTATATAATACTCAAATAAAAATGAAAAACTCTTAAAAATAATATATGTAACAACGTATCATCAAATTATTTTGAACATTACTTACACATACCCTTTTTATAATTTACAAAACAAATGGTAGCTTTAGTAACAGCTTTAATTTATTTTCCATGTGACCACAGGTACATTTAATTTAAAAGTTAATTCATCTATCTAACTTGCTTTTAAATGATTTAAATGTAAAAACAATTGGCGTACAATGATTGGATAGTCATGCCGCTTAGACTCTGTAATTACAATCCCCAGTTATTAAAACATTTCTCAAACATATCCAATTAGTCCCCTGAAACCATATGTTAGCTTACACTTAAAATTTTACAAAGTAAGCTTTCATTCCAGTAGATTGTTTCTAAATGCTAATACAAACAAACTATAATCATTCGCAAATGTGTGTACAAAATGTGTAACGTTGTTTACAAAGGTTATATAAATTTTAGTTCCTAGAATGTTGTTAAACACCTAGTGTAGTTTAAACATCACTGTAGTAATGGTATATTAAAGGGGAGAAAAATATAGGTTTAACAGACAGTGCCATAACAACACACATTATAAATTTAAGTTTATTGATTTTTATTTATCTGTAATTCAAATGTTTAATAACATAAACATAAGTTTAAATAAATAAAACGCACCACATAATATTGGTATTTTGATAACGCACAAGTCGTTTTGAGCTCGACTGTTGAGGACGGGGAGATCGAGGTTCGAATCTCGGTCGGGTGAACTGGGATTGTTTTTCCTAAATGGTTTTCCACTCTCCCTCCACGCAAATGCGGGCTAACTTCCTCTAATTCATCCTTCCCTATTCTTAATCCAGTAGCGTAATTATTACTTAAAGCGTATAACCCGAACGAGTAATAATAATGATAATGCCTTTTAATCTTGGTTAAAGATGTTCAATTTCTGAACCAACTTATTATAAAAGCATTCAACCTACAAACTATTTTTTATTCAGAACAATCACAATGTCGAGTGTTTCTTTAATTTAATTCAATATTGTGAAAAATTTAACAGTGTTGATTTTGTTCCTACTTGAAACTAATCACGTGTATGAGGGGTTAAAGAGGTCAGCCACAAGTCTAATAAATCTTGCTTTTAGTCTGGAGGGAGTTGGTTAATATATATTAATTATTTGAATTCAGATTTACCTTATACCAAATAAGTAAATATCAACTAAACTGTGTTGGCTGTATAGTGTTGGGCATATTATATATCAGCATAAACAAAATTGTAAATTAAGTCATGTGTTAATTTTGTTATAATGTTATAGTGTATACTATTAATACCTTAATAAAAACAAGAGTGTTTCTACAGAAGATGTATAATAGGAGAATACAGCACATGACTGATTTTCAAACAGCTAAAATCTTATTTTTTTAACGTGCGTTTTAAATAAATAATCGTCTGTGTTGAAAGTAGCCTTGTATTGAATGTATCTGTGAATTAGTATTGAGTTGAGGTTTTAAATCATATGCTAATACATGCTTTCTAAATATAAATTTAAACCCTATATTTTTTTTAAACGGCTAGACTTAGTTCTTTCATACGAACTTCTTGAAGTAAGTCTTAAAATACTAAAAGGGTCTTAACAGAAATATACACACGATCAGATTTATGAAAGTGACTGTACAAAGTTTGACTTTTCAAAACGTCTCTCGTTGACTGTTTCCCAGAGTTAATTTTCCGCGAAGTTGGCACTACTGCTACACTGTAACCAACTGTCACCGACGTCTGTTGAAACACTCTGCTCTCTCAAGAAAAGTGTCTTTATTTTTTTTTTCTAGACCACCCGTCCTACCCACCCACCCATCTCTCTCCCCCCGCCCCTTCATGTCATCCCTTTTCCCAACCTCGTGTTGCCCTTTTTATTTAGGGAAAGGGTGGTTGGGTTAGGGATGCGTCTCTACCACGACTCTTGGAAAATGACATGGCAGTTCCAAATGACTTGAAGTGCTTACGTCATCGCTTCGCTTAAAAGAGTTTTGGTTTTGCTGAGGGCTGAGTAGAAGGGGGGTAGGGGGAGGTGGATATACTGCGGACACTTTTTAGTTTGTAATATCGCCAAAATGTTACATATTGAGTTAGGTTGGATGGCAGGCGAATGATGGGTGTTCGATGACACTTTTATGCCTCATAGAGGATAGAAGGAAGTAAACGGATTACATTTCATGTGAAATTGCAAACGTTGGCTATTTTATAATTTGATCTATCAATTTGATGGAATTATTTAATTCTGATGTAGTAGTACTCATAATAAACCTATAGTATCTACTCTAAGTTCACAAGATTATGAGAAATTGCCTATCAAAATAATGTATTTTATTTACCCTAATTATTTATTAAATTTTAATGTTAGTCTCCAGCAAAATATATTATTATTATTAACACCACGTCTTACTACCCATTCGGGTCATACGCCTTACGCTAAAGTGTAATGGTAGGGTGATTGTGAGATGGAATGAACGACCTACAGTTTAACTTGGAATCCGAACCACAGTGGAGGCCTGGCATTCCACACATTCACAAGCTGTGATTAATACACGTCTTGTCAGAGGTGAAGGAAGGGTTCCGCAATCAGATAAATCTGTGCCGGGACCTAGGATTTAACCCCGAGCCCTCAGCACAGAAGACCGACACCTTACCCCTATACCGCCAGGTCACCAGCAAGAAACTAACTTTATATTTACATTATATGGTTAGAGATGAAGCTATAATTTGGAAGAAACACACATTGGTATCTAGGAAGAGTGGTAAATCTGTAAAGAAACAAACCCTCAATACACCCGACTGGAATTCGAACCCAAACCCGCATCTTACAGACATTCAATTTTACTGCGAGACTGACACTTTAGAACATGTGAACAGCGATGCAGCTTCTATCCAAATGTGCTTAAAAAGATATGGGATGCTTGAATCCTCGAATCCTCGATTCCTTGAATCCCTTGAATATTTTGTTATTCGAAATCCGTAAAAATCTAAAAAAAAAAAAATCTCGAATACTATAATTATGAAGAGCTTAACTTCAAATAACAATTTTAAGCAAATTGGTAAAAGGAATTCTATAGATTTGTGTAGTTGGGAAGATAAAAAAAATCACAAAAAAGGCGACACAGTTTTATTGATATAATTAATTTACTAAAGTGTTCACTTTGTTGTCTATGACGTAATAGACGTGACAAATAAAATGGAATTTGTCAGTGTCACCAAGCCTTAGACATATTGTTAAAAATTCCGTTTTAAATATTTTATCTATGTATGAAATGATACATTTTTTTAAAGATTCGAGGATTCGAATTTGTATTTGAGATTCGAAAGAAAATTTATGATTCGGATTCTAGAAACATTGGATTTGACCCATCAATATTTTTTTAACGTCATCACATCTCACCTCACTACCTGTTCAGGTTGAACGCATAAATTATACTTATTCTAATGTTGTAGGGATAAGGAAGGAATCATTTAAGAGGTAATATACCTATATTTGCATAGAAGGAGAGTGGGAAACAATTTAGGGAAAAAAAACTGAACAGACCCGATTGGGATTAGAACCCCAATCTTCCCGTTATCCGTAGGCCAGTCTAAAGCGAGAGTGATATCACGCATTAGACCGTTTGGCCATTAAAGGGGGTCCTCTCTAGTTAAAAGTAAGAATAATACTTTTTATAAATTTGAGTAATATAAATACAAACCAGTATTTAAACTGTATATGGCGTTCAACTCGTGTTAAGCTTTGTTTGGCAAATATTTTATTATGAGGTTAGGGTTTGATTCCTGAGCCAATCCACTGAGTAGAATTTTCCAAATGCGATTTTAACCCAGGCTATCTTCCCAAATATTGGCGCTAATGTGGGTGCATTTTTACCAGTTATACCTCCTCACGCCTGACTCTAAAATTAATTTGATTGTTGGTCCGACACTTTAGCTCAGTTGGTAGCTGGTTTTCTACTGGAATAAGGAACCCAGGTTCAATTCCCGCCTTGGTCGAAAAATGTATCGTTAGTGAAATTTGGGTTTCCCCTTTCACAGTGATGAATTAACGGTCGGGGCTGGATGTTGTGTCTGTTCCAGATATATTTTTTTTAGTATTAGGGGAGCCAAGTGCGCTTACTGAAAAGTGTTGAATGGGTTATATACGATTTTGGAGTTAAAGATTAGATTAAATATTTAAAAACAATTATATTGGTGCCTACTTCGATACATTTTTTGTAAAGTTAAAATTCACTTAGCAATTGAATCCAAAATCTAACTAGCTCTTCTGAGGTCATGTTACACCAAGAATAAGTATTAAGGTAATGCAATGTTAGTTAAGACTTATTTGTAGCATCAAAGCCGTATACATATATTTTATATTAGGTTTTTCAATTGTCCTTCACGGAAAACACCGACTTAGGTAGGCATTACTGCTCGAATCAGACGTCACAATATCATGGTGTAGTTTTCTGTATTTTACTTTGGAAAAAGTGGAATTGAGATCAGTGAAGCCATTTAAACATATTTTAAAAATACACCAAAACTTAAAATTAATAATTTTTAATACAGACAACCCGAAAAAGTAGTAAGACGTGGTTCTAGTTTTTTTAAACTACTAAACTAACAACACTAACAATCTACGAGGAAAACATCTAGCTTCTCCTTTTAGGGCTAACGATGGTGCATTTTCACCTAAACTATCGTTGAATATGTACGCATGATCTAAGGGGAAAGAAGGTTATCTCTTCATATCTGATAAGATATAATTTTATTTCAAAAAACTCATTTCAATAATTTGAATTAGATTGTAAACGCCTCACACAGTTACTTAACATATTTTTATTTTGTATGTTCGTGTAAAATTATCTAATCATTTAAATATGTATTACAGTTCAGTTTTACTAGAAATTTAATTAATTTTAGCTATTTTATTGCCTATATTTTTCTATTGTATAACATTAATCCATCAATAGCTAGTCACTTATTTTTATTATATTTATTACTTTTTATGTCTAAATTGTCAAATAATGCATTATAGTCATTTAACCACGAAATATAAAGCATTAAGTTAATTTTTATCTTTGAATTCATTCCTTACTATCAATATAATTAATAACTATAATCTCGTTGCTGCGAAACAAAGAATGCAGAAAACCGCACCTATATGTGATTTGCGTAATACTATATCTGATGTCACGTTTAAACATATGTGAGATGGGCTCTTAAGCAGTAAACATACAGATCTATGTCTGATTAGCCTATATTTCAAAAGTTTTAGTTCTGGAATACCTTTTATAGCATATATAGTACACATATTATATGTGTGGTTAAGAAAACACACACAAGGATGTAAAAGGAATTCTTAAGGAACACGTCTGTTAGATATATAAAAAAAACTCTCATAGTAAAAATAATGTAAAAATCCTATCAAAGTAAAAATAATAAAAAAATCCTATTAAAGTAAATAACTCAAAAAATATTTGAATATAATATACGTAGGCATACCCCACTTCGAAATAAAATAGTCAAAATATATTCGACATTTTAAATACAATACCAAATATTAGCAAAACACTTTTCTAGCTTCATTTGACTGTAAAATAACAAACCTAATTTATTTTTATATATATTATGTACATGATACAAGTGAGTACATTAGTTAAATTTAGTCATATAAAAGAGTGTTTGACGTTATCAGGAATATTTTGTATTTGTTTTCACCTTTTTTAAAACAAGCTCTTCTCCAACTTTCTCTTTCAATCTTCTCTCCCACCCCTTAGCACACTAATGTGGCAAACTTCTGTATTAACTTCACGTTCAATAAAATCACTAAATGACACCAGTCACAGGTTGTTTCCTGAACTCTTACGGTGTTGTTGTTAAAGAACAAAGCGAGAAGTTTTGTACTCTCTTCCGTGAAGAAACTTTGTTTTTCGGAGGTCTCCTTGAAAGGTTGGAAAGTCTTTTATTTAGCTGTACTTAAACTTTTAGCGAAATTTCCAAACGGTTCCTTACTATTACGCGGAGCTTCTGTCAGACTTTCCTCCATGTCCTTCTGCACAAATCATTTAAAGAAGAACAAATACGTTTTTAGGCACTTATCAATAAGATATGGAGTATGTATTGGTTTTAAACATTTCTTCTCAACGTCCACTTGTAGTTGACTACAAAATAAATATACAGTTCAAATAAATCTTATGTAAAATTGTATAAAGAGAGACATTATTTATATTTTGGGATACTCATTAAATAAAAGAACACACTAATTTACGACGTTTTTATAGTATAAAAAATAGTAATATTTAAAAAGGGTAATTTTTTTATACTCACACTAGAAGGCAAAGTTAAAAACAATCCGAACAATTTTTAACTATAATTTTAATTATTTTTGTTTGTGAAAAAGTTTTAAAAATTTTATTGGAGAAACATTAGAGGAACTAATAAACCCTAATCGGTGGCCAGAGGAGTGGAAAATTTGGACTACTGATTCAATAGGTCACTGTAAATTAAGGAATCATGTATTTAACCCCGGCTGAGATGAAATGGAAGGTTTTACACTTGTGATACTCACTGTTGTTTTATTTTCCTTTTCCCATTATAATACGGGTTAATTTCTAGAGATTGGCTCTCTCAGTATTGCATATACCTAGTTAATAATCTAGGCTTAGAAAATAAATTAAAAAATGAAAACAGATTAGTAATTTAATAGATTTATGAAAATACTAGAATAAAATAGTAATATTTCACTGTCTTGAGATGGGAGTGTGGAAAACGCAAGTTAGGAGAAGTTTTTCTTTTGTAGTTGTTATAGCAAAACTCTTTTGACCAAAATAAATAAAATGTTGCTCCGGTAGAATCAGAGATGGATTTTATTCAGGTGCTAGTGACATCAACAGTTCTTAAATATCTGTCATGAACATAGCGGCATTAGATGGAAAATTTTCAAATTTTAATTTCAGGACATCCTTGGCAGGTATCCATGATTTTTTTTTTAGTTCACCGCATAAATAAAAATTAAACTCAATGTTTAAACCGGAGAACTATTTGATTTATTTTGAACAATAAAAAGTTTTGATATAAAAACTGCAAAAAAATAGTTTCCTTAACTTACGTTCCCGCCTCCCAAGTTAAGACTACTCACTTTGTGTTATTTTTAGACTATAAATAAATGGTTTGTTCTTAATATGGTACAAAATGTAAGCTTTCAGACATTGGCGTGCCTGTGAGTGGGATGGGGGTGGGTTGAGTTGTTGATAAAGATAGGGGTGACGCATAACTTACAAAATTTGTGTTTTATGGGAAAATACCCTTCAATATAATAAAATATTTTATTTAATCATTTATTAAAAACGTTTTTATATACTTGTACTTGTATTTGTGGTTGAACAAATATTTTGCATTCATGCTTAATTTACTTATGAAATATTTGTTGGATTAGAAACAGTCTCGTGCTAATGGATTTATTTATTTGAAATTTTGAACAACCGCATAGGCTCTGTTAATATTATTTAAGCAATTATTAGGGATTGTCCTCACTCTAATAACCCCTTACTTCTATTTTTGAAACTTAAGCAGGCCCATTACTATATAAAATAACAAAATGCCATGTTAGTAAATAATGCACAGCATTTGTAACCATTATCTATATTTCATCTTGTATATCATATATATAATGTATTTGTATTTATATATGATTCATGGAGGATACTGAATGCTAGCAATCTTGCCTCTTGTATTTTACCAATTTGGCGTGAATGATAAAAGAGACAATCAAAAGTCCTTTTCAAGATAAACATAGTATACAAGTTTACATAATAAAGTGTTGTGTTTTCAATAAAAAAACAAAGTTATATAAATATTGTATTTCAGCGTTATGTAAAGTTTACGTCCCAAAAACACTCCTGCCATAATTAGTAATACATCATTTCTGATTAAAATTGGTACTTCTATACGGCATCATAATTAGTTACAATTTTGATTGCTTAGCTCACACACGTTAGGGCTCCAATACAATGGTGTATCATTTATTCATTCAATACATAATTATCGTAAACGATATGTAAACAACAGCTCTTTAATACTGTGAAATTTTAATCAATGTCAAGTTTCTTGAACGAGCCCTCGAGTCCGAAAACGTCACCAGCGCTCTTTGCCTTTCCCGGCCTCTTTGACTCATCCACCCTCATCATCTCATCTTGAATGAACCATTCTCGATGTTCGAGCATTTTCTCACACGTTTGTTCTGAAATATAAATAATAATGTGTCAATAATATTTATATTTAAAAAAAAAATTAGGCAAAGACCACCTTGTATAAAAATAACAAAGGCTGGGAGCTCCAAATGATCTTTAAGAACGGAAATATTTTTTTTTAGTAGCACGTTTTACTTCTTTTTCAGTGTTTACGCTTAGATAATAATTACTCAAATGGGTTAAGAATGAGGTTGTTTTAATTTTGAGGAAGTGTACCCTCATTTGCATGAGGGGGAGAGAGTGTGCAAACGATTAAGGAAAAAACGCTCTCATTCCACCCTCCTGGGATCGAGCTCCATTCTTCCTGTCATCGGTAGTTTAGCCTATTGCAAGAGTTACGCCTTAGACCAAGAGGCCACTGAAGCAGGTGATTCTTTTTACTAAAATAGTTTAATATATATTATTAATTCACTCAATACCAATGGAAATAAATCTCGATCGAACCGGTCACTTTGTATTTGGTATCAAACATATGACACTAATTTCGGTTATTTATATTTCAACATTCCGACGGTCACGTGGAATAAGAATAAATATGGTCTAGTTTGGTTTTAGGATAGCGGGAAGATCGTGTTTCGAGTCTTATTTGGGTGTTTTCTTCCTAAATCGTTTCCCATAATTCATTTACACAAGTGATGGTGCAATTATACTTATTTTTACTTTATTTACTCCTCACTCCTTAGTGTAATTGAATGCTGATAGCCAATTTGGGTGGTTAGACACACACTGTCAAAATAACTTTGAATTAAACTAGATGTTATTTTAAAAAAGCTTAAATTTTCAATGAGCTTTGTAAAGTTGAATTTATTTACACTTCAATCTATTGAACGATGTAGGCCTACTTACGGTGGATGGTTTCGAAAGATTCTTCATCGCCCCCGTAGTTTTTCGGGAGTATCCTTTTAGGCACTAGCCTAAAGAATGACTCCATACCTTCAGTACCCTTAGGATGGAATGAGGTCTGTAAAATAATGCAATTATTATTATTTATTTTTAGCATCACGTTATACTACCCATTTGCATTGTACGATTATGTACTAATTACGCTAATGATTTTAGGGATTAGAAGGTTACATTTAATGGAAGTTTACCTATATTTGCATGGAGGGAGGATGGAAAACCATTTTGGAAAACTCCCATCAGTATATCCATCCGATATTCGAACCTCGATCTTCCCATATCGGCAGTCTAATCTAATGTGAAAGTGATTCCTTACACCATGCGGTCACTGATGTGGATCATTTGTATTTATTGATAGTGCATTTATAAAATAAACCTATTATGTTGAATTCATATTTGTAAAGATTTTATTTAAAGTACAGATGTATCAATTTTTTGACGGCAAATTTACTGATTTAAACAATTCATTAGTGGAATTATTGTTTAAAAAATTTTCTGCCTGATTTATGGCAAAAATTTAAATTCTAAATTAGATAATTAGCAACAATAATTTAGTATGTGTTCTAATAAGTTGAAATTTATTTTAAATTTGCTTGAATAGTTATTTTTTGTTACAATGATAAGATTATTTTTAATTTTTAATCTCACATTGACTTATCTCTAATTTGACAAATTTTAACTTAGATCAAATGATAGTATTAACATAAGTAGCCAATCAACTGACCTTTCCAAGTAGTTCCTTTTTGACGAAAGGCATTGTCATGGAAAATAGTCTGTCAACGATGGAGGCACAGTTGATCACATGAAACCTTTCCGTTCGTCCTGGATATGCTTCCTGGAAATATCATGTAATCTATTTACTACAATTTCAAACTCTCCTTGCAGCCTTTACGACCATATATCATGTAAATATCAAGTTAAAATGAAATCCATCAAACTGTTTCAACCGTATTCCCAGGTACATACTTGCGAAATATCTTTTTTTACGAGCTGTCAATTAGCCTACACATCGCTTACCCTGAAAAGAAGCAAACTTGACTCAATTATGCTGTATCTCATTTGATAGGGACATTGTAATTGAAGTGTGAGTGAAACGTCAAGATCCATTATATCTAGTCTACGAATAATATACTTCCTTTATAAAACAAAGTAATATAGTATTAGTTTCGCATACTAAGCGCTCTTTTCAAAGTCAGACTTAGTACGCCTCAAGTGTGGTGTGATGCCAAATACAAAACTACACCTACCTTGACCATAATGGAATGGGCCAGTTTCATAGACTTAGTATGCCTCAAGTATGGCACTAAACTAAACATATGACATCTAATTATACCAGAATAGAACGTGTCAGTCTCATAGTCAGATTTAGAACACCTCAAGTGTGGTGCTACACTAAATACAGGATGACACCTACCTAGACCAGAATAGAACGTGTCAGTCTCATAGTCAGACTTAGGGCCAGTTTCATAGTCAAATTAGTACGCCTCAAGTGCGGCGCTACACTAAGTACATGACGACACCTACCTAGACCAGAATGGAATGGGCCAGTTATCCTATGTGAGAATGGCCCATTCCATTCGAGTTTAGGTAGGTGTCGTCATGTACTTAGTGTAGCGCCGCACTTGAGGCGTACTAAATTTGACTATGAAACTGGCCCTTAGTACACCTCAAGTGTGGCGCTAAACTAAATACAGGATGACACCTACCTAGACCAGAATAGAATGGGACAGTCTTATAGTAAGACTTATTACGCCTATACTAAACACAGGACGATTACTACATAAACCAGAATGAAAGAGCCTAGTTTCTTTCATATGCGGCACTGGTCCATTACAATCGATTTTAGGTTGGTGTCGTCCTGTATTTTATTGAGCATCGCACTTGAGGCATGCCAAGTATTGCTATGAAATTGTACCAAATATGTTCCCTTGAAGGTCTGTGACCTTGAACGTTACCTGAGTGTAAAGGAGAAACTTCTTGTTAGTGCCGAGGTTGATTTTGGCGAGATGTCCCAGAGAGAAGCCGTCGCTGTCGAAGATGATGACGATACCTGGGGACGTCCCGTGGACGAGAAGCACAAGGTCGTACAGCATCAGGAACACTTTGGTCGTCTCTGTGCCGAGGTAGTGGGAGGGGTCTTTGTCCCCCAGGCGTGTCATGATCACTACATTACCGTGGTCGTCCTTCTTAGGCAGGATAGCCACGTTTCTATGGGGGGGGGATTAGTGAATATAATATACATGCCACTAATTAGTAAGGAGCCTATTCAGTGGCTACCTGGTATAAGGCGTCAAACTCGTAATAGACTAGGCTGCCTATGATGTGTTTCAAGAGTAGTTTAAAAGGTTTTCTACTCTTCCTTCACGCAAATATGGGCTCACTTACTCTAAATATAACCTAACACATTATAGTAATTAGTACACTTAACCCCGAAGGTGCTAAAAATAATTGAGGATTGGTGCGATTTTTGTGTGTTTATGTATAGGTAGTGGGGGATGGAACGGTTCACCGGGCCTTAAAACTCAATTCAGATTACTAACATTTTCACACTATTACCTTAGAAATGATTAAAATTTAATTTTAATGTACCCACATTTACGCTAAGGGAAATTGGGAACCAATCTAGAGGGGGAAACCCACCATAATATACCTTACATATATTCGAATCCCAATTTCCCTGTAATTGTTAATTCAGTGCATATAAAGAATGATTAATCAATGCGACGACCGAAGCGATCGTTTGCGAGTAGGCATCCATTATATTCAGTTAATAGTTTAGTTCTAACTAAAGTATCGAGCTTTATTCGGCAGAAGGAAGGACAGATAGACCGAAGGCTTTTGGACAGACGAACATACAGGATGACATATAAGGGGCAGACTGACCGACTGGGGGATAAAAGCACCACAGAAAGGGGGAAAGACTTAACAAATATTAGGACAGACAGATAGAAGACTTGAGGACAAACGGACAGAGAGGATGACATACAGAGAGAGACAGACAGACGGACCGACCTGTCGTGACAGTGGGACAGACTTACAAACATGAGGACGTATGAACATATACGGGGACAGGCAGAATAATTGTAAAAAAAACGCTTTTATGATTTCGGAAACACACCAAACATAAATATTTTTTTATTGTTGTCTCTAGGATGAAAGTTTTCACTATTTCAATGCCGGTAATTTTTATTTACATGAGACAGTAAAACTACAACTCAGAAAGTATTGAAACCGTGAACATTTGCGACCTCTAGATTATGATAAATGTTTACCTTCTATGTGTGTCCCAATCCAAAAAGGAGATTAAACATTAATGTTTCTCCAAATGTCTGTCTACCTATCCCTGGACACAGATCTGAAATGGTCTTATGGATTTTGTTCAAACTTTATAATCTATATGTAATAAGGCACTTCTTAAGTAATTTTTGTTATTTTAACTCTATCCCTCAAATTAAGGATAGCTTACTGGTTGATTTTTTAATTCCAAGTTTTTTTAAATGGCTTAGACAATTTTCTTTAGAATGGATATTTAAAGATTTTTAGACCTCATAAAACCCAATGTATACTTGGGTTTTTGATAAAAAAAATTGTTAGAGAGTAATTTACTAATTAGTAGTTTTAAAAAATACGAGATAATTTGAAAACCACTATAATTTGAAATATGATATATACTATCCTGGGAGTGTTTTACATGACCAATAAAAGTATTTACTTATTTTTAAGAGAGCATTCGTTTAAGGGTAATTTATTAATAAATAGTTATCAAAATTTGAGTATTTTGAAAAGTGGCTCAAGCAATTTGGTTCCAAATGAGTATCGGAAGACCATTTTCTATGATAATTAATAATATATGCTTATTTTTTTAAATAAAATAATTCAAGGGTAGTTTATTTACTTGAGACATCATAAAAGAAATGATCTTTTTCAAAATTGGACTAGAAGTTTGATTTCAAAATCAGTATTTAAGAATAGTTTTTCGCAGTAGATTTTTATGTTTACTAATTAAAAATAATTTTAGTATACTAGAGTTTACAAATAAGCTCTTTTTGAAAATTTGAAATTCGTTTAAATATTTGAACATTTAAAAAAAAAACATGAATAAAGAGTGTTTTTGTGATGAGCAAGATGATATTTTTGTTTTATAGAGAAAGTTATAGGGGTAAATTAATCAGGAAAACCTACCCTCAATGCACCGAGAAAGGATTAAAGCATTTTTTTTTGCAACTGGCAAGACAGGTTAAGTGAGCTTGACGGTTAGTCCGCGTGTTCACAATACTTGTATAGAGTTGTTAGTAAAAATGGTATATTTATATATTTTTAAATAGGTATATAGTCTGATTTATCTATTTACTAGTAGTTTTTTGAATAATAGCCCTCGATTATTACCAAATCTCGTTTAAAATAATATGTCCCCGCATTTGGCATATATCTTTGAACAAACATCCAATCAAGCAAAAGAGAGACAAAATTTCAAAGGCCAAATTAAAACCTATTCTCTCTTTTGGTCAGTTATAATACCTATAATCGTAAAAGGTTTAGTGATAATTTCTTTATGATTTCTTTCTTAATTTGAATGTTTTAAAAAGGGACCATAATTTAAATATTACTTTGAGAAACAAATCATTTGACAGGGGTTAGTGTGTTTAAATACTTGGGAAAATTTTTAGTTAGCAATAATTATATTATAATGTAAATAATGAAAATAATAATCTGGAAATGCATGCTAAAACTCGGTCAGTAAGTGGCTGACATCTCGCCTGCTTTCAAGGAAAATAATACTCAGAACAAATAAAACAATAAGTTTACCGATTGTTCTCTATGCGTGTGAAACGTGGTCTCTTATCTTATATGACGAAAACAGATTCAGGGTGCTCAAAAATGAAGTGCTTATGAAGATATTTTGTCCAAGAAAGAATGAGGCTACTGGGAAATGGAGGAGTTTACATAATTATGGGTTACATAGCATGCACTCATCACAATACTATGTTCTGATAATCGATCTATTAGATTACGCCGGACAGAACATGTAGCGCGAATGGGAGAATCTAGAACCTTGTTCAGGTTGCTGACTGTCAAACACAACGGGAAAAGACCATTGGGAGGATCTTGACGCAGATGTAGGGATAAGATTAGAATGAACCTGAAAGAGATCAAGTGTAATGAGAGGGACTGAATAGAACTATCTCAGGATAGGGATAGGGTGTAGTGAGAGGAAATGGATAGAACTAGATCGTGATATGAATAGAGTGTATTGAAGGGGACCGGATAGAACAAGCTCAGAATAGAGATGGTGTGTAATGAGGTGGACTGGGTAGAACTAGCTCAAGAAAGGAATAGGTTACGAACTTTTGTAAAGGCCGCATTACAGGTAGCAGGTTGCAGCGCTGCTTTCTGACGTCATTTTGCAGCGCTGCAAGATGATCGTGTAATATACCTAAATGATCGGTGTGCGTATCAGAAAGCTGGCAGCGCAAATATCAAACGAGTTTGATATTTTATGATCGGACGACTGCTTTCTGCGCTTCCAGCTTGTCAAATTTATACTGCGCATGCGTGCGCCTGGTCGAGATAAGGTAGTACCAGACCAGAGGATATATTTTCTCAACATTTTCGTCATATGGACCACGTTCACTGTGTTTATATTAGACTATAGACTAAACATGCTTGTAGGTGTCTTCATTCATACGTTTAAGTAGTTTCAGAAGTCATCAGTATCTAATTCAGGTACAATCGTGACAGTATGTGACACAGTGATCCGTTTTATCACTAAATGTCGACTCCACACACGTTTGTTTCTGCGTTTTACAACACTACGAGATTTCAAACTTTGATAATACCCGTGCAATATTAGCAGTTCTTCGTCTTCTTGTTGTTGAAGAGACATATTGGCACAAATTTAACCAGCAAAACCAAGTGCGGGCGATAAAATAACTCCCTCTCCACTGAGTGGAAAGATGATCATTCGTCAGAATGCAGCTTGTGTGTAATAGGTAGCCCAGATTTGTCAGCTCGCAGCGCTGCAGAACGATATCAGAAAGCAGCGCTGCAACCTGCTACGTGTAATGCGGCCTTAAGTGCAGCATTTAACTTTCGAGTTCTTAATGCCATAAAGTAAGAAATGTTATATGTCTCAGTTCGAACACTACTCACAAAATGGTCAAGGCATTCTGTATTTCTGGAAGCAAAGGATCTCGTTTGCTCCACAGATCTGGAGCGTGCGTTTTAACAGTGTAATAAGTCTCGATGAAAGTTTTTGTAGCTTCGAGTTTGTAGAAGCCTGAGTGTAGGAAAAGGATAATCATGTCCTCTGAAAATAAAAAACAATCACAAGTCGTTGAATATAATTTGTATCTGTGCCTTTTTTTAAAAGAAAGATTTTTAAATTTTCATTTTGTTGAAATTTTTTGTGCTTGCTTGAAAAACTTCATTTTTAATGGATTTATTAATATATTTAAATGATTTTATCAACAATCTGTACGTATTCAATTAAGTTATGTTAGTTAAATGTTTGATTAGGTATTAAATTATGAATATATAATTTAAAGTACTGTGAAAGGATACCAGATAATCTTTTAAAGTATTTAACTGTATTTACAGAAGTAAAGTAGTAAAAAAAATTCCAAACAATTTAAAATAATTTTTATATGTGACATCTAAATTCAACTTTTTTTCATCAAAATCTAAATTTGTGTGTTTTTCTCAATATTTACTCAAATCTCTGGTTTACGTATGAAGCTCTCACCGAATTCACACATGGAATATGATTTGCCTTAATCTACAGTAAAAAAAAAAGGATCCTGAACACAATCTAAGATTTCTGGATGACTCAGTGATAAGAGGGTTTACGCGATAAGCCCAACAATGGGTCCTTTTCCATTAGAAGGTGTCATTTTTACTTTAATTTGACCTCTCGTAGCAAAAAGTACAGTGATCGTAAAGAAAAAAAACCTCTAGATTTTGATAAATGTCAACGTTTACACCCTTAAAACATAAAATTAGCTTAACGATGCTGAATATTTGTCTGTATCTCAGCCTAGAGCTGAAGCCATTTTACCAATGGGGCTTAAACTTTCAATGGAAGGTTCCCACAAGGAGTTTTTGAAATCAGATGTACAAACCCTAAAATTAACGAGTTCTTTGAAAATTGAAATTTATTTCTAAATATCTTTGATTGACACAGCTGTTGCTATTTTCTCATTGTTTCTCTAACAGTTTATACTATTTCATTTATGATCTTTGATGGAGTGTTTCTGCAACAATGTGTATTGTTTCATTTCACAAATAACGTAAGTTTTGAGGAAAGTCTCTATTTTAATATAAAAGAGAGAAAACGTGTGTGTGGTCTCTAGTATATTTTATCTCAGCTGTATTTAATTTAATTGAAATATTTACAGGTATCGTTTCCTTCACAGATGTGTATTAGGCATATCTAGCTAAACTTATTACCCGCCTCGGTGGCGTAGTTGGCTAACGCGCTAGTCGTGTTAAGCTCGACTGCTGAGGACGGGGAGATCGAGGTTCGAATCTCGGTCGGGTGAACTGGGGGTGGTTTTTCCTAAATGTTTTTCCACTCTCCCTCCACGCAAATGCGAGTTCACTTCCTCTAATTAAACCTTCCCAATTCCTAATCCATTAGCGTAATTAGTACTTAAAGCGTATAACCCGATCGGGTAGTAAGATGCGGTGATAAATATTATCATTATTAACTAAATTTATTGGATAAAAGCTCTATACCAAAGTTAGCACAAATGTTTACCTGGAACTTTGGGTAAGTGCGGTTGTTTGGAAAGCCAGTCTTGCAAGTAGAGAACATCCTCCGGTCTCAGCTCCGGGTTCCTCCGGTATTCTTCCTCCACTGTAATGCGGCTCATTTCGAAATGGCTCCTGTAGAAAGATATGAGCTCTGACATCCATTAGGGGTGTATGTGAAGTAACAAAGATTGTTTACTACAAGCGAGGCCAAAACAAACAATATGAAACAAATAAAGTACATGATTTTTTATTATTTTAATGTTGTTTTATTTAGTCCCTCCCATCTTACTATCCGTTCGGGTCGTATACCTATGAAATAATTACACTTATAAGATTAGCCATTATCAAGGTTGCATTTAGAGGAAGTGTGCCCACATTTTCATGGAGGGGAATTGGAGAACCATCAAAGAAAAATCACCCTCAGTAAACCCGAATGTGATTGGAGCCCCATTTCCCCGTCAAATGCAGTCTAGTCTATTGTAAGTTTGACGTCTTAGACCATGTGGCCACTTAAAAGTGTAATTAAACTGTGAATATTTATAAAACTTTAAATACTGAATGTAATTTACTTAATAGTATTTGTCAAAATAAGAAATACATTTCAGTATAGGCTAATAAATAAATATAGTATCACAACATTAAATTCACTTAATGCCTATTTTGGTCGAATGAACATTCATTTGTACATTATTAAAATGTCAATGTATTTATTGGTGAAGCTTCGTATTTGCTAAAGCGGGAAACACTTTTGTTGCAAAGTCAAAGCTGCTGAATATAGGAGGCTTACCAAACCTTTAAAACCCATTAATAATATTATGTCTAATAATTGCTGCCGCTGATATTTTTGACCGTGAGATATGTAATATTCAATTCAGCTGCCATGTGTAAAATTTTAACCGCATTCACAATCCTTCAGCTTAAATGAAAGATGGAGATTTAGATAACTGTCATCTAACGGTTATCACTAGAAATATCCGTTAAATCCTACTGGATCATTTCCAGGTATGCAATTACTTTGTACATTATAAAGTTGCCTAAAGCAAATTCCCGAACTAGAGCAAAGCTTTACAGGTGAGGAAAGACAAAAGCTTACAATGTGACTGCGTAGAATCGAAACAAACAATAACACATATAGCTTGCGAATACCTCTTCAGGATTATCCAACGTTAATGAAATTGATCTCACTACAATCACACCAGAAGCAGTTAGTTTGGACATGGATCTGTGATAATCTTTCTAGACTTTATGGTGTAATATTCAGGTCGGGAAATAGGGGGTGCGAGAAAAGCTGTGGTTTGCGGTCTTTATAAAAAAACTTTGTCAAAATAAATCAAATATTGTTCTACAACAAATAAATATTTATTAAGTGCAAACATAGTTTAATTTTCTTTACATGCTAACCTCAACATTTCTTGAATACCTGTCAAAGGTGTTCTGGAATTGTATTACCACTTTTTCTCTTCATTTAAAAATGTTTCTCATTTAATACTGCTATGCTCATGTCCGTTATTCAAAAACTGTTGAATCATCCCGTGAATAAAATTAAATTCTTATGTTTCTACTGAAGAAACATTTTATTTATTTTGGCTAAAATATTTTTTGCTATAAACAGTGCAAAAACGCTGACCTTTTCACGCGTCCCCTACATCCCCACCTTAGCGTGATATTTAAATTTTTTATTGTACTGATTGTATAATATTTTATCACATTTATCATAATATATATTAAATATTTTTTATATTTGTCATAATTTATCATTGTATACCTTTTGAATGTATGCCATACTGTAATAACTACTGAAAAATGTTTGTTTTTATTTACATAACTCGAGTGGACGCTCGTGCTAAAAGGTGCTGGCTTATCGTATATGACGTAATGAACTAGAAAGCTTGAAAGAGAATGCTGACCATTCATAACAATATTTGATCTAGTTGGCCATGATAGCCTATAAAAGCCTTTTATTTTTTGATATTAGGGTTGTCACAATTCCATTGATATCGCAGGCAGTCACGTAGCCCTACGCTGGACCATATGGACTACATATTCGGGTAATCATTAGGACTTGTACTTAGAAGGCATCCGTTTAACCCAAGGTCCTGAGATAGAGTTCTGAAGGGTCACGTGCAGTGTCAATCATTTCCATCGGTCTAAGTTTCCACGAGTTAATGCAATTCTTCCACGAGTGCGAACGTCCAGTCTCTATATTTCTTTGTCTTTTATTTAACCTTACATTCTTTATTATTTTGTAGAGACTTCTATTAAATAAAAATTCGTAATCCTATGTATTATTTTGAGCTCACACAACTACCTTGCCAGAAACCTAACCCTTTCCGCAAGCTAGCTTGACAAATCAAGTTCACGAGGGTAGGTCACGACATGACGCTAAATAAATAAGAATATTTGAAGCTGTTTAGTTGATAATTTTGTCTAGCTTTATCTAATCAGCCGAACATTTTAACAGTTTGATTTCCTTGTGCTATATATCTATAAGGCCTACTAGACTTGACTTTATTCTTTTATCCTACACATCGTATTATTATATTTGAATATTTACACAAATTAGAAATTTTAATTTTACATTAATAAACCAGTTGGGGAAAAATTAATTCAAATTTCTAGTCTGGGCTTAGAAGCATGAGTTTTTTTCACGTAAATATCAGCTCATTAACTATCAGCCTATACGATACCGGCACCTTAACCCTTGTGTCCAGCCACATGGGTGCCTTTAAATCAGCCGAAGTTAACAAATTTTGAACATTGTTTTTGGTGTTTTTTTTAGATTCTACACATCTTTCATGGCCTCTAAATAGTTTTATATTTAATTTTCACTCCATAGTTGAAACCAATAACTTACTTTTCATAATAATTTATGGTTACACCAAAGAGGCATATTAGGTCACGTTAATATTCCTACGTCACTCAATTATTATTTTTACCACCGCGTCCTACCTAATAACTTTTAGGTTTGTAAGCATATATGATAATTCATACTCTAATGGGTAGGGATGAGAAAGAAAGTATTTTATAGGTAATCTACCCCATATTATTGGAAGAAGATTGGGAAATAATTTAGGAGAAACCACCCTCATTAGACCCAAACAGAATTCGAACCCCGATATACCCGTGATCAACAAACCATCCCAACACGATAATGACGTCTTAGAACATTAGACCACTGAAACGGTCTTTAACTATCTAAAGTCTGTTCTACTTTCGAAAAGATAATAATTAATAGCGTCCTATATCTGAATTTCAACTACAAGAAGCTACTCTTTAAATATCAGCGTTAACATTAACTGGATGATATATATTGGTAAAAATACGGACTCCAAAAAGCAGCTAATAATAGCTTAGTAACATAAATGTAATGAATGTAATGTAATAAATGAAATGCAAAACTGTCGAGTTAAAACAGGATCGTGCTCCAGTCGGTCACCAATTTAAAACATAAATATATATATTTTTGGCGTATTTTCCAACGATATGTTATGATTTACTAACACTAGTTGTTCATCAAATTTTAAAGGTCATAGAGAAAAAAGTTATATTTAACCTTATATATATTTGTCAGTGTGCTTGAATATATAAATATATAGAACCTTACTGCAAGCAGCCATCATGTAGTCAGGGATGTCCAAAATTTTAAAAATATGTATTATAGTGTTTGGCTTTCAATGTCAGAACTTTGTAGGAATTTCAACTTTTAAAAAATTGCAATACTTATTCATAATTGGAGAATATAGTATATATATATATATATATATATATATATATGTGTTCACAGTACATCATAATTTTAAACATAATATTAATCTTACAAATGAAATTAATTGGAATTAAAAATATTTATGTTATAGCTATAGCTCCAGAAACGTTACTATTTTTTAATTTGTTTTTAATCTTGTGGATACAGCAGACGACACAATAATCTAGGGCTTACGAGATATTTGCCATAAAATTCAATTATGACTAAAATATTCTGAAATAAATGTTTTAATTTTTATTACGAATGATTTTAAGGAATTTATACGAATATTGTTCAGTAAAATTTATAATTATGTTTGTGTTATAGTATTTAATATCTAAAATTTCTTATATACGAATTTCAATATGGTAAAGATTAAGGTCCAAATATGTTAATTATTAAGGCTTAAATATAAATGAGAAAAATTAAAGTAATATAAATAATTATAAATCTAAATAGGAGCAAGCTACACATTTCTAAATCAAATTATAATTATGTTTGAATTTTTTACTGTTATATAAAACTCATGCCTAATTTAATATTTTAAAACTCAAAAAGATTAATAATAATAATACAATAAATGTTTTATTTAACAAAGGCTGAAGTAGGCTACATTACACAAATTATTAATTTAGTAAAATAAGCTAAAACACAAGTTCTCAAGGTTAACATTTACTATTATAAATTAAATCCTGGATATATTTCTTAAAATTTCTGCTTGACTGTCAAATTCACCAACATACCAAAATTTTGTCTTTTTCCTTCTGATAGCCTTTCCGAGCAATTTAATATGTTTCTTTCAAATGAAGCACCGTAGTTTCTGTGTGTTCTCTGTAATGTGTACTTGATAAAGTTTGAAGATATTCACAAGACAGTTACTTAATAGACATCCACACGCTTAATGTTAGTTTCCAATATTGATTAAACAGGTAAGCTAGCTACTATCTCACTTCTGATAAGATACCATTCTGCGTGTGTTTTCGATTTAATCCAGCACATTACACCAAACAAGCTAACTAGGTTCCACATCAGTAGGCATATAAACATATTTTAGTTTAATTTATTAGTAAGCTGTTATAAGCATACATTTTTAGGAGGTTTCCCACTCATACTTCAAGGACACAATTAAAATAAATTACTGAATATTGATTTCGATTAGGATATTATTGTTTTTTTTATAACTTATTAGTAATTTTTAGGTATTTTTAATAGTTTCAAACAATTTTAAAATAATTCATTGCAATTGCCTTATTTTATTATTAAAGTCATATTTTATATTCTTATATTAACTTATTTTCTTTATTTCCTAAATACAGCAGTTTGGTGTGGTTAGAAAAATTAAAACTAAGAGAGATAAAACATGTTAACATCTGTTCAAATATATATTTTGAAGGGTAAAAATTAAATGATGTAATCAACAAAATTTTGTCATTAACAAATATTTAGTAAAAATATATTACTTTTTATTCACATTAAAAGCCACAATTTTATAATTATTCTATCTAGTTTAACATTATAACTACAGATATAGCATATAATAAATGTTCTTTTAGGTCCTTATTTTAATGTTTTCAAAAATAAAAAATAAAATTATATGTAGATTTAGGTTGACGTTAGTCTCTCTCTAAAATTGTCATTCATAGCAGTTCCAGAATAAAAATCTTTTCATGTAAAATATAGACATATATTTGTATACATATTTTAAATATATCACTATTTTAAAGTGTTCTTATAAAAGTATTTAACTAAAGAACTATTTACAAATAATAAACTGATACATTTTAGTAAAAAAATATTTCATATTCTTAAAAAATAAACACTTAGGCCTACATTGTATGAAAATAATATTATTCTATTTTTGTGGTCCATTAAAATACAAAATAACAAATATATTTGAATAGAGTATTTTCTGGATGTTGTGTTATTGTCTGAATAATTACTTACCTATAAGTATAGGCCTAATTAAAAATTATCGATAAGGACACATGTAATAAAAAATAAAGAATGCTACAACTATCATAAGATAACCATCCTTTCAAATGTTTTTTTTCTTCAAAAAACCAACTTGAACACTAGCCTTCTTATAAATCTAGTTGGATATTATTTTATTCGGGAAAGGAGTTAAAATTTATTTTAAATTTAAAGTATTGATTGCCTTTTTATTGTTATTTTAACAATTTATAAACATTTATATTTTTAAAAAGAATAATTTAATTTAAGATAAATACATGTTTCCCTATTGCAGACAAATAACTGTTTTGTTTTGTGTTGGTTTTTACACGACTTAAAATTCAATTTTAAACAGAGTGAAATTAGATTTCAATTTATTTGCTCTTCACTCGAGTTAATTGGACAACTTTGGGGAATATTTGAGAGGTATAAAAATAGCCTCTAGCTCTATTATAATGTGTATCAGCTTATATAAACAAGATTTAATAACTTTAAAAAATGTCAGATATAAATCAATAATTCTAATTTAATCATCTATATGCTGAGAAAACAACGGATCACATCCAATTTTATAACAGGTCTTCTGAATTTCATGACTGCAACTGCGTTTAACTTTTGCTGTCATTACAAATTGTTTTTAACCAAATCATAATTAGATGTACAAAATCCATTATGTAATAGATGTCAATTTAAAGCATCACTTTTACAAGACTCATACTAAACACCCAAAATAAAACCTGATTTTTCTAAACTTAGGAGAAAAATGAGAAAATTTAAGTCCCAACATGTGAGAAAATAATTCTCTAAGATGTTTTATCCAATATTTATTATGAAATATTTTTCAAGTGCTCCAGTCTTATATAGATTAAATAAGGTGTTTGTTATAACTTATAATAACATTTATTGGTGTATTCTTACTTTTAAGTTAAACATATTGAAACCTAAAATGCTGTATGTTTAGCCATACTACATAAACTGCAATGGATAGTTAAGCGGTAGGTGTGGCAATATTATAGGTATGGTTTATTGTCTTATATACTTTGGCTTAAAAAGAAAAACGGTTACTGTGAGCTTTGATATTAATTTTAGAAAATGTTTATTGTATAAAATCTTTCAGACAAATGTATAGAATATATGTAAATTACGGAATTGACTTAAATTTCTAATCCCAAAAACATCCATTAAGATCATTGTGAAGCTTGCCCAAAATTGTATTTCTCTTTCTAAAAATCTCCAGGCAGAAGATGTAGAATATAATCTGGTCTAGAGTTTAATACTAGTAGCAATCTTACTACTGAGAAATGCGTAATTTTTTCGTTTATTTCATAGTTAATAAGCTTGCTCGCAGTGAGTTACTCTGACAAACATCTTCAAGTGCGTAGAAAAAAATATCTACACTATAAGTGCAAAAGGATCATCAAAAGCGGATTCACACTATAGGCACACTAGGCACGGGCATAGAGGTGGCGGCTTTAAGGGGCGATTATGGAAAAAAATAATATTTTTTTAAATTTGATTTTTATCATTACGTTTATGGCGTGTAAATGACTGATTTTCTTTCGTAGAAATCTTTTCTCGAATACTAACCTCCCCCCCCCCCCCCCCCCCAAATGTCTTTCCTCCAAAACCGCCTAAAACCCTTGAAAGATTGGGGGGGGGGGGGCGCATATTATAACTGTGCATAGGGGCGCAAAAATGTTAAATCCGCCTCTGAGGATCATTCACATTGTATTTATTTTATTTATTTACTAGTCAATGTCTAATTTCTTGAACGAGCCTTCGAGACCGAATACGTCACTAGCACTTTTCGCTTTGCCCAACCTCTTCGACTCGTCCACTCTTAATTTCTCTTCCTCGATGAACCAATCTCGATGCTTTTTCACTTTCTCGTACGATCGCTCTGAAATGAAAAATATACGAGTATATGAGAAACTTTATAAGTCCGATAATTATTACAGTGTAGGTGACCTGGCGGTCTAAGGGTAAGGTGTCAGACTTCTATGCTGGGGTCCGGGGTTCAATCCTCGGTCCCGGCAAAGATTTATCTGATTAACAAACCCTTCCTTCACCTCTGACAAGACATCTTGTGAATGTGGGGAATGCCAGGCCTCCACCGTGGTTCGGATTCCACGTTAAACTGTAGGTCCTCCATTTCATCTCACAATCACCCTACCATTACACATTAGCGTAAGTGCGTATAACCCGAATGGGTAGTAAGACGCGGTGCTAATAATAATAATAATTATTACAGTGATTTCATATGTTTCCTTAGAGAAATCGGGGATTTTTTTTTAGCAACGCATCTTACTACCCGTCCGTATTATACGCTGATGTACTAGTTATGTTAGTGGTTTTAGGGCTTAGGAAGGTTAAATCTATAGGAAATGTACCCACATTGGCGTGGAGGAAGAGGGGAAAATAACTTAGGAAAAAACCCTTGGTACACCTTACCAAGATTCGAACCTCGATCTCCCCGTCATCGACAATCTAGTTTACTGCGAGAGTAGCGCGTTAGACCATGTCGCCTGTACCATTAGATGTAAAATACATATATATTGACATCCTTATGTTGCTAGATCTACTTTTACGTATCCATACGTCAAATCATGTGATCTGCAGAAACTTTAGATAGCTAATGACAATACATATTTAATTACAATAATAATATAATAAAATGTTATTAATGTTGACTGTTAAGAAATGTTTTAATTTTTTTTAAAAGAGTCTTCTTATCCCAATTTGAGAAGTAGTAAACATTATTAGAAGCTTGCATTCTAAGAATATAGTTCTTCATCTTTTTACCTACACATTCGACTACCATTCTATTATTTAGGTTAATAAGTTACCACCCGCTTCAATGATCGAATAGTTAAAGCCGTCAATCTCGTGTTGGACTCTCCTGCTGATAATTGAGAGAGGTCAAGTTTCGAATCTTGTTCGGATCGATTGAGGGTGTTTTTATATAAATGGTTCTCCACTCTCTTCCCGTGAAAATGAGGATAGATTATTTCTAAAATACTTCCTTTCCCATTCCTACTCCATTAGAGTAATTATCATATATGCGTGAACTGGTAGTGAGATATTGTGATGGTCAAAACAATCATGGTTCTGTAATTATTATTGATGTGTGTCATTAAACTCACTGTGAGCCTCTTCTATCGGACCTGCCTCCCCTCCGTATTCCTTCGGGAGAACCTCATTTGGAACAATCTTGTAGAAATCCTCTAACCCAGACGAATGGATCACTATCTACAAATAACAATTACATTATTTTATAGTTCTAATTTCTTTCGATTTTGTTGAGGTTTTTAACGGCCAAATATCTAACTATTGTAACGGACCCATTATAGGTTGTTAGAAATATCTTCTTTTTTTTTTTTTTTTTTTAGATTGAAAACTATTTGTCTCCTGATCAACAAACGTTTGTTCAAGACATTATCAGAGACCTTTTCTGATATCTTAATTGCTATTTAAAAATACGATCTTATTTGAAGGTGAAATGCGGGATAGTCACACTATACACATATATTTTATTGTTTTACACATGATATTTGCATGTTTTTATACACTTTCTTATGGAAAAAATGTTAGTTTTAGTAAATACAGTTAAATTTTTTTATATAAAATGTGTAGTATTCCATGTTGCCCTCCCTATTCTATATTGCCCTCGATATTCCACATTGCCCACATTTGTTCCACATCTCTTTTAAGTGCTCTAATTGGACATTAAGAGTTATTTATTGTACTTTAAACATTAAAAATAGTTAAAAACATATCAATTATAAGTTTGGTATGGAACTCGTTTACAAAATGTGGGGATATGCTTTTTTTGTAATGAAAAACTAAATTATATTCCATATTACCCGCACTACCTCTAGATATATTTGTTTACAAAATATAATTTTGAACTTGAATTTTTTTTTTACATTTGGTCATTATTTATATTTGTATAGAAATAACATATTTTATTTTACTAAATAATAAATATATATTTTTACCTTGCCAAGTAATTCTTTCTTCACTAATGGCTTTACAAGAGCGTAAAGTCTATCAACGACAGGCTCACAATTTATTATATGGAACTTTGATACAATAGCAGGAAACCCTTCCTAAAAAAGAAATAAACAAATTATTTAAGATGTATAAATATACATTTAACTAAGGAAGCGTCAGGCACCACTCAACTCAGTCAGTTGCATGTCTCGCCGATGAACTAAGGAACCCGGATTTGGTATTCACTATGTTCAATAAAAAAAAAATCGTAGCTTAAATGTAGAAATCCCCTTCCACAGAGATGAATTAATTGCTTGGGAGCTGAATGTTGTTTATTATAATTTTAGGTTAGTATACAAGTAGTGTGCTTATATAGTCAGTCGGTTCGGAAACCGCATGTTAAATATAGCATTTTTTTAAAGGCAGAAATACATAATTACTAGACACAAAGACCTAGGACTAAAAAGTGTGTTCACCAGAGTCGATTCCTCTCGCAAATAGTAAGTTTTTCAAAACACCATTACCATTTTGATTTTAATCCTTGCGAGGTCGATTTCTTTTTAATGAAGTACAGTAGGCCTACTACGAAAACAGGCCACTTAGGTTACTATAAATGAGGTCCTAAACATTAATTACTTATTATTATTATTATTATATTATTATTATTATTATTATTATTATATTATTATTATTATTAGCACCGCGTCTTACTACCCGTTCGGGTTATACGCACTTACGCTAATGTGTAATGGTAGGTGATTGTGAGATGAAATGGAGGACCTACAGCTTAACGTAGAATCCGAACCACGGTGGAGGCCTGGCATTCCCCACTTTCACAAGATGTCTTGTCAGAGGTGAAGGAAGGGTTTGGCAATCAGATAAATCTGTGCTGGGACCGAGGATTGAACCCCAAACCGCAGCACAGAAGTCCGACACCTTAACCCTGGACCACCAGGTCACCAACAGTAAATATGATAGTGTGCATTTTAAGAAGTGTCTCACAAAAAAATATGTTTTGTGCTCTTTTTGAAAAAATAAACTTTTCCTTATAGGTTAATGTTAAAGAAATTGATAATTATACCTTTTTAAAAGTGAAACCGTTATTATTTTTGTCTATTTTTTAACTTACTCTAATTAGTTTAAATTTATAAATCATAATATTTTACTAAAGAGAAATTATAATCAAAACAATTAAGAAATACAATAATTAGTTTCGTTATATGCGATTGTGAAAATAAGACTGCCGATGTGCCGAGTAAAACAAAATCTAGTAACTTTCATCGAGAACTTTTAATAGTAATCGTAAATGTGGTACGCTTAGTTAGAATGCTTTTCGATTGTGTTCTTTACATCTGCGAGTGTTTTGTATTGAGAATGCATGTGCAACATTTAAACCATAAAGGGTCATTTTTGCTTCTAAGCAGAAACTATTGGTGGAAAATGAGCTCTAAGGGAATATATACCTTTTAAATGAAATGAAAATAGGATGCTAAACAGTCCAGCCAATAAGGTCGATTCTCACTTAGCTAGTAAGAGAGAAAATAAAAGAATAACAAGTTTCGAGTAAAGGATTGTGCCCATCACTACACAGCAGCCATTTTCTTAGGCAGTAACTCACCACGTTCTAACAGGGCCCCTACACGATCAGTCAAATTGTCAGTATTAATAAAGTAATAATTAATTCTGACAGTACTATTGATCGTGTAGGGGCAGTACTGATGGACTGATGGACTTAAGAAAATATCAGTCCATCAGTATTGTAAGTGGTGTGAGAGGCTGACAGTAATACTAGCAGTGTACGTACGTTTGTCAGTATTTCCTTAAGTCTCAGTAGCAAACTTGAAACGCACACGCATTTTTCTTATCATCCATGTTTTTGCATGTTGCAAGCAGAAGCTGAGACTGATAAAAATAATAATGGCACATGACTACTGACCATGTATGGTCTCATTGTAAATACTGACGTACACTTGTCAGTCAGACTGTCAGTCATAAAACTGACAGTCTTACTAATCGTGTAAGGGCTCTATTAAGGGAGAATCCCAGTTTCCCCATTGACAATTTTTTCAGCTATAAAGATAATATCATCAGGAAACCTTAGCATTGTAGGTAGGTAGTCGCGTTATTGAAGCAGGCAAAGAGATGAGATCGTGCAGCTGTAAGAATCCTAGGTTTTTTTAACCTTCAAGCGTACTGCAATAATGTGCAATGCCTTTATCTATGTTTCTTCAGATTATTATTTTTTATTATTTGAGGTAGGACATTTAACATGCACTTTATGAACCAACTGATTATATCAGAGTGAGATTTATATACTAATTTAAATCTAGAACAGACAAAACAGCCCTTCCTCTTCACTACAGTCGTTGGTTCATCACTTTAAAAGGGTAAATCCCGAATTTCCCTAAGAATAAAGATCTTGATTATGCCGGGAATTGAACCCGGACTGCTTAATCCAATAGGCAGTTAAAACTAAAAACAAAGCTAAGTTGTTGGACTTCACATAATCCTTTGCTAGTCTGGAGATGACTGATACATATACCAGAAAATGGTTTAGTTCAATATGAATCTTTGACTTTAGGATTTGGAAAATGAAGGACGTCTGATTGAAAGCCAATTTTGATCAGATTTCCTTTTTAAAAAAAACCCAGCTAAATAACTTTAGATTTAAAATTATCATTTTTCCTTTAAAAAAAATTACAAATATTTAAACCCAGAACATGCTAATGACCTGTATTCAGCCATCATATTCAAATCTTTCCAAAAAGGTATTTTTCACCACCCTTCATAAATTATACTTAAATACTTAAAATTGATCTTTCCTTTTTAGATATACAGATTAGATAGTTTAGCTCTGAGATTCCCAAAATATTTGTTGGAACCATTATAAAAACTAATAAACATTCAAAAACGAAATTTACATATTACAAATATAAAATTATTTGGCCCAAACAAACGAAAAAAAAAAACATGTTCTGGCTATGCCTTTGGAAAATGTATTTTACTCATTATTTGAAGAAAAAAAAATGGAAATTCTACTTACTGTTGCTATTTTTAAGTGTGGGAAAAAAAATTATTCTAAAATGACCTCACGCTTCCTGGGTTAACTATGGCGGAGCCCAAGGGTTCCGTGTAGCACAGTTTAAAAAAGTTGGACTAATTCGCACATAGTTAGTAAAGCCAATACAACCTAACAAAAAAAAATAGCACGGAATATACTCTTCGATGACCACTACCTGAAGAAACATGATCATCTTCTTTAAAACAGAGATGTTGACCCTGGGCAGGAAATTGAAGCCCACGCCTTTACTGTCGAGCACGAGGGTGAGCCCCGGGACTGTGCCGTGCTCCAAGAGAGCCACGTCGTTCAACATGAGGAAGGCCTTGCCGGCTTTCTCAAGGATGAACTTGGACGGCTCGTAGTTGGCCATGCGGAACAAGAGGACCAGGTTGCCAGTCCGGTCTCTCTCTGGTAGAAGTACCATGTATCTACACAAGAGGAAAAAGCAAAACCTTTCTTTTATTTTTCACCAGAATTTTCTTATGATAATAAAAAAGGTATGACAATGGTGTCTTAGGGAGGGGGGGAAGATGACTTGGTAACAACGTAAGCTGTCATTTAAAGGACGGCTACCCTGGGTGTTATACATCATAATTACCCATTTCACTAAGGAGATTTTACCCGCTTCATTAATAGCAATGGTTTATGACGGGCATGTCCAACCCGCGGCCCGTGGACTACTCACTTGCGGAACTAAAGTACATTCTGTGCTGCCAAAAAGCTCATATTGAAATACTTATAGTGCAGATATAAACAACAAATTAGGCTCATGTAGGTGACATGCTCGCTAACTTCAATGTAGTTTCCAGAATAATAAGATTAATGTTGCTTGTATGATGCTTGTATTTATCTATGTAGGTCAATATATGAATAGATGATGGATGTGGTTATATATATATATATATATATATATATAACACTCGCTTTTCTCAGTGAGTTTTCTTGCAAGTGGATGTAAACTAATGTGGTTCCAAAGGCGGTTTTTTGATAGGGCTTACCGTTTAGCCACAAGATACCTCCAAAGAAAAGTCCGCACCGACTTTAAAGTTGCTCCGATATTTTAAATTTTTTTCGGGGGTTAACATTTTTTTTCTTATTTTATGGAATTTTCTAGTCAGTTACTGGTTATAAGCTATAAGTTTGCTAAATTTCAAGTTTCTAGCTCATCTGTAAGTGGGTCAACCATGTGGCTTTATAGTAGTATATATTATTAAACGTTGATACTCAGCATAGCTTTGATTATATTAATTGGCCATCTAAGTAATTGTATTAATATATAATTATTTCGTTATATATACAAATAATGTAATTAATAAAATCAAAGTATGCTGAGTATCAATCTTTAAATCATTTATATACATTTAAAAATAGATTAAAGGTTTATAATAATAATAATAATAATAATAATAATAATAATAATAATAATAATAATATATTGTATGTTATGTGAATATATATTATATTTAAAAATAGATTAAATATTGGTACTCAGCGTAACTTTATTATTAAATTACATAATTTTTGACGTTTGCGCTACACTATCAAGAACAACTTCTGCCAAATATTATGAATTAATAATAATATTTTTAAGGCTATACAAACCAATACATTACATGACTAAGTAAATAAAAGAAGTATTGAATGTTGAATAAAAAAAATCAATACCCTTTTTTTAATATCTTAAACTCCTTACTAAACAAACATACGTTTATCCATACCCTCTCCTCGTCAGATTATAAGGCATATGAAGCACGACAGGCCTAGTAAGCCGGTAGTGGAAAATATATGAATTCAATAAAAAAAACTGACCCAGGCTGGAAACAGTAATGGAAGTAAATATGTAATATGTTATTTTTGTTATCTTTTTTTTAGCATCACGTCTTACTAACCGTTCGTATTATATCCTTATGTACTAATATTCTCTAATGGTTTAGGGACTAGGAAGGTTATAACCATAGGAAGTGTACCTGCATTTGCGTGGAGGGAGAGTTAGAAACCATTTAGGAAAAACCTCTCTCATTACATCCGACCTAGATTCTAAGCTTCGATCTCCCTGTCATTGGCAGTCTATTGCAAATGTAGCGCGTTAGACCACACGGCCACTAAAGCGGGTATTTGTTATTATTATTATTATTATTATTATTATTATTATTATTAATATGTGTTTATGTATCACCCAGAATTATATTAGTTTAGAATACCAACCGCATGTGGATAGTTAGGTCCTACTATGGATATTTCTTACCCTATATAATATAAAGGCGAACATGTGTGGGTATTTTTAAATTCAATTATCATATTTTAAATTACTGATGACCTTAAAAGGACGATAAAATTTACAGCGCTAAGCTATCTCATAGATTGAATAAAGCTCTGTTAGAATTATTTTAATCCATTTTAATAAATGGTATTGAAAATTTAGAAACAATTAGAATTTTACGCTTGAAATGTGTGCATAAATTTCGTTCAGGTGGGCTGTTTTAATACCATTGCATTTTTGTACTCTCCTCAAGGCCAGTGTGTTCACTATTTCTTACTGTATTAATCCTTTCTCCAACATTTAAACCCGTTGATACTTTTATGTTTTAGACACTTAAATTGAAAAATGAAACCTGGGCATAAAGTGCGTGTAAATATCACCAAATATTGTTTTTTCTAAAAACTGGTAATATTACGTTTTCATAAAGAGCTAATAATACGCTTAATTAACTAATTGATAGTTAAGTTTAAAGAAATTATAGTTATCTACATACAATAATATTGTTATGGATTAGGATTTAAATTACTGGTGCTCTATAAAATATTACAAAGAATGTAGTCAGAAATTTATCTCTTCTCGTATTTTTTATTTTAAATACCATTGCTTAATAAAGATATATTTAATTTCAAACCACTCTTATTTTAATTACTAGCAGAAGCTCAAAAGACTGACAGAAAAGAAACTATTTTTATTTCTTCCAACCCAGTTTTTAATAAATTTAAGTAATCTAATTTAAAAAAATTAAATCTCAGCTTTCATGTTTGTGCACAGAAGCTACTAATTTTAAAATTTCAGCCCGCTGCGTGTGGTAGATATCACCCGATTCTTATGACAGAAAAACAAAATTTTCATTTTATACGTAGAAAGCTTACCGTGACAAGTTACACTATGGTGTACTTACAATATAAGGCCGTAATATAATCAGTAATGGTAAGAAGTCTTGCTACCCTTTGATGTAAGTGGGGTGTTCATATATAGGTTTGCATTGTAGCTTCTATCGGAAATAGCTGACAATTACAAAAGCTAGTAGAAATTCTTTAATATATTCATGCGTCTAAATAATTTAAACTGCAGCTCTCCAATTTGGTAGATACATTTCAATGCTTATAAAAAACCTAATGATATAGTAAAAAAAAAGTTATAAATGTGATCCATACGAAATAACGTCCTTCCTACAAGACTCCTACTATAGCTCTCCTGATTATCTCAAGGTCCTTGTTTTTACTGGTACCTTAACAGTCACACAGCATTGTAACGTATGTTTATTTGGCCATAGCTTATGTCAGAGGGTGGAAAATACCCACCTGAGCGATTAACACAGTAACATTGGGTCAATATTAAAGAGGCTACAATATTTTCGTATTCTCTGTAAACTTAACTCATGGAAAGTGATCCGACGAAACATTAAATTGAACGACGTTTATTTCAACATTCCCCTTACATTTGCTGTACAGAATGTTAACCGATGATTTTAACAGTCAACCTCGGTGATATTGGGGTACAGTGCTCGTTAAGGACCCGATGTTCAGTGGGTTCGAACCCAGCAGAGGTCAATGGGCTGTTTTTGAACAGAAAAGATCTGTAAAACAACTTCCTTCGGAGGAAGAAAATGAATCCTGGAAGGTTATGTTAAAATACCTTTGCAGCAAAAAAGTGGTAGGCTCTTCCACGCTCGCTCATAAAAAATCAGTGTGGAAGGCAACACTTACTGAACGCCTCTAGTACATGGAATGTCTACCAGATGGTGTAGGCAGTACAAACCAGCCAAAGGGCTGAGTGCATGCCATGCTCCGGATGGATAGAAATTACATCAAAAGAAACTTGGGATTGTTGATATAAGAAGAAAAAGGAGATTTAAAAAGCACCCGCTTTTGTAAACACGCAAACGATGACGTCAGAATCAACCTGTCATGTGTTCCAGTGTAAAGTGGAATTCAGGGTTCGAATCAAATAGGGCTGTACTAAGGTGTTTCCTTCCTTCTATCTCTAAATAGTATCCACAGTATCGCTATGGGAAACTACGATTAGGCCTACACTTCCTCTATATTATTAATGTTCTCATTCCTACACCGGTCTCCTTTGCAGGCCAATCCATCTCCATGCGGTTAGTTATCTGTGAGCGATGGAAGGTTAGAGAACCACCGTTAATAGCACATTCTATACTAGCGGTTAAAACGCGGCGGTTTTGCCACTAGCTTACCCCCCCCCCCCCCCCCCCCAATCCCACCCCAAAAAAAACCCTTGAATCTATACTTGAATGTCAAAACGCGACTGTCAAACAGCTATCAAAACGCTACTGATTTATACTAGCGGTTTAAATGCCGCGGTTGTTGCTTCCACTTGTACAGAATGGTTTAAAAATGGACATTGTACAGGCCTGATGTATTGCAGGACTTGTTTTGTTGGAGGAAATAAGAAAAAAAAAAAACTCTTCAAAAGAGACTTTGATAGACTCATCCCAAATTATCGAACCATCTCTCAACAGGAAAGTTGTATATTAGGTTTATAAACCACAGAATGTAGCCAGAGAAGTTATTTTTCTACTATAGAATGTCTGTGGCTTCATTTGATGAACTACTTAGTTTAGCGAATGAAAATATTGCAAAACGTGATACCACCTTGAGGAAAAGTATTTATTATTCCTGCTGAAAGACTTGTTGTGACATTGAGGCACAATTTCCTGTTAACGCCTGGTGTAGATTGATTCGCGTTTCTACCGCTAGGCGCTTTTAACGTCTCCAGAGGCGTTGAAACCGCCATTGGCAGTTTTAACGCCACCAGAGGTAGTGGTAAAAATGCTGGTATAGACTAGAACTTGTTTTATAACTTGTTAACAAGGATTTCGATCAAAGGCGTGGTTGCTAGCGTCTTAACTTCTAGTTTTTTTAACAGCTAGTGTAGAATAGGCCTAAGTGGTTAGTAGTTCCTATCATATCAGCCAGGTATAGATAGTAGTTTAGAAAATCACTACGAGGTCCCCACTTGGTAACTTAGGGAAACGCTTTGGCAATCCTTAAGGAGGGAGCGAAGGCTACCGAGAAAGGGGCAGTGTTTTTTGCAGTTTAATGGCTAAATAATTTTTTATATCAAAACAAATAAAATATTGATTAGGTGGAAACAATATTTAATTTTATTCGTATGATTTTATCAACAGTTCTTGAATTTCTGTCATAAGATTGCAAACATTACACAATACACTTTTTAAATGAAAAGAAAAAGTTGTCATTAAATTCTAAAACACCCTTGACAGATATTCAAGAACTGTTGAGGTCATAATATGAAGAAAATTAACCTATATGTTACTACTGAAGAGTTATTAGATGATTTATTTTGACCAAAAACAGTTTTAATATAAAAATTGCAAAGCACAGACCTTATCTTCACGTCCCTTAGGCTCCCACCTTAAGGCTGAGTTTTAGGACTTCCTAAGAAACTTTAACCGTTTACATGGAGAGGCAAGCTCCTCCCACCCTTGGATCTCGAATGTATTGTGGTGGTGGGGAGGGGGGGGGTTGAAGGGAAGGGGAGTTCTCCCAAGACGACGGACGATCGTGATTCGTGAGAACACAACAACGGTGATCTAAAAAAAATCTGGGATGGGCTGAATGTTCCTCATTGATGGGTGCTAGTTTTTCTGCTGATTATGGCAATGGGTGGTTCTCTTTCCAAAGATTCCTTGAATCATATAAGTTGATGAGCTAAATAAACCTTTTCATTGAACAGCAATAGGAGAAGCTGGGTGGATTTTATCCTTCCCATACTGCCATGACGGGAAATCTTTAATGTCCACATTCCTAAAGTATTAGAGAAAATATGCCGAAAGCCTTGATAGGCCTTAAGACGTTTTCTAGCACCTTGTCTAACTGTTCAGGCTATACGCTATTACCCATATGTACTAATCACGCTAGTGAGTTAGGGATGAGGAGGTTGAATTTAGAAGATATGTAGCCTTATTTGCATGTAGTAAGAGTGGAAAACTATTTGAGAAAAAAAATACCCTTAGCATACCCGACCGGGATTCGAACTCCGATCTCTTTGTCATGAGCAGTCCAGTTTTAACACTAAATTGACGCCTATGAACATGCGGCCACCGAAACAGGTGGTAAAACGTTGTTTTAAAAAAAAAAGTATCTGACCTTGACTATATGGCTCTGTGTTATATATTATATAAATTATATATTTACGGTACACCGCAAATATTTTCCCTCTCCTTTGTATAAAATTGAGTTATTTACTCAAAACTTGTAGAATATTGGAACCAAAATAATATATATTGTTGCAAAAACACTACACCAAAAATCATAAATGAAAATAATATACAATTTTAAAGAAAATTGAGAAAAAACTAATATATTATCTGTTCACAAAAATGCATAGCAATAAATTTACAATACCTGGGAAAATATATATATATATATATATATATATATATATATATATATATATATATAGAGAGAGAGAGAGTTTTATAAAAATATATATTTCGCATAAAAGCTATTTAATTTTATTAGTTTTACAATATTGCAATTATAAGTCGGTTTGTATCTTAAATAATTGTAAATATATAATCAAATTTGAAATTTTACCTTCTATGTGAAGTACCTTCAAAGTAATTTTCATGGCCAAATGAGAATTGCTTTTTTGTTTGTAATGTTAAAATAATGCGTGGATATGAAATTTAATCAAAGTCAACAGATAATATTTGTAGAAAAAAATGTTTTCCTCTCTTTTAACCCATTAGTAAACTACCCTTAATACTGGGGTTGTATTGCTATTTCCAACAACACTAATGAGGAACCTTATAAAAACCATTTATAGAAAGTTTTAGCCTGATCAGTTAAATGGTTTCGGCCACAGTGATAATGACAGAAAGACAGACGGTTTTGCAAAAAAAAAAAAAAAAAAAAGTTTTGTCCTGGGTTTCACTAAACGTCAACACGCATCAAAATAACGAGTTAGAACTTTATTTTACGATCACAACACTTTCTCCGTCCAAGGGGTGCGAAAAAGTAGAAATACAATTTTAATAATGTTTTAAAACCAACGCTACTTTGTGAACTTACGTGACATCTAAGGCATCTTGTATTTCCCGGCTCAATGGGTCTCTATTGCCCCATAATTCTGTGGCGTGAGTCTTGATGGTGTAGTGGTTTTCTATTACGGACTTGGCTGATTCCAACCTATACCGGCATGCGTGTAGGAATAGAATCAGCATCTCCTCTGTGAATCAACAACAAGAATAAAATTAGTAAAGTAATTGGTTCGAAAACGAGATGTTTAGTAAGATATTTGGTCCATAGAGGGATTAAGATAGTGGGGAGTGGAATAAGTTACACTCACTGTACTTATCACTTGAGATTGTTAGGTATAGTCAAGTCTCACAGATTACGGTTGGAAGGACAAGCAGAGCGAATGAGAGAGAGTCTAGAACCGTGTTCGAGATACTGACTAGCAAACCCAATGGGAAGATACCATTGTGAAGACCTAAGCGCAGATGGGAGAATAACATTAGAATGAACCTGAAAGAGATAGGGTGTAATGAGGTGGACTGGATATAACTAGCTCAGGATAGATATAGGGTGTAATGAGGTGGACTGGATATGTTGTTATTATTATTATTATTATTATTATTATTATTATTACTAGCACCGCGTCTTACTACCCATTCGGGTTATACGCACTTACGCTAATGTGTAATGGTAGGGTGATTGTGAGATGAAATGAAGGACCTACAGTTTAACGTGGAATCCGAACCACGGTGGAGGTCTGGCATTCCCCACATTCACAAGATGTCTTGTCAGAGGTGAAGGAAGGGTTTGGTAATCAGATAAATCTGTGCCGGGACCGAGGATTGAACCCCGGCCGCCAACACAGAAGTCTGACACCTTACCCCTAGACCACCAGGTCACCGACTGGATATGACTAGCTCAGGATATAGATAGGGTGTAATGAGGTGGACTGGATATAACTAGCTCAGGATAGAGATATGGTGTAATGAGGTGGACCGGATATAACTAGCTCAAGATAGAGATAGGGTGTAATGAGGACTGGATATAACTAGCTCAAGATAGAGATAAGGTGTAATGAGGACAGGATATAACTAGCTCAGGATAGAGATAGGGTGTGATGAGGTTGGCTGGATATAACTAGCTCAGGATAGAGATAGGGTGTAATGAGGTGGGCTGGATATAACTAGCTCAGGATAGAGATATGGTGTAATGAGGTGGACCGGATATAACTAGCTCAAGATAGAGATAGGGTGTAATGAGGACTGGATATAACTAGCTCAAGATAGAGATAGGGTGTAATGAGGTGGACCGGATATAACTAGCTCAAGATAGAGATAGGGTGTAATGAGGACTGGATATAACTAGCTCAAGATAGAGATAGGGTGTAATGAGGACAGGATATAACTAGCTCAGGATAGAGATAGGGTGTGATGAGGTTGGCTGGATATAACTAGCTCAGGATAGAGATAGGGTGTAATGAGGTGGGCTGGATATAACTAGCTCAGGATAGAGATAGGGTGTAATGAGGTGGGCTGGATATAACTAGCTCAGGATAGAGATATGGTGTAATGAGGACTGGATATAACTAGCTCAAGATAGAGATAGGGTGTAATGAGGACAGGATATAACTAGCTCAGGATAGAGATAGGGTGTGATGAGGTTGGCTGGATATAACTAGCTCAGGATAGAGATAGGGTGTAATGAGGTGGACTGGATATTACTAGCTCAGGATAGATAGGGTGTAATGACGTGGACTGGATATAACTAGTTCCGGATAGGGATATGATGTAATGAGGTGGACTGGATATTACTAGCTCAGGATAAGGATAGTATGTAATGAGGTGGACTGGATATAACTAGCTCAGGATAGAGATAGGATGTAATGAGGTGGACTGGATATGACTAGGAAGCGTACTTTTGAAATTGTGGCAATGAAAATTTTAGTTCCTAATCATAGAATGTAGTTTGTTAGATCCTTTATGTTTATATTTTGTTCCGTTCTGCTCTTCCAAAATTGACTAATAAATCGTAAATAACAACGTCATCGAGGTTATTGCCGCAAGTTTTCTTCTTTCTTTTTTTAATGAATATAAAAAACGGAGAAAATAGGTAGGGCACAATTTGGCGAGGATATTGGGCGAAAAAGTTGTATTTGAGTGGGTGAAAGTTAACACCATTTAGCGTATTTTTATAGTAGTGATTTAATTGTTAACCTATTCCACATCTTACATGATCTGCTTGTTATCTATGGAATGGGAGATGGTGGATTTTCGAGACTATACAAATACGGCCCAAATTTAATACAGACTCTGGTGTTTTAATTTAACGAATCTCGCATATTATCTTAGCTATATATAGGGCATTAATGATTGAAAGGGGGATAGGTCAAAGCTGAGAAAAGCTACCACAATATCCATTTGCCAAACTATATGACCTTCAAGACCATGTGTTGGTTGAGTTGTAGCTCTTTTTGGAAGTCAAAACTTTCATACAAACAGACATTTTGTTTAATTAATAACAGTTTTTACAATATATAGATACACAATTTTATGAAAATAAACATTTAGAGGTTTATTATTGTGGAAGTGGGTGTCTGTGGATCAATTAAACATGCTTTTTAAATTAGAGATTCCTAAAGCCGGCGTGCTTTCCATAAATCCAGATGTTGAATAAGCTGAATCAAGGTTAATTGATGACGTCATATAAACCGTCTTGTCAGTTGTGTTTATTTATTGTTTATAAAACAAAAACATTTTATTTTGGAACTATTATATTGTATGTCACCAGTTATAACAAGATACAAAAATGTCAGTATAATAAATTAATAAACTTTTTTATGTACTAAAATATCTTTTGTTGACACAACCGCAAACCAAAATATAGTATTTTATTAATATTTTTATTAATGAATTTTACTCTTTCATTAAGCTACGGATAGGCTAATCTATACGGTAATTATTGAGGAAGCATTATTAGAATATTTTGATAACACTTGATATGATTATAATAGAGTAGTACTAAGCAAATATTAATTATTTCTGAGTATGAGGACATTGGTAACTCTCAGACAATGTTTGTAATGAAGAGCTTTCTGCTAGCTGCCACCCATATCTCCTAAATTAACCACCACCAAAAGAGAGGTTTGGCTAAATCTACGACAAATGCGAGAGAACATAAAGTCTCCCCCATAAAGACCTGTAGTCCCTTCAGAGGTTGTAACTGAGCGTCTTTTAGTATCTGGCTCTAAAGAGGGATTTTCTTTGAACCTGTCAAAATAAGCGAGAGCATAAAAAATTAAGTAGACCCAGTCACATTCCTTATACAGTTTTTTTTTTTCATCGATAAATAAAAGTCCAACAGCTAAGCTTAGTCGGTAGCATGTCTGTCTAATGAGCTAAGGGTCCCGTGTTCAATTCCTGGGATGGCCGGGAAAAAAAATCATTGGCGAAATATGGGTTTTCCTTTTAACAGTGATGAATTAACGGCCGTAGGCTGTTGTGTCCATAAAAGAGCGAGAGAAAATAAATATTACCATACAATAAAGCTTCCCTCACAAACATCGGCCAGATAAGAGCCAATTTCATTACCGACTAACCGGTATGTTATATATATATATATATATACACACACACACACCACGTCTAACTACCCATTTGGGATAAACGCTGACCATGATATTTACACACATGATTACTCTCGAACAAGAAAACGGTTTAGCCACTGTTATCTAAATTCTTAATTTGTCAACAGTGAAATTGGGATGAGCTGAAAAAAATCCCTTGGAAATAATTATTTTTCAATTTTGTGTTTTTCTAAGTATGGTAAAACTCTTCCACTAGTCTTCATTCTACTGGTTTAAAAAAAAAATTATAATATATATATCCCCACCTCGAGGCGATGCCTAATTTGAGCTCTAATATCTACCTAAGCTGGTTAAAATTTGTGTTCTTACTTATTACTATGTGTAAAAAATTATCTAATATGTATAGTTACTAAATATTAATATCATCCATGTTTATTTTAAAATAATTTGTATTTATATAATGTTTAGGTATGCAGATTAAGTATATATGCGTATTACATTGAATGTGTGTGGTATGATTGTGTGTTTTAATTATCTTTTTGTTTCTCCTTTATTAATTCTGCTTTCCTCGTTTATGTTTATTTTAATATATCCATAAATATAAGTAATTATGCGCGAAGCTTTGTGGTCGATATTGTATTATTATTATTTTGTGCATACATTATAAATTAGATTTTAACTATCACAATATTAACATGAACATTATGAACATTACTAAGGGTTTAAGTGTATTGAAAGTTCAGGCCTTAACCTCACCCAAATAAAGAAGATATTATGATTTAAAAGTATTAAATGTTCATGGGGAGGGGGGGGGGGAAGGAGTTCTAAATGTAAATCTTAAATAATAAAATAATTTAAATATTTACCAGGCACAGCGGGCAAATGGGGTTGCTTTGATAGCCATTCTTGCAAGTAGCGTATATCTTCCTGTTTCAACTTCGGGTTTTTCCGGTATTCTTCGTCCACTGTAATGCGGCTCATTTCGATCCGCTTCTGAAACAGGTTATTCATATAAGTCATTCACGAGCTAAGTTTACCTGGATGACAGTTCGAAATGTTACTAGAAGTAATCCCTAATATATCACTACGCCAACAGTTGACATCTATCACTTTGGATGACTGTAATGAAAACATATGTAATATATTAATGTCTTAGTTAACCACAGTAATTTAGGCCAATATTATTTATATATTTATGTAACGTTCCAAAACGAAAAAAAGTACTTTTAATTATGTTTAAAATATTGTTTCGAGTTGGATAAAAATAAATTATTTAAAAAAATTAAATAGTAAGAGAAAACTTAAATTTACGTTATTTTAAATGTAATATATAACAGGTAATTAAAGATCTTTACATTTATAACAAAACTGTGATATTTTACAAGTGTTGGCAACCCAAAACCTAAACATATGATTTTCGAACTGTCATCCAGGTAAAAAACCTATCGTGAACGGAATATAGCTAGCTATCTTTTCCTGTGAAACGACATTTTATTGTTCAGTGTTTACTAAATGAGTTCCTTAAGGTGAAATCAAGGTAGCACAAAAATAAAGCGTAAAAGGATTAAAAAGATTTGCACTTATAAAATCATAAATATTTTATGCATTTTTATCTAGCAGATGAGACAATATTTTAGTAGGTCGCTTTTACTACATTCTAGATTATCGCTATCGTCTTGAACCGTAACGAGGTATTGAAACAGACTTGATACGGCTCCAGACATGCAAATACAATTGTCAACAACTAAACCGGATTATAATAAGAGTTTGCCATGAAAATAAAATACTACACCTTGCTAGTTTTTTGCATTAGTTTTAATAAATAATTAATAATAATAATAAACAAAGTTTATTATACAATAATTACTTAATTACGGTAAAACCTTAACTTTTCCCCTGACAAACACGTATACAGGGTGGCTACATCAAGTTACGGGACATGAAAGAGAACAAAACGTGTAGTTTCCTTTCCTCTGGAATTTATTGTTATTGGACCTTGAACCAAGAAAAAAAAAATCCTGCACTATTTTTTTTCCCACCAAACTATAAAAATGTAAGGGGTACGTTATGTTGTTCGAAATATAAAAAGGGTTCCGCGACTAGATTTAATTGGGAAACGCTGCGCTAGTCCATTGTTCTGAGTCACCATTGGCAGCTCGTGGGTCCATTATTGTTTGTGTGGTTGGTTAAATTACTATACGGGGACCTACTTCAGTGTTTAAATTGTATAAGGCGTCACCTTCGAGATACATTGGACTGATAATGGCAGTGAGATCGGAGTTCCAAACTCATTCGAGTGGACTGACGATAATTTTTCCTAAATTTTTTCCCCTCTCCTTTAATAAAAGTAAGGGAATACCAACCTTCTCCATACGTAACTTAGTAGTGTAATAAATAATATGTAGGTGGATAGCCCGAACGGGTAGTAAGATGCGGTGCTAAAAAAAAAGTAAGGGAGTCATTTTGACTACAGTCCTGTCAAGTCTTGAGTCTCCTGGTAACAATCAACAAGTCACCCCTCTAACTCGCGTTTAGAAATGTAAAGTCTGTTCACCATAGGGAATGTTTTCTGAAATCTATTATATAGTAGGATATTGGTAGGAAAAAAGACCTGTCATAGAGTAATTCCTACCGTGAATGGAGTATAGAAGTATTTGGTTTGGTTTTATTTTTACGTGATGTTAGAGGAAGTCTTTTCATGTCTCTATAATAATATACGATAGTAATATGTATCTATTAATATGGTTTCGTTTATTAACACATGTTACACTGCAAGGTTAAATCATTCATTATTAAACCTCTATAATGTCGTGATTATAATATAATGGCGTAAGATATATTCACTAAGAACATGTAGCCAATAATTTTTTTTCCCCCTTTCAAGTTGTTATATAATATTTTTTGAAGGTCATTTCAAACTTGTATTTTATTTATAGCATCTTACTACTTGTTCGGGCTACGTGCCGATATACTAGTTACGAGTGTGTGTTAAGGATGAGGAAGGCTTAATTTATAAGAAGTTTATGAAAATTAAAAAAATTACTTTTTAATTCAATTTAATTATAAATTTCTTTTTGATTTTTTATATAATAAATTAATTTTTGTCTTGTGTTTAGGAGATTGGTTAAAAATAATTTGTTTTCTGCATGATTTCAAATCACTCCCCGCTACACCCTTTTCTACGCTAGATCATTTTAATTAATTTAATACGTATAAATCTAGCAGCTAGGCTTAAAAAGGCTAATTTAAATTGAACGTGTTTCTACCTAATTTTGTAAATTTAAATAGATATTATTCATCTTATTAAATTGTAAATTTTACTATAACCTTGAAACATCGTATTTGTTTTCAAATTTAAGGAGGAGGGGGAGAGCATCAATTATTTCAAAGTATCGAGTTGGGGCATGGTGATAAAAGGCCAAGTATCACTGTTTTAGACTATTCGACTAACGAAGCGGATATTATTTTAATTAAATGTGGATATTCCGAAGGATTGAAAGATACAGTGAAAATAACCTAGACTATTTGGCTTACAATTCAGCCAAGACCCGTCTTAGAAGAGCCCTCCCTATCTCTATAACCAGGCCGTGGTCTGCTTTCTGTCATCGTTGGAATATATTCTGAAACCAACCCGCCCATGTCTAAAGTTCATGAATCATTATTACCACTAATTGGGATTGATTTTCTGCACGGATTGTTAACTACCTTGATATATACTCATTAGCTAATAATGTGGCTTGTGACTGTCTAAATGCGACTGACCGTGAAGTCTCAGGTTCATAGTTTCCATATTGTTACCCAGACAAATTACCCTTTGTCATTACACACAGATGAAAAATCACTTAAGTCTAATTTCTTGCTTATCTAATATAAGGGTATTTGCTTTCTAATTTTCATAGAGAGAACCTTATCTTAAAGTTAGGTTATCTGCATCTTTCACTTCGGGATAGATATAGTTAGGAAAAACAATCTGTTTTATTTTCTAATGGCTTATTATTACCAAAATCCTGCTATAGTAAGGACCCACCGCCATAATTCATGTATTTAGTGATTTTTTGTTATTATTTTAGTCAACACCTCAAGGCTTTTTTTTAAAGAACTTGAGAGTTTTTATGACATTAAGAACTATGCAATAATAGGGTAAAAGTATTCACCGTTTAACCTAAATTATCTAATAGAATTTAAGCTATCCAACCATATTAATAAAAAATTGTAGATGTCTGCGTAACCCTAATTAAATTCTTAACCTAGGAATAGGATAGTAATAATTATGTCTGATAGATTGGTAGAATTTACCAAGTAACAAAATGCAAAGTTTTTATCAATTAAAATACACTGTAAATATGATTATATTACCAAAATTATACTCTCATGCATATTTTATCTCCTTAAACAACTGATAATACTTATTTACTAGGATCTAAGCAACGTTTCGTAAAGTTTCCAATAATTATTTTTTGCAGAAATTATTCACCATATTCTTCAGTGGCCACGTGATGCAATACACTAATCTCGCAGTGGACTATAAACTCGATGTCAGGAAGATCGAGGTTCAAATCTAGGTCGAGTGAATTTAGGATAGTTTTTAACACTCCCTCCACGTAAATGCTGGTACACTTCTCTAAAGATAATGTTCCTAATCCCTAAGATCATTAGCGTAAATAGTACATAAGCGTATAACACGACTGGGTAGTAGGATGCGGTACTAGAAAATTAATCACTGATAATTCTTCTACATTATAGTAGTGTTGAAGGGAACGCGATATAAGGTAAATATTTTTCACAGTATGTATGGATGGTAGAATTGTGTTTTGGTCAAAATAAATTAATGATTGCTTGAGAAGATACAAATAGTTTAATTTTATACACATAGTGCTAACAACAGTTCTTGAATAATCTCAGGAGTATCGCAGAAATCGACAGGGATATGTTTTTTAATCTTTTCTAAAGTTTATGTTCGAATGCCAAAATGTTCTTGACTAATATTCAAGAAATGTGAAATGAATATGCGTAGAAAATTAAAATAAACGTATCAACTGTAGTAATAATTATTTATTTAAAAAAAATCCTGCTATAAAAACTAATAAAACCCTATCTCAAGTCGAGTTTCCTTTCACCTAAGACTATATACACTAACACACGAGAAGGTAGATAATAGGATATACCTACTGAGAAGGTTGACACCAAATTAATCTCATTCTTCGGTTGATGCTTTTCTAGAAATATTTAGTCGGGATTTGAGCAGAGCGCTTTTTAAGGTGGCTAAACATATCATGACCTATAATTTAAGTGACACCTTGGTGATTTCGAAGCAGAAACATAAAACCAAGCAGATAATCCACTTAGAACTCCGTTCGCCGTGGGTGTTCGGACGGCGACGACGGCAGAAGAAAGAAGAGCTATAAAATGTTTATATCAATTATACTTGTAAAATTATCTATGTATTTTTCTCAATAAAGAATTGGGCCGTTGGCTCGGGTCTCCCTCTCGTTCTTCGGTGAGTCCTTAAGGACCTTCCCTCGACTTTTTAACCAGCGCCTCAGTTGGGTATATTTATCATTACCTGCGCTACATTTTTAAAATTATATTTTTTTCTTAGGCGCTTTTGTGTCGAACAAGGCAAAAGAGGTTGGGATTCAAGAAAAAAGTGTTAGCATTCACCTGTAAAGAAAGGACGAGACACTAAATTGAGAAAAATATCCCCCTCTTCATCACCCCTCCCTTCAACCCCTAGTTGCACCTCAGCTAGGTATCGATCTTAAGCTCCCCGGGTCCAGAGCAAACATGCTATCACACACCCAACTCTCAACATGATTGTAGCTAGAGTAGGTGAATATACTCTGGAGATGATTTTTTTTTTAAATCATTCATACAGGTCATCACGCAGTCTAAGGTGTCCGGATGCATTACATATAAGGTGGGAGAGTAGGGAACGCGAGAAAACGTCCGTGTTTTTGGTTTTTTTGTTTAGCCAAACTAAATCAAATATTGCTCCAGTAGAAATATAAAGTTTAATTTTCCTAACATGGTGATATCAACAGTTGTAGAATATCTGTCATGAACATAGCGGCATTAGATGAAAAACTGTCTAAATTAAGAAAATATTGTCATTAAATTTCAGGACACCCTTGACAAATAGTCAGCATGAAGCCAACTACCGAGTCGGAGGTGGCTGCGTTACCTGATAGCTCTGATCTTAATAAAAAATCACACATTTGTAGCTTATGATTTCCGCTCGTCCATCATAGACTTTGCCTTAAAATATGAGTTAAGAATGACCCTGGGCACGGAACGAATCCTGGATAGCTCAGTGGTCCCAGCATTGGCGTATTAAGCAAAAGGTCCCGGGTTCGATTCCAGTCTCCAGGTCATTATTCAATTTTCAGAATTAAATAGTCAAGAGCTATAAATATCACCATGCGAAAAAAACTAATCTCTATGGCACTATTGGAGAGATTTGTGATTTATTTTTACCAAAAAAAAGTTTTGGTACAAAAACTGTGAACACATTTATATTTTTATGGTGTTTTCCTCATAATTTCTCTGCGGTAATGAGACTGCATTTTTTCTTAACTAACCTCCTTTCTATCTTGTATATTAAAAATTTTAGTGTCCCATAGCTGGTAACCCACATCGGTGTGTGCGTGGATTAAATATTTGTTTTCCACTCTGGTTTGTCGGTTATGGGTAGGTAGGGGTTTGGAGCCCAGCAGAACGTTTTGAGATATTTTTTCTTCCCCTTAATATTTTCCTACGTTAACACCATGAAAATTTACCAGGGTTGGCAAGCATATGGAAAACCGGATGTACTATGAAAATACAAATAATTTATATGCAGGGAAAACACAGGGTATTTTGCAGAAGGAAAAAAAAACAAATTATACTTGAATATCTTTGAATTTACAAGATTTAACTGATATATTTAAAACATTGGACTTTGTACTAATTATAAAGTGAATTGAAGCATTAGATACGTTGATTCACAAATAAGTCCTTAACCCCCCCTCCCCTTTTTGTAAATTCGGATGTGTAACAACTGCATATATTTCCCATCACACTTATATCAACTATTTTAAAACTCATCCACACGACTTTACTCCAGTTTATTATTGTCATTGCTTTTTTTACTGTCCGTTAGGATCATACACCTATGAACTAATGTGTTAGAGACGAGGAAGGTTGAAATTAGATAAAGTGTACCCGTGTTTGTAAGGAGGTAGAGTTTAAAGCCAGAGAGGAAAATCACACTTGGTACACCCGACCAGAATTCGAGCCCCAATCTCCCCATCCTCTTTGTCTTTTGCGAGAGTGACCGATCGGCCAATGAAGTATTTTTGTTTACACCAGTAAATCTGATGAAAAATGAAAACTCATTTCACTAGACATTTAAAAAAAAGAGGAGTTTCTTTTGGAATACCTGGAAAATAAGGACACTTTGTTGAAAGAAAATAGTGGTATCCTTGGACATGATAGACATCCTCTATAAATGATATATATTTACCATTTACGTAACTAAAATTCTTACGTATATTCCAGATGAATATTAAGAGGCGATGAAAATAAATAAACATGATAACTAATAACCTAAACACACCATTATAATTTTATTTCATCGGTGCCAAAATGCGGATATCTAGGATTTTCGGCGAGACGAGAACTTATTAAAACCCATCATCCTGATTTTTAGCGTTACTGAATTAAAATATATCCAAGATAAAACAAAAAAAAGTATTATTTAATAAATGTTTTCTATGAACACTAGACTTACCTGTATCGGTGCACACTTGTGAATTTCAAACCTGCACAAGTACACCTGCCAACTTCTTCTCACCTAGACGGAAATAAAAAAAACAAAACACACACACTTTCACCCAAGAGGAAGTGAACCACACGACTGAATGAAAATGAAGCATGTCAGCGTGCCAGCATTTCAACAAGACAGACACACTTTGCGGGGATCGTACGTGTTCCTTATTCACGGCTACCAACACAATAATAATACATTTCCCCACGGTGGCATTTCTTCTTTATGCAGCATCGAAAGTATCACCACATGCCAGTTTGTCGGTTGTTTTGTAATCAATTTCGATTAACGACTTATCGTAAAAAAAATATAACAACAACAAAGAATCACGGTCGCTCATAAAACTTCCATTCTTCTGTTCGGACCAGCTGTTCAAATAAAAAAAAAAATTTTCACGCCAACGTATCAATGTATTTTTAGAATGATTTACGGTTCTAAGGTTAAATTTTTTTAATATAATTTATAATGCATGGTTTTTCTGTTAACTGGATTATATTTTAATGCTATGTTGTGTTAAGCGATGCTAACGTAAACTTTTTAAGACCTTTATAAAATAGAAATATAATCTGGCTTATGAATGCATGAAATTAGATTTAAATAATTTATGAACATGTAATGCTTAAACTTTTTTGTTGTCTCAGTGTTACATCCCGTGTCTACTAAAGGCTTTCATGTGCTTTAGGCGAGACTTAAAATTTGCGATCCAGTTTTATTCTGTATAATATAGATAAAGCACACTCCTTGCATACACAAAATAGTAGGAGTAATAGGGTGCTAAAATATCAAACAATAAAAAAGGATTATATTTAAAAAAACTATATAATATATAAAATACAAATAAGTGGTCCCTTACCCCAACTTTACCAATGTATTCAAAAATATAATAGCTCTTTAATTTCCTATTCTCTTTATATTTTCGGAAGCTTTTAGTTAAAAATCAAAGTGATTAGGCGACGAAGCGACCCCTAATATCATAATCAACTTAATCTCTATATGTTTTTATCAAGCTCTTAATTAAATATATTCTTATTAGTTAAGATATTTGGCTGATATTATCTTTTTAATTTATAAAAAAAATATTATTTAATTTATTTAAATTTTGAAAAAAATTACCGTTTCGTTGGAATGCTTCCCCAGCAGCTTTATATTTAGGCGACTTTCTTGGTTCGCTTATGGTCAGATTGGGATGGGTTATTAAAAAAAATATCAATACTAATTTCGTAATGCTAGTTCCTTATTGACTTTGAACAAGGTGTCCAGTATGTAATTAACAGCTAGGTTTTTTTTATGAAGGTAGGCTATTTAGTAATTGCACTTTGTAAACACGTTAATTAGATTACAGGCACACTACATATAAGCTAACTTAGCCTAAGACGTTATGACTGTTTTGAAAGCTGTATGACCATACATACATGTATAAAATATAATTGTAACTATAGTCCCTTACACCACCTATTTTATTTAATGCAGAGCTTATTTATAGATTTGTGAGATCATCAAATATTTTAAAACTATTTGAAACATAGCCAAATTGATTAGTGAGTGGCTTTTTTTTTTGTGTCTAATTGAATACTTATTACGTAGAGAAGTAGACCTTAAAATTTGTATTTAAAATTCCAACATCGGTGATTGCGTGGTCTAATGCGTCACTCTCGTTTTATACCGCACAGGAAGATCGGGATTAAAAATATGGTCGGATGCACTAAGGATGTTGGGTTTTTTTCTAAATGGTTACAATTTTTTTTCTCCTGACTCAAATGTGTGTACATTTCCTCTAAAATGTTCTATTTCTTATTACTATTACTACGTATTAATATATTCATATAAACCTAGCGGGTACCAAGATGTTGTCAAAAAAAAAATAGATAAACAACATTTGAAACAGATGTGTCGTTATTCATTCATATTTTTTATGCCTTAAATTGATAGGTAAGGTAGAACCTTGGCCATAGGAAAGGATAGCTAAGAGGTCTCCGGTTCGATTGGTGGGTCATAGTGTAATTTTAAAATACATATTAAGCTACTATTATTTATATACTAGCTGAATACCCGTTCTTAGCGCGGGATATTCTGTTATTTATTTTTGGACGAAAATGAGTAATTTTTGTTTGAAGCTGAATGGCATGGTTCTTAACGCTACCTAAGAAACACAGCAAGGAGGTGAACATGTGAAGTTTCTCATGGGGAGTTTTATTTTCGGCAGCCCCCTTGCCTATGCCTGGGGCTTTACCAGCTGAGCACGGCTGAACAGGTCTTTCTCCGTCCCACCCTCCCCACTACCACACACCGCCCCGGGCCGGGCCCTCTCACTAACTCAGACACTACAAGCATCACAAATTCAGCAAAAATTAACTACAGACTCCTACAACCTATTGGAGCTGCATATTAAAACGTAATTACATATTTTAATTAATTCTCTTTATTAATTTTTTTTTGCCCCTTAGAAGCATCTACGGGGTTAAGAATAATGGCTATATTTTTTCGAAGGTATTGTTAGAACAAACTTATCAGATTATTACCCTCTAAACGCCTAAAAATAGTTTATAAAGCAATATTGTTGATTAGGATAGCTACCCCAGTTTCACCCCTTAATCACAAAACATTGGAATAAAACATATTTACTGTTCTTAATTAGCTGCTGTGCCAAATTTCAGCCCTCTAGCTTCGTGGGAAATGTGAGAATTAGTGATGAGTGAGTCAGTCAATCAGGTCTTTCTCTTTATATATATATATTTAATTATATCGATGATTTTTTTTTTAGATCCAGATAGTTCGAGAAATAAAGTTTGAGCATTACAGGAATGAACAATAGGGAATCATTTATGGTCTTGTAGCTTTAGCGTGTTTTATTTTGTCAAGTTTGCAGTTGTGAAGACTAAGTGTAGCTTGACGTCACAAGTTAGAAACCAGTTTCTATGTACCTAGGACGTCTCGCGGAACAAATAGGGTCTCCTTGAAAAAGAGGATGAATCTGACATTGGAGTTATTGAACCTGGCATGATCGTGTAACTTTTCTAAAGGAACAGAGTTTTAAAATACATTCTATTGTCAATGATAGGAACATTTGTGATACCAGTTCAGTGAGATTTGAAAATGTGAGTCGCCTAAATGAGACTATTCCAGAGCTTGTGTGGGCCTCATTGCATTATTTTGGGCTATTAAATTAATAAATTATTAAAAATATAATCAAACAACTATTTGTTCTCAATAATACAAATTATAAGCCAAAGAAAGTATGAATGAATTAAAGAAATCGAAAAAAATCAGAGGAAGCAAACTCGGATATTAAAGGTATTTAAAAGTGCACTTTTTCTAGTAATATTTAAATCAGTACGTGACCTAAAACTAACTAAATTATAAAACAAACAAAAAATAGCCATGTCCTCCGTTCATCAATGTAAATAGAACTATCCTAAAACCACAAATAATTATTCAATTTTGAACATACCGGGTCTCGAGAACTAAGTCCTAGTTTAGTGGACAGATGATAAACGGATTAAGCTAAGAGTTTGAACTTTAAATTTAGGAGGGGGGGGGTGGCGCCTGTCAGTATGTTTTATCTCTATTGGATTGGATTGTGTAAAAAAGTTTCCCTGCCAATACAAATTAAAATAATTATAATTTATTTTGAATTACATTCGAGTAGGATTTCAGATTTTCAAATTCAAATTAAATTAGTGGATTATTCGAACTTGATTAAAATGTACTAGATCATTGATATCTACTTTACCCAATATTTTACTTTTTATTGTACTAGGCCTACTATAAATAAACATTTCTAACTACTGTGACATTAAGTTATTTCTTTATAAAATCATATTAATTATTTCATTATTTTTTAGTTCTAAAATAATTTGCCCTTAAATTCTAAATCATGTCAAATGCTAATCTCATATAGTAATGCTGATGGTAAGGTTGGGGATCAAGTACCAAATGGGCTTACAGTGAATATTTTTTCATTCTCTTATCATGCATTCTGGTAAATTTTCTCTAAATTATACCTTCCTCCTCCCTATTGTACCAGAATAATTATCATATATGCATTTAGCCCCAGCGTGTTGATAGACGAGGTAAGAATACAAATTAACTACTTTTAAACATTTACTAGGGTGCTAAAACAATGGCTCAGACAAAAATAATCATTGTTTAGCAGCATCTAACCTGTTTGGACGCTCATAATACTTACTAACATGATAAAAGATAGAAAAAGTTTAAAGAGAACATCCAAAACTCATTTGAAGAAAGATTTCTCCTGTCACGATTTAGATATTAATTGAATTATTACATGTGTTTGTGTTGCTTTTCTAGTAACGTAATATTTTGTAACCACAACAAACAAATTGTGGCTTACGTCATTTTTTTTTTCAGAGCACATTCTTTGTGAACAATCTTTCGAAAAAAAATCATGGTTTTGTAGATTTACATTATTTTTAAATTAATTAATTTTGTATGTAAATTAGTATTTTGTAATTGAGTTACTAAATATTTTTATTTGTTCCTATATCCCATATTACACGTTCGGTCTGTACGCATATGTAATAATTATTCTAATATATTAAGGATGAGGAAGTATTGAATTTATAAGAAGTCTACCCAAACTTGCGCGGAAGAAAAGGGGAAAACCACTAAGGAATTTTTTTAAATTATATCCAACCGAATTTTGACCACTGATATCTCCAGTATCTACAGTCCAGTCTGTTATTAAGAGTGATTTCTTAGACTATTCAACCTTTATTAATATTATTAGCACCGCGTCTTACTACCCATTCGGGTTATACGCACTTAATGCTCATGTGTGATGGTAGGGTGATTGTGAGATGAAATGGAGGACCTACAATTTAACGTGGAATCCGAACCACGGTGGTGGCCTGGCATTCCTCAACATTCACAAGATGTCTTGTCAGAGGTGAAGGAAGGGTTTGGTAATCGGATAAATCTGTGCCGGGACCGAGGATTGAGCCCCGGACCTCCAGCACAGAAGTCTGACAACTTATCCCTAGACCACCAGGTCACCTATTCAACCTTTAATTCGGGCGATAAATGTGAGGAGTGTAGTAGTTTATAGGAATAAATCCCACATTAGTGTGGAGATATAGTGGGATAACACAATGGCATGTCATGGAAAACCAACTCCTAGTGCCCTCGACTGGTATTTGAGTCCCGACCTTCCAGTCATCTGTAGCTTTGAGCAATGCGTGTACAACGCTCTAGACCACAAGGCTATGTGTGCAGCAGCACATTACTATACAGTGCTTCTCAAATGTGTAAGGATACCCTCTTTTACCATAGCCGTGTACATTTAAGAATAAGTATTGTACAAGACATGTATTAATGTACGGGGAAACAGATTTTTTTTGTTTAAGTTTTTTTCTATCTCTGATATGAAGAGAGTTAACGCCATTTTCGTAGGGTTTTTTTTTTTTGCACGTGGGAAAAAAAATCATTTATTTAAAGAGAAAAGCACCTGTTGCTCAAAAATAATTTTACATTAAATGGTGAGATTTAGCAGAGAAATTGTACAGTATTTATTTGTGTAAATTTTGTGAACCATAAACAAAAAGTAAAATTTCAGATAAGGTTGGTTTCAAATTTTGTGGCTATTTTAACGATCCGATATAAAAACGGTCAGCTTTATTATCTCTATGATCTGAAAACACTTTACAGAATAAAGATAATAAGTTATCTTACCTTAAGAAATAGGATTGGGAGGTTGATTTAAGGATATTCATCTGAATAGAGCTAGGCTATGGTCTACCTCTTATTTACGTATTTTAATGAGTATTTAAAAATAAAAACTTGTTGAACATTATTAAATGTAATGAATATCTCAAATAAAATTGTGAATTTTTTAAAATTGTCTGATTTTATTGAAGGAAAATGTATTAAATTGTCAAAGTGAGTGTCTTAGAAATATTAATTTCATTAACTTAAGGTGAAAACATTGAAAGTAGAACCCTCATAGGAATAATAGATAGCACATCTATATAAATGATAAAATCAAAAGCTTACATATTCGTTTGAAACATGTATTTGTACCTAGCTTAATCAAGATATTTTTCATTCGGTTCAGATCTTGTCTTAAATAGCACACAGCATGATTTCTAACCGTTGACTTCACTAATTTTATTGTGAAACATGAATTACATGGCTGTCAAAATCTTAACAACTTTAAAAATGTATACCACGTTGGTAAAAGTTTTTTTTTTTTTCGTGTTGGGCGTGCCGCCCAGTGACACACGTGCACCATAGATTTGTCATCCCTGGTCTAGGTAGAGGATGGGTAATAATTATTAAAAGGTCTCGTGGGCCACTGCCAGGCACATCCTTACGTAACAAGTACAGTTATTGGCTCATTATTGATTGATGAGCATCACGAGTTTTGCTTGTTTTAGTTTAGGAACAAGCGCGATAATCATATTTTTCAGCACTTGTTATATTATATTTACAGCTTTCAATATTATAGGCGAGGTGGAAATACAAAAACTTTAACATATTAGTCTGGGGATCGATCATTTATCTATCGGCTACATAAGTGTTGAGGCCTCCCTCTCCCTCCCAAATTCTTTCTTCCACAAAAATAAAATTGTCTTACTCTCCTTTTAGAAGGACGGTAATCGATTTCCTTTAACTAGCGTTAAATATCCTCTTTACTTATCTTTGTTAATTTAATTCACTAATACCCAATACTGACAGAGTTTATATAAATATTTAGGCGAATGAATAAATCGGCAGACTAACGTTTATATAGACCTGCAGGTTAGCAATATAGTTTGTTAATAACTTTAAGTTTATTATAAATTACCTTATACAATTTTATCTTAAGAGAGTTCACAATACTTCAACATTTTACAAGATAAATTGTGACAAATTGTATGCGTGTTTTTTTAAATATGTTGCAGTCCATAACCAACTTAAAATTATTTTAAGGAGGTTTGAAAGAATTATAAAAAAAAGAAAATTATTCAAATTAAATGAGCTCCGAATGATTAAAATAATTAACAAACTTTATTACTACGCTGTATAATATATGTAATATCATAGTGAATTCACATATCTGTTTCGTAAAAACTTGTTAGTTTTGTACAGGTTTTATAAGACATACCACTTTGATACTTACATGTCCTCACAAATCTAACGAAATCTTAAGACAGGGCTGGATTGCATTTTTGTAAGTGTATTACACATGTGTTAATAATTTTGGTGAATAAAATTAGAGTATGGTACTCGCAAAATTATGGAGTAGCGAAATTTAATTTTGGAAATGTTCTTATTTACAATAAATATACTTTATAAGTTTATGTTATTGCATAAATCTATTGCATCAATAAGATTATAAGAGCTAAAAGAAAATTTAATATATTCTTCTAAATTGATATAAATCAGAAAATTTCCGAAATTAAAATATATTATATGAAGCTAGTGCTTTACAAAAGACGAAATTATTGACTTTTGACCAAATTGAATGTGTAATAAATGTTTAAAATAATTTATTGTTTGGGGTCCAGCCAAAAAAAATACTTAGAATTGTAGTGAATAGAGCGCGCAAAGAAAACCTTCTCACTTGTCGTAGGCTTACCAACCTTCTCTTAGGTCATAGTATTTTTTAAAATAACCTAGCGAATTTGTCCATTTACTAATTGTAATACATAAATAACATTATTGCTTTTCCACAGACATTTATATTCAGACATTTATTCGTGATACATTCTTAGCTTTAAATTACTCACGATCCTAAAAATCAATTTTTGATGGAAAAACTCTTTGGATAACATTTTACAATTTTTAATTTTTAAATCTTACAGACCATTAATATTATAAGCTATTTAGAAACCTAATTAAATCAAGCCATAATTTATATCACAAATAAAAAATTATTTATCAAATGTAAAATTTAAGCTTCTCAATATATTCATGTAATTTTAAATTGAAATGCTTGCTTACACGAGTGTGCAAATATGCTTTAAAAACAAGTTTCTTAATTTGGGGGAAACTACTATCTCATCTTCTCTAAATTTGTTTCCTCAACTTGTTTAGTCACATTCTTGAACATATAAAAATACTGATACAAATATTAATCTACATTATATTTACTATATTTATTCCTAATATCTCAGGACAATGTATGTTTTAAATAGAGTGTAAATTTAAGTTTTGGGATTATATATAATAACTGCTTTCTCCACTAAGATATTAAAACTATAATATTTATTCAAGATATATTACTTCATCCCAAAATACATAATGTTTAGAAATGATCTTCCAGAATTATGCTAAATATACAATCATGTTTGATCTTGATATATCAAGAGAATGTTTTCTGGACTGAGATTAGAACATTAACCTTTAGGATTAGATCATCGCTGTTCTTTCTGATGAGTGATGTAAACTATAATATTTGTTTGAGATATATTACTTACTAATTCATCATAAAAATAATAAATGTTTAGAAATTACCATCTCAATATTATATTAACCAAGCAAGCATGTTTGAAATTAAAAAAGCACTGAGATGTAAATGCAATAATGTTTATTGTAGAACTCGCGTTGATTATATTTTCTTGTAGATGACTCTTGTATTATATATTTTATAGGTTACAAACTTATAGAACAAAATAATAAAGAGCGCAGTCACGTTATTTCTAGTCAATGTCAAGTTTCTTGAACGAGCCTTCGAGTCCGAAAACGTCACCAGCGCTCTTTGCCTTTCCCGGCCTCTTCGACTCATCCACCCTCATCATCTCATCTTGAATGAACCATTCTCGATGTTCGAGCATTTTCTCGCAAGTTCTCCCTGAAAAAAAAATAATCACAAATAATGTTATATATTCTTAGGAAAAAATACATTTTGGTAAAACTAGCAAAAAAATATTCTAAATAATAATAAATTATTAAAGAATTACATTCAGTCAATCAATATATTTTCATTAAAGTTTTTATTCACCTTTAATGATAAATACACAGACAAAGCCTTCAACATTCCCTTTTTTACTAATTGACAGATTTGAATCCCGGCAAAGTGTACTCAGGTTTGTTTTCAAAAAATTGTTTCCCAGTTTCTCTCCAAACAAATGTGGTAGCACTCCCTCAAAATTAAACCTTTAATTTTATCCATAATTCATTAGTTTAAACATTCGTAAAATATAAATAACATTTTAGCAAGAGGTTTTTGAAGGAGAAATTTGTTTCTGAAAGTTTCGATTAATAAATATATAAAATAATATTTCGATGATCCATCCCGGTGGATGCATTGTCTAAGGTATTATTCTTGAAATAAACTGCACTAATGATGTTGAGGGGATTGGAGCTCGAATACCTGTCGTATGTGATGAGGGTGGTGTTTGCTAAATGGTTTTCCATTCTACCTTCACGCAAATGCGGGTATACTTTATCCATATTCAACATTCATATTCCATAACCCATTAGCGTTATTAGTACAGTGGTATACAACCTTAACATATATTAATACGCGGTGATAGGTTTAAAAAAAATATGTTTATGCTAATGTTTAGGACTGTAGACCAGATGAGCTATAACATGTTTGCAAAATGTTTTACAAGTTGTTCTCCCTTAAAGCAATTAAGTCAAGTTTTCTTGAAGTTGTCTCACTCTGTAGTTCTTCCATCGTCTCTCCATCTCCTCCATAATCTTTAGGGAGAATCTTCTTAGGTACCATCTTGTAGAAGCTTTCCATCTCTCCAGAGTGCACTTGGAGCTGGAAGAAAGGGGAAAAAATTAATTGGCGAATAATTTATTCGTTTGTTAAAACCTAGGATATTCTTTAAAGACTTTATCTATCGATTACACTCTTTGATTATATATATATATATATAAAATATAATATATATTACCATAAGTCAATTCACGTTATATGCAGCTGCCACTTTTGCTAGACATTATCAATATCTATATGAGATAAATAATCCGGTAAAATTTTACCAATATTGGCCGCAAATTTTATATATATATATATATGTATATATATACATATATATACATATATATATTCTACTTTTCTTGCAACTAAAATCAGGGTATATTTGTTTAATTATGGGGTACTAATTTACTGATAATGGACTTTAAAGCAATATTATTTTGCTTATGAGTATTTTAAATATATTATGTAATATGTATTAACTTAAATATATATATATATATATATATATATATATTTAAGATTTATATATTAGTAATTGAATTGTTCACTTAATTCGCATTGAAAGGTAGCATACTTACATTGACGTATAACACTATGACCTTATCTTATACTATAATCTGTGCCATAGTGGAACGTTTCAAGGTAAGCTTCCTACCTCTAAGGGTAAAAGACGAGTATATATATATATTTTTTTATTTTTAATATATATGTATATGTTAAATACTTTTTTGTATATCTTCATTCTCTAGACTGTTTTGATGCAATAATAGCTATCATGTGCAAATATCTTCATTTCGACATATACTACAGCCCAAATCCTAAATTACCTGCTTCCTGCTCTAATTTGGGCCATCCTTTGCAATCTTTCTTTTCCACTGTACGACTCAAAATGTTACACAACCTCCAATCGATTCTTGTTGTAAAATTTATCCATATATCTCTTTCATTCCCTATCATTTCTAGAAGTTGATCATTTTTTACTTTTATCAGTCCATCTAATTTTTAGCATCCTTCAGTAGCACCGTATACTTTATATATATATATATACTTTATATATTATATATATATAATATATATATATATATATATATATACACATATATATATTTAAGATGTATATATATTTAAGATGTATATATATTTTAATTATATTTAATATTTAAGATGTATATACTTAAATTTCAAATATTTTCATCTAAGATATATATTTCAATTTTAAATATATTTTTACTTAAACTATATAACCATATATAATAATTATATGTAAAATGTATTTGTCGAAATTTAATAAAACTGTATACATGTATGAAGAATATTGTAACGAAAGTAAAATTACATTCAGCAAATGATTGCATAAATCATATTTATACTAAATTATACATTAATATTATTTGAATTTAAAAAATGTGTATTAAATCAACAATTGACACAAAATGGAAAGTAAAGTTATTATTTACAGTTGTAAATAAATAAAAGGAAGTTTTGTCAGCTATAAATAAACATTTTTTTACGATATTGGATATGTGTTTAAATTTTACGTATTTGTGACTGCAACTTATTTTATATGAACTATGAATCACAAATTATTTGAATCTGAACCAAACAAGATTATTTTAGAAGAGATTAGCCCTTTTCTAAAGCTTATGACCTCATTTTTCTCAATCACAATTGAGGCTACATTTTATTTTTATTTTTATCAACACATTAGATGGAAATTATCTTTGATACAAAAATAACCATGCATTGTGGTACCTCTTTCAGATTAAATGAATCTATAGGTATTTTAAACACAGAACCCTTGAGACTCTATTCTGATTATAAGGTGTTATTTCTCAAAAATCTATTTATTCTAATTCTACCAACTTATTGATGACTCATTGCCTTTCTTAGCTAAACCTAATCAGATTTATTTATCTGCTGAAAAATAAATTACTAACCTCACAAAATTTTCCTGAATTGCATTTTTATGAGAAATAAATATTCATCTCATTAACGGGCTCTCAGTTATTATTTAATCGATTTGTAAAAAATGTTAAACATGAGAAAGTTAAAACTCTATATGCTTTATAAATATAATATTTTATTTTTGTTCAAATATTTGGTTATAGCATACCTTTGCAAGAAGTTCTTTCTTCATAAATGGTTTGCACATGGCTAGAATCTTCTCTGTGACAGAAACTACGTGAATCACGTGATCCTTAGAAATAATCCCAGGATACCCTTCCTGGCACACAAGACACAAAGTAATGTTTAAAACAATTAAAACATTGATTGAAGAATTTTTAGTAGAAAATAAATCAGAATATTTATAGTATATAAATATATTTTGGTTTGTTCCACAAATAAACTTATTTTCAGGCTTATTTACAGTATTGAACTAATCACTGTTATAGCCACTCTTTGAAAATCAATAATATAGTTAATACATTAGGTAAACAATGTATCTTTGAGCCTTAAGAATTAACACGAACCAGGTAAAATAGATTGAGAATTATTTCCTTAAGTCTTTAATGACATATATCACAAACACGTGGTATGATAATGAACAATTTTCTTCGTTAATGATTGTGATCAATGATTATCGAATTATATATAAGTAAATCATGCGTTGGGGTGAATAGAGTTTTGATTAAATGGTTTAACATTGAACAGGGAGTTAGACGATGTTGAGTAATGTCTCTATTGTTGTTTAATATGATGGATAATATCTAAAAAATTGTGTAGTATTTTATTAACATAGTGGGGGCATTTTATCAAAGTCCTTTCAAATAAATATAAATTATCTGATTAAATGATAATTAAATTATAATTATTAAAAGCCTGAAATGATTATTACTTATAGAAAAATAAACCAAACATACTGATTGACGCAAAATAAAAAACTGTAAATATACCAACATTTAATTTATTTAGCCAAATATCACAGGAACCTAAAATAACAAATAAAGAAAAATGATAAATATCAACGCTATAAGCACAAACATAAAATGTTAATATACATTTTAGTTGAATCAACATCTTAAGTTTAAAAAACTTAGTAATCAAATGTATATATATTTGAATACTTTATACTATATATATTAGATAGTTTGGGATTGTAAAGAAATAATAACACTAATAAACATTGTAATGGTAATGTTTAATCTAGCTTATAATCTAGCTAGTTTATAATATATCTAGTTTATCAATACATGTGTAGAGAGACAGTAAAATTGATTAAATGTTGAATATTATAAAGGAAGGCAAAACTCCAATATAAATGAACTTATCTTTGACATATGTAAGGTTTTATATATAAAAAAAGGGGTTCAGAATCTTAGGATCTTGTAGTACTCATTAAAATGAGTAATAAAGTTCTAGTAAACATAGATATCCAAATCAACTCGCACAACAATAGAGTCAATTTACTAATTTTGTTTTGGTAATTCAATTTAACTGGCCCCAATTGTAGTCATTGAACTTACATTTGTTTACCTACTTACACATAAAATAGCATTATATTTTTATTTGCTTACCTACTTACTCAGAAGATAGCATTGGGGCTTCATTTGTATTTTACTTACACATAAGATAGCAATGGACTTTCACTTGTTTACCTACTTACATATATGAAAGCAATGTGCCTCGTGAACAATTGCTGTTCCTGAACCATTATTCAATAAGTGCACTTTCTGACTTCCCCTAATTATCAAGCAATGGTTGTGATTTATCAATGACTTATCAGAAAATTAGCTATGAACCCAATCTTTTTATTGATGATGATGAATCTACTATCGATAGCATTGTGAACTTTCATAATTAATGATCATATCGTGGCAGATGAACTTTTTCATGCCATTCTCGAATCAAAACACCATTAGTTATATTAAATAAAGGTTTGGTTGGCCATTTTAGGAGACAAACTAGTAAGACTACTCATTTTGCCGAAGAGACTAAATGGTTCACGCTACCATAATTTTCCACTGATTGTCTTACCCAATTTATGTGAGAATATTCCCCTTGGAGAAAGACAACTAATGTGGCTTATACATGACGAGGCTCAACCTTATTTTTGGCTAATTGTCACACTTCACTTCAATTATATATTATAGGATATAAAGGTCAAGGAGGTCAACTTGGCTGACTCTCCCGTTCCCCTGACCTTAATCCCTTTGACTCTTTAATGTAATCTTTTCCAAAAAATGATCTAGTAAACTTATAATATCGAGCTAAAAATAGTTTTAAGACGATTCTAATAAATCCTGGGAATTTTTTGTAGAGAAATATTTTTAAACTTTTGAATAGCTCTAACAGAGCAGTAGTTAAAGCCATTGACAAACTTATTATTAGCTACAGCCCACCTTAAGTAATACAATAGGCGTTAATATGCATGAAAGATAAAAGGTCTAGTAATAAAGTGACGTGATACAATACCGATATGTTTTTTTTTCTCACCTGGATATATGTGAAATACTGCTTGATAATAGTGAGGTTAATATTCGTAAGGTGTCTGAAGGTGAGTCCTTTGAAGTCCAGGATGTGGACAAAACCAGGAACTGTACCATGTTCCAAGACTGCCATGTCTTGGACCATGATGTATGTCTTTATGCTCAAAGGATGACTGTAGATGGTTGGGTCATCCTGCTTCAGACGAGCGATGACAACCACGTTACCTTGGGAGTCCTTTTCGGGGAGTACCACGACTTGTCTTCAAAGGAGAAATTAAACATATTAGCTTTCTTTGAAATATTAAACTATTAACCACAGATTATATATACATATATATATAATATGGGTAAATAATTGTTACCTGATTAAGTGGACACATGTTCTGAGGCGTCACGTTCGCAATGGACTAAAATACCGAGATCGGGGTTTGAAATCCCGGTCAAGTTTATTAATGGTGGTTTTTCCTAACTGGTTTTCCATTCCCTCAAGGCAAATTCGGGTACATTTTATCTAAAATGCAACCACCTTAATCCCTAACATATTAGGGTAATTAATAAATATGCTTTATAACCTGAACAATTAATAAGGCGTGGTGCTAAAGAAATTGGTCGTGGATTTGGCTGGATATTGGTAATAATTTAATTAATTTAATTAATTTAAAATTAACACCTAGACGTGGGAGTAAAACCCAGTTCACTGGCACTATAATTCAAGAGTCGCATGTCTCATTCTCCTGTTGAGACGTAATTTTTCAACTAAACTGCTTGTGCTAGAAAAAAAGGTCTACCATAACAACACTGCTTTGAATAATCTTCATGGAAAGTACAACTACACCTTGGAAAAGACGAAAAAAATATAATTTCGTGAATATAAAACTAATATCAGCTTATTTTAAACACTAGATTAATCACCCCAAGATATGTTTTTTATTTAAAGAAGACAAAAATCATCTCTAATTTACCGCAAAAAACAAACAAAAAAACACGGGCTAACATCACGTGACACCATTCTTGGAAACCCAAACCACACTGTTTTACGTAGAGAAGAAATTACCAGATTCACTTTTTCATTGGTCTTTTGTTGGGAATAACCATTACGTCATCGAGAAGGTGAACAGACGCTCAAACGTTTGAAATGATGTGCATTATATTTACCTCGAAAACATTATCTTGAAGATAACATCTTTTATATGTTAACACTTTGATAGTAACTATGTAATTTTTCGTAACCAACAATTTGAAATTTGGTTTGATGTGATTTTTATCCATCCGGTGCTGGGCATGCACTCAACCTTTCAGACTTTACGGGAATTCTGACTCCATAGACCACGAGACCACCTTAGCGGGTATGAACATGAACCTTTTGACAACCACATAGGATAATGGTTCTTCTGACTTACCTAGTAAAGAAGATGAAGGAAGGGATGAAATAGATGCTAGACTTACATAACAGAGATGTCCTGTAGTTCTGAAGGAAAGGATGATATAGATGCTAGACTTACATAACAGAGATGTCCTGTAGTTCTGAAGGAAAGGATGATATAGATGCTAGACTTACATAACAGAGATGTCCTGTAGTTCTTGAAAGAAAGGATGATATAGATGCTAGACTTACATAACAGAGATGTCCTGTAGTTCTTAAAGGAAAGAATGATATAAATGCTAGACTTACATAACAGAGATGTCCTGTAGTTCTGAAGGAAAGGATGATATAGATGCTAGACTTACATAACAGAGATATCCTGTAGTTCTTGAAAGAAAGGATGATATAGATGCTAGACTTACATAACAGAGATGTCCTGTAGTTCTGAAGGAAAGGATGATATAGATGCTTGACTTACATAACAGAGATGTCCTGTAGTTCTTGAAAGAAAGGATGATATAGATGCTAGACTTACATAACAGAGATGTCCTGTAGTTCTTAAAGGAAAGAATGATATAAATGCTAGACTTACATAACAGAGATGTCCTGTAGTTCTGAAGGAAAGGATGATATAGATGCTAGACTTACATAACAGAGATATCCTGTAGTTCTTGAAAGAAAGGATGATATAGATGCTAGACTTACATAACAGAGATGTCCTGTAGTTCTTGAAAGAAAGGATGATATAGATGCTAGACTTACATAACAGAGATGTCCTGTAGTTCTTAAAGGAAAGAATGATATAAATGCTAGACTTACATAACAGAGATGTCCTGTAGTTCTGAAGGAAAGGATGATATAGATGCTAGACTTACATAACAGAGATATCCTGTAGTTATTTAAAGAAAGGATGATATAGATGCTAGACTTACATAACAGAGATGTCCTGTAGTTCTTAAAGGAAAGAATGATATAATAAATGCTAGACTTACATAACAGAGATGTCCTGTAGTTCTGAAGGAAAGGATGATATAGATGCTAGATTTACATAACAGAGATGTCGTGTAGTTCTTAAAGGAAAGAATGATATAATAAATGCTAGACTTACATAACAGAGATGTCCTGTAGTTCTGAAGGAAAGGATGATATAGATGCTAGACTTACATAACAGAGATGTCCTGTAGTTCTTGAAAGAAAGGATTATATAGATGCTAGACTTACATAACAGAGATGTCCTGTAGTTCTGAAGGAAAGGATGATATAGATGCTAGACTTACATAACAGAGATGTCCTGTAGTTCTTGAAGGAAAGGATTATATAAATTCTAGACTTACATAACAGAAAAGTAGTCCTGTAGTTCTTGAAGGAAAGGATTATATAATTGCTAGACTTACATAACAGAAAAGTAATCCTGTAGTTCTTGAAGGAGAGGATCCCTCCTAGTGAACAGTATAGGCGCGTGGGTTTTTATAGTGTAATAATGGTCTATGAATGTCTTGGCAGCCTCCAATTTATAGTAGCTGGCGTGGAGGAAGAGAATCAACAACTCCTCTGGAAATTAAAGCGATTCATTTCGGAATACTAAAAATTGTGTGGACACATTTGTTGAATAGATGTATGGCTAAATGAAACAGTATCTTATTATTATTTTCATAAATTCACCGCCAAAGTTTGTAATGTATTTAATATGTATCTTAAAAGCTAAGATTAATAATTATTAGTCTTGTATTTAATTTCATGTAAATATTGTTTATGGTACAGGTATATTTCTAACATTTATGCTACCAGCCGCGGTACTTGAAAATAATATTGCTGAGATTACATTCTTTTAATTAAGCTCCTATTTCAATATAGCTACAGTGATAGTCTCTAAGGTAGAAGTAGAATTTGGTTATAAATAATCTAGCTGTAAGGTACGTAATATTGGTATAAAATATTTATAAATACAACATTCGATCTAAAGAAGGTACGATAACTTAGTTTTAAATGAAAAAAAAATCATGAATAAAATGCTATATTATATAGATCTTAACATTTTTATAAGCTCATTTGATTTAAGGTGGATTTATAGTTTTGAAAATGTCTTTTTTTCAATTTGATTATATTAACTTTACATAATTATATATATTGTTTAATATTTAACAATAATTAAAAAACAATAGCCTATGCCAAATATTAATGGTTTTAATAAATAACACTAATTAGCTTGTATTGCATTGGGTAGAGCCGAATTATTAAAATTGAATGTTAATTGGTACTTAGTCCAAAACAGCTAATCATTTGTCAAGGTATTATTAATCAAAAATATTGAGTATTCTAATTCAGTAATGATTTTTCAAATCATATAAATACGTACTAATCAGAGTGTACATAAATATGTAATAGTAAATTACAAATTTAAAAGTAAATAAATAACTACTGATTTTTAATTTTCCCGTTAGTTTAAACCATATTATTAAAGAGATTAAAGAATTATTTAATTTTAGTAACTCATATGTATATACTTCAAGAAAATATATTGCAATATTAGCTGGTTTATGAGTCATTTAAAACTAATTATATAATACTATTATTTTATGTGTTAAAAGGATATCCTGTTTTTTTATTTGTATTAGATCTGTTTACTTCGCTCAAGGTTATGATATACGGAAAACATAGAATTATCTGCACGGAGTGTACACGTAACCTATGCTTATTTACCTAATACCACAATAAACAATTTTTTGTACCATATACACAACTTTTTATAACTACGAGATAAATGCCCCCACAGTGTTTTCATACTAGTGCCATTTATTAAACCTGTACCGTGGGTGCCAATTATTATAAACAAGGACAATCACATTTACTCTGGGTTTATCGTGATGATGAGATCAGAGTTCGAATCTCAACATGGGTTTACTACTGATAGTTTTACAAAAAATATAATTTTACCACTTTTTATACACGCAAATGCTGGTAAGTTTTCTTTAAATTATACCCTCCTCATCTCCAACTTATTAGATCATTACATATAAGTGGGTACAAGCCAAACCGATATTAAGAAGCGGTATTAAACATAAAACTTGGAAATCAACTCGCGGAAAAACACCTGGAGAAACTAATTTATAGTCAACTTATTTCCTTCTTTTTATTGAAAAAAGTGGTGACCTGGTGATCTAGGGGTAAGGTGTCAGACTTCTGTGCTGGCGGCCGGGTTCAATCCTAGGTCCCGGCACAGATTTATCTGATTACCAAACCCTTCCTTCACCTCTGACAAGACATCTTGTGAATGTGGGGAATGCCAGGCCGCCACCGTGGTTCGGATTCCACGTTAAATTGTAGTCCTCCATTTCATCTCACAATCACCCTACCATTACACATTAGCGTAAGTGCGTATAACCCGAACGGGTAGTAAGACGTGGTGCTAATAATAATGATAATAATTTTATTGTTGTGGTGGTTTTAAAGAGCATAAACAAAGGTGTTCTAACAAGGACGTGCAATGACGTAATGTATGAGTGTAGCTTTCAGAAATTATTATTATTATTATTATTATCAGCACCGGGTCTTACTACCCGTTCGGGTTATACGCACTTACGCTAATGTGTAATGGTAGGGTGATTGTGAGATGAAATGGAGGACCTACTACAGTTTAACGTGGAATCAGAACCACGGTGGAGGCCTGGCATTCCCCACACTCACAAGTTGTGACTAATACACGTCTTGTCAGAGGTGAAGGAAGGGTTTGGTAATCAGATAAATCTAGGCCGGGACCGAGGATTGAACCCAGGACCCCAGTACAGAAGTCCGACACCTACCCCAGACCACCAGGTCATCAGCTTTCAGAAATGAACCGGCGCTAGCATAATGGGGAAGTGAAATATTTGAAGAAAAATAACTTCTTTTCACCTAGCTGGGATCCTAACTCTTAATATATTCGTCAGCAGCAACCAAGGATAATATATTTATAATGCATTTAAACACCCGGCCTTTTTAAAAGTTGGCTACTTTTCTCATTTATATCAACACATTAAGTACTATATTAATTTGTATTCGTCGAATGAGTAGTTGATATGAATAATATATAGTTAAATCTAAAGTTTACATATCAAACTAGTATTTCTTTCTTAAATATTTGCATATAATATTTGGAACATATTCAGCTTAGATTTTTTTAAGATTAAAACAATAGTTAGATTAAATACATACTATGCTCAATTGTTTTTCTCGGATGAATTATAAACTTTTGTTTGTAAGGTTAGGTTACATATTTTTTCTAAACCTTTTTAATACTAGCTTTCAATGAAAAATGAGATAGCTAGTTTCTAAATAAATACACTAGTTGCAAGTTGCCGACGCTGTGCGGTTGAAGAAAACCAGATTATGAAATTTCATATATTTCTAATGGCGAACATTTTTCTTACCGGTGTATTTTGATATAAAAACAAATCTTTATCGTATTAAAAAGCACACACTGTCGGTAAGCTATTATTGGATAATTTATTGATAGCTCAAACCGCGGATCACGATTTTGAGGTCTCATGTCAAATTTCACCTTTTTAGGTTTCTTGGTTTGAATTTATATTCACCATCGGTCTAATTATCTACTTCGTTTTGCTCTTAATATATGGAGAATAATAAAAAATACACCCTAGGTGTATACATTTTAAAAATTAGTTAACAGTAACCTAACCTTAATTTTATAACTGGAATTAAAAGACCGATTTCACCTTGAGTTATCACCATTTAACATCTAAATACTTAGTTTTAACCAAATCCTCCAACCAGTTTGGGATGTAGGCCTAGGTCAGACGGACAGAGAACGAACTGTGAGACCCACTTTTTTAGAAAAGTTTGTAGCCACATAAGACAAGATAACCTTGAGTTATTTTCCCCCAATTATAACAATTATTTATAATAAAATAAATGAAAGAAACCATAGACACATATCAATACTTGTAGAACCTTAATCATAATAAAGCTCGGTCTATCTTCATTTTGTAAATGACTTAACCCAGCTTTGAGAGAGTTTAGTTCGAGCCTCGGTGAGGCTTAGAGTAGAAGCTTGTACCTCTGAACTCATGTTACGTGAATGTAAAAAAAAAAAAAAATGGAACAAAATGTAACAGACCCAGGGTCTAAAATAAAGTATTCACCTGGGACGGTGGGAAGATACTGTTCTTTGGACAACCAGTCTTGTAGGTATTGGATGTCTTCTGATCTTAGCTTCGGGTTCTTCCGGTATTCTTCGGCCGCTACGAAGCCAACCATCGCTCGCCCACCTAGCAGTACAGGGGAACTTAACATCAAGGTTAGCAGAGTTTAGCAATCGACCTTGTTTTATTTTAATGTTAGGTTCAACGCAGAACTATTCGCGTGACCCGCTTCTGTGGCCGCGTAGTATAACGCGCTACTCTAGTATTGTACTAGACTGTTGATGACGGGGAGATCGTGGTTCGAATCTCGGTCGGGTGTACTGAGAGGGTGTGTGACCGATTATTTCCCCACTCTCCCTCTACGTAAATGTGGGCACATTTCCTCTAAATATAACCTCCCTAATCTAAAAAAAATAGCGTAATAATTACATAGCTGTACAATAACAACGGGTAGTAAGACGCGTTGCTAAAAACAAAACAAACAAAAAAAGCTATTTGAATGTAACGTATAAGGAAGGGATCAAAGCGAAAATTTACTGGCAATCCGCGTGATGAGAGGGCAATAATACCGTGGGAAGAACTTCAAATAACACCTCCCTACCCTCCATATGTACCCGGAGAGGATTCTAAACTTCGACTTTTAAATTTTACTTGTTTTTCCACTGCATGTTTACTTTAGTGAATTAGATATAATTCTAAAGAAAAAAAAAACTATGGCGTCATCCGCCACCAGTCCAAACCACAACAGAGTGGCCGCCGTCTGTTAACGAAGATAGTGGTGACTTTTGTGGATATAGTGCCCAACACACAACGAACCCTCCGGCCGTTAGCCTCAGATTTATAAACCAGAGAAACTCCTTATATAAAAAAATTCAAGTAGCTTCTTATTTGTCCTTACGAGGCTTATCTGATCCCGTTTGAGACCCACTCTTCACAGAAAATCTGAAAGAACCAGGGATCGAACACCATGACCTCTGGATCATTAGTCGTAAACTCTGACCACTAGACTATAAAGGCGGTCATTTAAATGGAAATATACTAGAATTTGTCTATAGATTGAGAGAAAAAAAATCTTAAGTACACCCAGTTGAGATTCAAGATCTGACCTTCCCGCCATAATAGAGAGAAAAAAAAGCCAAGAATAGACAAACAGACACTATTTCTCGCGTGTACACTGGCGCGGGTAACAACAGACTAACTGTCAATCCCCGTGATTAATAAAAATTTGTTTACGACGCCTTAGACTGCTTGTCCACCGTTGTTAATTATTTGATTTTATTTGGAGCCACATTCCTCTACTGTGAATATTTCATGACGAGACATATTTTAATTGATAAAACAATATATAAGCTAGGGAGGGCCCTATTGTTTACGAGGGCACATGGTCTAAGGCGTTATTCTCCTTGAGTTTTCTGCATTACCGGTGAAGAATAGGGTTCTCAAACCTCGTGGTCTTAACAGACCATGCCCTTTTTTCGTGATTTAGGGATACGTAAAAATAGACAATATCACAGATTGGTCGTTGATTAGTGAGAACTTTGTGCATGATCACAAAAATATCATTATCTCGTGAACACAATGCAACCGATTACAGAAGATTATTCCTTGAAATCAATGCACTCTCTCGCACAAATATGTTTGACTAGTGAAAATCATTCACTTGGTCAAATAAATACTATAGACTAGTAAAAATAATTGTCACGATCAAATAAACATCATAGACTAGTACAGATAATGCACACAATTACAGAAATATTGTTAACTAATATATAAATGGCACATGACGACAAAAATATATTTGATTGGTAGAAAACATTGTACACGATCACAGAAAAAATCGTTAATTAGTGAAAACCACACATTATCACAGGCATACACAATTCACATATTAACAGAAATATCGTTGACTAGTGAAAAAAATAATATTTAGCACCACGTCTTACTACACGTTCGGGTTATACGCTTTAAGTACTAATTACGATAATGAATTAGGAAGGTTTAATTAGAGGAAGTGAACCCACATTTGCTTGGAGGTAGAGTGGAAAACCATTTAGGAAAAACCACCCCCAGTTCACCCGACCGAGATTCGAACCTCGATCTCCCCGTCCTCGTCAGTCTAGCTCAACACGACAAGCGCGTTAGCCAACTACGCGGGTGTTGATTAGTGAAAAAAAAAATGCCCAAGATCATTTGGGAAAAGATTTTGCGCAATCACAGAAATATCATTGACTCGTGAAAACCATCCAACCGATCACAGTTATTTCTTGGGATGTAACGCTAGCATTAAATCTGACTACATTAACATTTTCTCTTCACATTAAGATAAAGTGTTTTAATAAGTTATCGACTTTATGTTAATTGATGTGTATAGAAACGACGGTGCAAATCACTATGGGTACCCTACTATTCTTGATCTGACTGTCGATTGACGTGACTCACAGAATATAAAGATGAACATATTTCAATTTGTGAACTTATTTATGCTCAGTGAAATATATTCTTTGGATTCTTCACAGGTCGGAATGTAATAGAAATAATGCTTCTGAGCAGAAAGCACAGATCAGAATTCAAAGGTTAGAACTTAGCTGCCAAAACGAACGGAGCTGAATCTACAGTGTAGATAAGGTTATACCAGCTTATCTCAGTCGGTAGTGTGTCTACCTACTGGTCTAAGGGTCCCAGTTTTGATTCCCGGCATGGCCAAAAAATGTATAATTGGTGAAATGTGGGTAAACTCTTTCACTTTGATAAATTAATGTCCGGCGGCTGGATGTTGTGCTTGATCTGGTCTTAAGTTGGATTGGAAATAAAATACCCTGGGCTGGACAAACTAGCGAAGGATGTCATTTAGAGAAGACCAACTAATATAAGAGCTTGGACCAGATTGTAAAACTAGAATAAATAAAAGAATAAGAGCAAATTATTGAAAAAATAAATAAATAAAGAGGGTAAAGAACCTGTGTTACCACCAGGAAACCGGTTATTATGATCCCGAGGAAAAAAGAAAGTCTTAAGTTAGATTATAAGGCCTATGAAGTTAAGACAAGCCTAGCCAGACGGTAGTGGGAAATAAATAGCTTGAATTTTTAAAAAACTGACCCGGACTATATGCTGGAAGGAGAAGTAAAAAAAGATCGGTCTACGGGTATACTATATAAAATAATGTACAAGGAAAAATGAACAGAGCATAATGCACAATGCAGAGTACACACAACATAATGTTAATACAGGACAAAATACGGCATATCTCACCGGGAATAAATAATCTAGATAAATACACAAAGTAGGATGTATAGAGCATAATATGCAGGGCATATTAACTCACTGGGCTTAAGGCCATGACGGTTATATATTATATTATTTGAAAGATGAATATAAATATATATATTAAACAGGCATTGGAGGACACAATAACTAAATTTCAGTATCAAATTGTCTGGCTTACTGAGCTTGGGGAGTTCAAGGCTCAAACTGCACTAAAATATCCTGAAGATGTGTTTTTTTCTTAAAAACCTGCCGCTCTCATTCCATGCAAATGCGGATGAGTTTCTTCTAAATTCTACCCTGCTTATATTTACCCCGTTAGCATTAATAAAATACGAATAGCTTACGGATAGTTAAGTTCTGTGAAAAAAAAGTCTCTTTATTTAGATTTTACTAATCGTAAAAAATCTCTGATAATTGGTATTAGAATTTGCAGTGTAGGATTTTAGGTTGTGCTGTAATGCAACGTTTAGTTTTACATTCTTATAACAAATAAAACACTTTTAGATAAGATACAAAAATATTTCTTGAGTAAAAATGTTTGATTTAATTTTTTACCGAAAGCAATCTTGAATTTTTGTCTTGGGCATCCTGGAATTTTACCTGGACTTAATATACTCATTTGAAAAGTTCTGGTCAAACGCCGTGATGCCTATGAACAATAATACCCCAAAATTTGTTAAGAACTAAACGTAGTATAATTATAGCTTGATTATTTTTTTAGTATAATATGAATTATCTCAACTTTCATGTAAGTGTCTATAAAGACTCTTATTTAAGTGTCCAAGCTAGTTAATGTGTTAAATTTGTAAACTTTTGTCAAATTTTGTCAAATTTTACATTTACTTTTAGGCAAGACTTCTTATGATGACCAACATTTTACTGTCTTCATTTGTGGCAACACTGTTTGAAGCTAAAAGTGGCAGCACTGATTACCATGAACCAGTAAACAAAAGTTAAAAGACAACGTGTGGTGTTCACAGAGAATTGTGATTAAAACAGCAACTCACAATCCGATAAGTGAAGATTCTGTATTATGTTTATGTTAGTTTATAGAAAAAAATTATTGATAATAATTTTTAAAATTAAATTTTATTGAGTAATTATTAGTGAAATGTGTTAAAAAAAGTTGACCTGGCGGTCTAGGGGTAAGGTGTCAGACTTCTGTACTGGCGGCCGGGGTTCAATCCATGGTCCCGGCACAGATTTATCTGATTACCAAACCCTTCCTTCACCTCTGACAAGACATCTTGTGAATGTGGGGGAATGCCAGGCCTCCACCGTGGTTCGGATTTCACGTTAAACTGTAGGTCCTTCATTTCATCTCGCAATCACCCTACCATTACACATTAGCGTAAGTGCGTATAACCCGAACGGGTAGTAAGACGCGGTGCTAATAATAATAATAATAATAATAATAATGTTAAAAAAACTTAAAAAATAATTCGGAATTATGTTTAAATACATTGATTTTTTAAATTAAAAGAGGGCTAAAGAAGCCGCCCCTCAACCCCTCATCATCCTCAGGGGAGCTTGTAGAAAAATATAACATAAGTTAACTATCCTATGGCTGTCTCACGGCTCCCTTCCATCCCAACATAAATATATAATATTCTTTAAATTCCAATATTTCGTCCTACCTTACGTGTGTTGTGTAGAGAGAACAAAAATCCAGACGATGTAACCTGTTGTGTGGAGTCAACTGACGGCAACCACAACACAAAATGAACTGAGGTGATTCGTGGCGAGTCAGGATGCAAGTTTGTCTGTCTAATGACCTTGAGCAACTTTTTGGTATCCTCTCAGGCCCAATGGTGTTATTGCGCGCATGTGTGTGTGTGTTTTGTTTTTGTGGTTTATAGCCTTGTTGTGGCTTTATAATTATTATATTTTTATTTCTACTTAATCAGAAACAAAGTGTAGTAGTGTGAAGAAATATGAGACATTACCTTTAGAACTTCACACTACTACTGACAATCAGACACCTTATCTCAGTCGGTAGCGTGTCTGTCTAATGAGTTAAGGGTCCCGGGTTCCATTCTCGGCATGAATAAAAAAAATCATCTTTGGTGGCATGCCCTTTCACATTGATATATTAATGATTGAGGACTGGATGTTGTGCCTGTCCTAGTCTTAGGTTAAATTATAGCAGTGCGGTAGTGGAAAGGCATGAATAATAAACTGGACCAGGGCACAGGTGGGAAACAATAATGAATGTAAACTAAAACCACCCGTACCAATGAGAATTTGGAATAAGTTGTTAGTCTTACCAGGCCTGGTTCTCCTTGGACAAGAAGGTCGGCTTTCGAATCTATTACACTAATACACCCTATGTAGATGGTATTTATTCATTGGTTTCCCACTTTCCATCAGTGTAAATGTGGGTATATTTCATTTAAATTCTTCCTATATCAACCCTACCTCATTTGTATAAATGTATGGTCAGCCCTTACGAGTAGTAAGCCATAAACCACAAAAACACACCTTCCGGTAAGTTTATTATTTATCACACAATCATGAAATATCTGTTCAATTTACCCATAAAAATTAAAATATCACTTAGCATGACTAATAGCAAATAGATGGCTGAATTAAACTGAAATAGTAGAAAAAATAATTGTTTACCAAATTTATCATAACAAATACCCACAAAATTGAAAGATTAGTGCTTTATTTTATCTGGTAGGGCAAGACATGCAGTTCGAACGAGATAATATAGAACCATGTTTGGTGTACTGACTGGAAAACCCAATGGCAAGAGACTATTGGGAAGACCTAGACGCAGATGAGAGTATAACATTAGAATTGACCTGAAAGAGATAGGGTGTAATGAGGTGGACTGGATATAATGTAATAAGGACTGATATAATCACATTATTTAGTTTGAAAAATGACACCTGTGCATAGGAATTGAACCCGGGGCCTTTGGATTAGTATACTAATACTCTAACCACTGATCTATTTAAGAATCGTCCCGTGCCCAGGATTATTCTTAACTCATATTTTAAGGCAGAGTCTGTGATTGACGTGCGTAAATCGTTGGATACAAAATGTGTGCTCAATTAAGATCACGAGCTATCAGATAACGCAGCCACCATAGACTAGGTAGTTGATTTTTGTTGCCACTTGTACAAAGACAGCCGTACAAATGCGCGTATCATGATGAGTTAAATAATCAAGCTATTATATGACTCCTCGGTACGACACGCCTGGATAGCTCAGTGTTTAGAACATTGCTGTACTAAACCAAAGGTCTGGATTAGATTCTCGTGTCCAGGTTTCATTTTTCATTTTAAAGAATATGATATTTATATGTGTCTATAATCGTAACTAACAAAATTAACAGCTTAGTTATTTAATCTGTGGAAATAAGTAACTTATTATAGGATTAGGGTGTAATGAATTGGGCTGGATAGAACCAGCCTAAGATAGAGAAAGGTGGTAATGAGGTGGACTGGATATAGCTAGCTCAATATAGGGATAGGTTGTAGATTGTAGTAAGGTGGTCTGGATATAATTAGCTCAGGATAAGGATAGGGTGTAATGAGGAAGACTGGATGGAAATAGCTCAATATTGGGATAGATGGCGTATTTTTGTAAGTTTGGCGAGAAATTTTGACTCGCTAATGACCATATTTAAATTAAGTTTGTCTGCTCTCAAAGTGATGCCAAATGACCTATTACTTTAAAACTAATAAATGATTTTTTCAAATTTTGAAATATATTATGGGCATATTTTATTTTAGTCTATTGTTCTGAAAAAAATATGTTATATTCATTTTCATTTAAGTTAAATTTAATATGATATATTCAAGTCATATTTTGATTGAGAGATATCCACGTGGTATTTAGTTATGCTCGTAGAATTAATCCGTAATCTTATCCACTAGGTTTTTAATTTGTGATGCTATTAGTTTAAACAATCATTCTCGGTGTTCTACTTAACCAATATTCATAATATTATCTTAATTCAAAGTTTATGCATTAATAATGTTCCCAAAACTCTATAAACATTTTAAAAATGTTCAAAGGGATGCAAGACTTTCAGAACACGACATATAATTTTAGAAAGTAGTTGTAGTTACATAAAGTATTAAAATTTTCTACCTTTAAAAAAATAAAAAAATAAAAGCAATTCCTATCAGGAATATCAAATTAAAATTTGCAAATGTTCATTGCTAAAGGCGATTCCTAAGGATTAACTAAAATGAATTAAAGATATATTTTAAAATTAAATTGTATATACGAAGACGATTCGATAAATGATAATTCAAATATTAGAAATCTCGAGTTTACATTTCTTAAATTATAAGGTTAAAGTTCAGATATTTCTCTGAAAAAATGGAAGCATGATGTGTCAGTGGGCCAAGCTATTGTTAACTTTATTATTTTTAGCACCACATCCTACTATCCGTTCGGGATGTACGCTGGAAAGCTAATTAATGCAGTGGTCTCCAATTCTCTTTGTGATCGAGGCATGTTTTGTGTGGAGTCACAAAAAATGCTTGTTTAGGTTATAACTTTCTATCTGTATTTTTTAAAGTGATTATAATGATTATATAGGAGGTCGCAACAGTAAAATATAAATATAAGTGGATTAGAATGATACAACAAAATTTAACGTTACTGGTTTGATTCATTTTAGTTAATCAACTCTAACATTTGCTTATTGACTTAGTTTAATATAACAGTGACGTGTTTGGTCAAGTGACGCTGCCACAATAACTTCCAAAACACACACTGGGCTCGTTGATTTTATTTTTAGAATTCTTAGTCGTATTCGAATATTTATCATCAATACTTTATAGTAATTATATAGAGAGCGTCGGTTTTATGCCAAAAATCGATTGATCTGCAATTGATGAGGTCAGGATTCAAATTTAAAATAGGATTATAATGGGGGTGATTTTTCCCAAATTGGGCCCTACCTCCACGCAAATAAAGCTAAATTTCCTTAAAATTCCAACTCACACGTGTAATTAATTGTAATTATCCGTAATTCAGTGAAAATTATAATTTAAAAACCAGGATATGAACGCTCTTAGATTATCAATGGATGACGATGGCCTCAAAGATTAAAAGTTTGGACAAACCTTGTAAATGGTTGGAAAAAAACTGAGTTAATGTAATAGCATATGCGTGCTTTGTAAATCCCTTCCCGTTCGTATTACTCACATATCTATTATATTATATATATATACATATTATTTGAGTAAATGGACAATAGGTAAAATTCAAAGGAAGTGTATCCACATTTGTTTTTAGGGTATTTGGTAAAACCAGTAAGTGTAGGGACGGTGCCAACTTCACATCACCGTTCAACTAGATTAGGTCGAGGATGTAGGGGGAGTGAGAAAGGGTAAGTGTTTTTACAGTAATATTTGATTTATTTTGAGTAAAAAAAAAGTTTTGCTTTACAAATTTCGTCCCCTACATGCCCACTTTGCGAGAGTGGTGCCCGTCTGGGTGAGTAATGTTAAGTAACTTTTGAAAACAGCTACTCTTTTAATGTTACTCTCTTGTAGGCAATATAAAAATATTCAGCGTATTATGTTTGGTTTGCTTTTGATTTGTGAGGGAGATATCGGAATTAGGTATCGCGAACTCGAATACATTTACTCTAAAATTATACTTTCTTTATCTCCACAAAACTAGCGTATAGTAATTATTAATATAAACACACGAAGACTGTACTGGTAGAGAGAAAAGGTAAAAAAAACAAAAAAACAAGCCACACACACTTTTGTCAAACAACATATCGCGTATGGCTTCAACAATAATTTCTGAAATGGTTGACCTCGATGGTTTTGGGGTAAAGTCCTTGCCTCAGAACCCGATGATTGCGGATTCTACCCCAACTGGGGTTGACGGAGTTTTCTAGAGAGATTAAAATCCATAGAACAATCTCCTTCGGAAGGGAAATGAACCCGTTGGTCCCATTTTGACTGTGGAATGTTTTCCGGTAAAGTTGGTAAGCCCCTTTTGCTCTCGCTCATATAAATTCTCATGTGCTGATATAATCATCCAGTTCAAAAAGTGCACGTTGAATACCTCAAATAAATAAATATGAATCTCTTATCAAAGAGATAATTATATGTAAATGATCTCAACAAAGTGTTACGAGATACATATTATTTATCCTTTTTATTATCTTTGTATAACATAACCACTTAATGGTGAATAGTTGTGTGTGTGAACATCAACCTGCAGACTACAAATCCTTGTAATTACGGCACTGCCCTTACGTTGGATAGCACTTGTATGTGTGATTAACATTACACCGTTAGCCTTGAACTTTAATTTATGAAGCTTTAAATGTATTGCGTTAAAGAAAATATAATAAATTTAATGATGATGGGAAAGTATAAATATATATTTTATGTTTGAAGTGACACTAATCGCTATGTTGAGTGATAAAAAGAGCTAGGTTTCTTATGCAATCTTTCATGAATACCAGATTGTGGTAATGTTTATTATTGGTAATATTTTTGTCATTTAAAGTCATCCGAGAAGAATGATAACTAAGATATTTTTTTTAGTCTAACAGCTTGTAAGGGAACTTAACGTAGGTGAGGGTAGGGGAGTTGTTTTGGAAAAGATATTAAGTAGCCACAGATATGAGAGCCTGCGTCCACTTTACCTGAGTGTGTCATTGTTTGGGGAGATTTGAACCTCTCCTTATGTTTGGCATATGATTTGCTAGATGAGGCTCTCTTTAAAATCGGTGCCGTCAAAACATGAAGTTTCTTAAAATATACATTTCAAATATTTTTTTTAATAATCAATTTATATTAATTAATAAAATAAAAGAGTAGAGCTAGTCCATCTATTTTAATGACGCCATTATGTACTAACACATTAAGTTATATAAAATCAAATTATCGGGTTATAAAAGGAACTGTATTTATATATAGTTAAAAAGATGTGATTTTAATACTTTAAAACTATTTATACTTTAAAATAACTATCATTCTTTAACATATTATAAATATTTCATTGTTACCACTCATATGCATGTTTATTTATACTAAATTTCACCCTCATACATTGACTAATTATTATTATTTTTAGCACCGCGTCTTACAACCCGTTCGGGTTATACGCTTAAGTACTAATTACGCTAATGGATTAGGAATTGGGAAGGTTGAATTAATGGAAGTGAACCCGCATTTACGTAGAGGGAGAGTGGAAAACCATTTAGGAAAAACCAACCCCAGTTTACCCAACCGAGATTCGAACCTCGATCTCCCCGTCCTCAGCAGTCGAGCTCAACACGACTAGCGCGTTAGCCAACTACGCCACCGAGGCCAGTCATTTACTAATTGATATTAACAATGGTAAGTGAAAAGCATAAAATACCATATTTGACCCCTTTATAGCTCATGAACTGTAATGGTTTGAAATCATAGAATCGATATTTATAGCTTATAATCAATCTGGAAAGGGTTGAGCCAAGATAGGGTGGCTATAACTTTTGAAGCATGTATTATAAATCAATGTTATATCTAGCGGAGTGCAATAGAATGGTGTTTTTTTTTATTTCCTATTTTAGGAAGTTGCGTTTCGTATTTCACACTCCTCCCTGATGAGTAGTGATAGAATGAAAACTAGGTCGGGGGATTGGGTGGTGATGATCGATTTTCTTTAAATGGCAACCATTACCTCTTTGTTAAAATGGCATCAATGTAAAGTGTAAATTGTGTTGTTCTTATCATTGTAAAAGCCATATTGTGTTCGTCCCTTTTTATATGTTTCCATCAACCTTCCCTATACCATCCTCCCAATTTAATAAAAATAATAGCTATATATGTAATCCTTCATCAATGATTATTGTTGATTACTTTAGGCGATGATGCTATGGTGGCTTTCTAAGAGAAACTACATATGCATTTTTGTGTAAAGTTTAAGGTATATTATGTTCTAAGCCTCCTTGGATCACCGTAATAAGATCCTAATCATAAAACACTCATGGATGACATGCATATGCAATTTGAAATTTAAGTCATGTTTAAGGCACTCAGCCACAGCTACGCTAACGGTAAAATAAAATTAAGACATTTATATCTAGCACTATTTTATTAAAAAATAATCATAAATCATCTTCAAATATATGAGATATCTCACATTTCAACATTATAAGAAATATATATATATTTTTCAAAAAAAAATTTACTTCTTCAGAAAAGAAAATTATTTTTTTGACAGAAAACATTAGTTGTGGTGCTTTTATATATATATATATATATATATATATCCTAAAAAAAATGAAACACAAGAGATATCACGTGACTGAGCTTTGAACCATTTGACAGATTAATTCAAATCTTTTGACAGAGTAAGATGGAAATTTTTTTTAGGAGCTCGATGAAAGAAGAATATAGACAGTTTTCTTTTTTCAGGGTCTGAAATAAGGAAAGGAAATGTAGCAAACACGCTTCATACTTATATTCTCGCCCCTTTCCTTTGATTTTTCTCTTCCACGCATTGCAGAAAGAAACAAGAAAACAGATCATAAATCACATGTTTTATCAAGATAGCTCTCTGACAAACACACACACACACACACACACATACTTACAGAGTCATCCATGTCTACTAAAAGAGGCGCCGATGGATAATGTGCCTTCCAGTTCTTCGGCGTCGCCTTCAAAGGAACTGAACTTTTCTTACAATATCTTTTCATTCGCGTATTTCAAGATCAGATATAAGATGAAGAGAGAGAGTGGTTAAGACGAGAGATTGTGTAAGAGAGAGAACAAAGTAAAGTAAAATATACCCGTACAGACATAAGAAGCTCTGGGACAAAGCATAACAATTCCTCTTTTCCGTATAAACCATAGTGGTGGCTGACTATTCTAAGGCGTTAGCCTCACATGGAAATTCAACTCATATATATATACATATATATATATATGGTGACAGTCAGTCTCTTGAAATCTCAGTCTCCAGAATACACTACTTGATATATTTATATATATATATATTTATATATATATATAATATATATATATATATATAGGGTGACAGTCAGATTCTAGAAATCTCCGTCTCCAGAATACACTACTTGGTTCGTAGAAAGTGAACCCATACTCTTCTATGCACGCCCCACTTATCTTCCAGGAACGATCCTCCCTGCCCCAATATAAGCCCCTTGGCAGTCAGGTTCTCCCAGCTACCTGTTAGACAAGGATGGAGGAAAGAAGAGTAGGGACAATTAAAGCTGCAGGTGTAAGTACAGTCAAGATCTAATCATAATAGAGTATTACTAAGAAAATAATAAATAATTCAACATTGGTTAACATTAGTGACTTTCAACCATAGTCTACCACATAAATCTTCTCCAGTCAATTACCTACCACCCGTCCAGTCATGAATCGACTATTTATATTATTTTTACCTGAATTAATTTGAATTAAAACAACTTATTTATTTAACTCCGCGTTTTACTACTAACCGTTCGGGTTATACTTTTATGTACTAATTACACTAATGCGCCAGGAATTGGGAAGGTTGAATTTAGTGAAAGTGAACCCGAATTTACGTGGAGAGAGAGAGAGTGAAAAACCATTTTGTAAAAACCACTCCAAGTTAACTCGACCAAGATTTGAACCTTGATCTCCCAGTACTTGGCAGTCTAGCTCAACAGGAAACTAGCGCGTTAGCTAACTACGCCACCGAGGCAGGTTAAAACAACTTAAAATTAACATTTGTTACGGAATATCTCCCGTTCACAGGCATTCATTAAAAAAAAGTAGTTGAAAATTTTTCCTGGATATGAGAGTCAAACTAAATTTTATTTATTTGGCGGATAAGAGATCATTTTTCAGTTTTAAACATTTTAAAATCACCTCCCATGATACATCATAATCCAGCTATATTTTATCGATGATTGATCATTAATAAATAGTACTAAGCTTTCTTATAAAATCAATAGTTTTAGATAGAATAGTTAGCACTTCTATTTTTTTTTTTTTTGACATCTTAGCTACGTTGATAGCATATCTTCTTACTAAGTTAAAGGCCCAAGTACGATTCCAGGCAAGACCGAAAAACTTATCATTGGTTAGGTGTGATTTCATTCTTTCGCACTTACGAATTAACGACCGGGTACTTGGTGTTATGTTTGTTCTAGATTTAAGCTAGTTTTTAAGTATTGTGCTGATATAATCAGTCAGATCATAAAGTGTACGTTAAATACCTAAGATTAAAAATAATTAATTAAAGCATATTATAAATCTAAATAAATAGATGTATCTTATTCACGTTTTGTGTGTTTTTTCGTTTTTGCTTCAAGTCTTAATACCATTCTGAGGTATTCTCCTTTAAATGCGCCAATGGGCAAGAGTAGTGGAAAGTTTAATTTTGATGAAATGTACCCGAATCTGCTTGAAGTTAGCAGGGAAAACAGTTTTTTTAAATAGATGTTTTCTGTAAACCAGAACATGAGTTCTACGCCGAATTTATAAGTAAAACCCAGATTTTAATATGTATTTGTATTTGTTGTGCTTGTTTAACTGTTTTATCACAATACAAGTATCATCTCTTCGTTGTGTGTAAGTCATATACTTTATTTTAACTTTGATTTGAGTTTTTTTTTTTTACGCGTCTTACCACTCGTTCCGGATTTCTAAAACTTTACACTAAGGGGCCAACCTTATATTATGTACCGTACGGGGTTTCTGTTTTCATGATTTTGAAATCCACCCACTCCCTCAAGTAAAGAATCGTAAGATTTTCCATCACCTTCCCTCCCAACCCTCGTAGCTTACGTATTTTTTTAAAGATTTTGTAAAATGGATAATTTTAATCATTTAACTATTTTTAATGTTATTAAAATGAAAATTCAGTTAGTTTTTATGTGTATTGTAATTAATCATCTTTGAGCAAAATTTAAGTTTATATTTCAATTATTTCTATAAAACAGTGTTAATTAGTATAATATGGGGCTAATCACTAAATGAAAGTTAAACATTTCAGAATTTTCGATTTTTTTTTTTAAGATCTTGTTTCACCATAATCAATGATTAAAGTAGGACGAATTCATACCCCCCCCCCCTTTTCGCCCTCTTGTAAGAAAACGTAATAACATTTTGAACCACCCTACATCCCCTCAAAACCCTTACGTAATTTAAGGCTGACCTATAATGGGGTAGGGTGAGTAAAGTTAAATATTTGAGGATGTGTACACAAATTGTCATGTTGGTAGAGTTGTAAACCATTTTATATAAAAAAAAGACCTCTAAATTTGAACCCAAACCTTAACATAACCCTTAAAACAAACTAAATGAGACGGATGACTGTCCACGCACTCACTTGTGCGAGCCAACTAAGTGACGGTTTCATTTTTGAACAGAATATTTATAAAAATTAGTATTTAATTTCACAGTATTAAAAGTAGATATTTTATGTGGAAGATCCATTCATCTTTCCAACTTTCGGTCGGTTAGTGAAGATTTAGAATAAAAGGCTTCTATTGGTAATTGGGTGTGCGGCCGAGGAAGATTGGCCTTGCCTACTTTACCCGTACATTCTAGCCAAAGAAGAATAGAGAGACAAGGGAAATCAAAAGAAATGTCTAAAGCCACTTGGAACTCCACTTTTCTCTCCGCCCTTGTGGAAGTCGTTTTAGAAAGTGGCTTTTAGGTTGATGTTTTAAAGTGGCAGGAGCACTGGGGTAGGCGCTCGAAAACGACGAGAGGCCGCAGGGGGACAACAAAAGACGCCGATGCGTCCCAACGCTCGACCATAGGTAGTAGACGACTCTCTTTGTAGTCGTCTGTTACCAGCTTGACGCTTCATCTCTCGGCGAGCACCGATCTGGCTTCAGTTAACACTCTCGTGCTTACTGTGTTTTTTTTATATATATTCGGACTCTCATCCGTGATCAAGAGCGTCTAGGCGTTGTGCCTAAGATGCTGACCACCCTTGAGACACTCCCTTTTGAGTTTCATCCGGAATAGATTTTAGTCTCCTGTTGACACAAGAAAATTTCTAGTGATTCGGAGTTATTTTATATTTTTACTAGTGGCGCTTACCAAGCAAATATATATATTACCAATGGGACACGATAATTAAATAAGGCTTAGAATAAATGTGACTACATTTGCATGGAGAAATAAAGAGTGAAAAACATTTGGTGGTAATAAAACCTCTGTACACTAAGCCGGAATTCAAACCTCAGCTTTCTTGTCATCGGAAAGCCTGTCTAGGAGGAGACAATAGATTTTATCTGTGTACTCACCATTTTTTTTTATCGAGAGTAGAGGTATTTATTATTATTTTATTCCTCCCTATCCCAAATATTAACCTTTAAAAATAATCCATAGGATACATTAATATTAAGCTATAAAAAATGGGATTACGTATACAGATTTCCTGGAAAACTTCCTAAACTAAAAAAAAAAAAAGTTGAAAAATGACACCTGAAAACCGGAATCGACCCTAAGCCATTTGGCACTGGTACGCTTAACCGAAGGAATCTGGTTAGATTTTAGTGTCAATATCTCCATTTTAAACTATAATTTATTTAATTGAAAGATATATTTACAAAAGTTTATATTCGGGTTTGTTTCATATGAAACTTTATACTGTGTAGTTTCCCTAGTTATTAAATAGCGTGCGTTTGTTTCCTCACTGTGACTTACGATGATTGAGTGACATTCTAAGGACGGTTAATTAAATGTCATCCTGACGTATCCACGGTTGCGCACACACAAGGAACATTTGCTATCTTGCCAACGCTCTTGCGTTTCCTTTAGTTAAATGTTAATAACCGTGTGCCTGGGATGTTGGTGTCATGTGTACTTAATATGGGCTAGTACAGTCCGTAACCAGAATCCTAGACCATGTGCAAATAAATTTTATTATTATTATTATTATTATTATTATTATTATTATTATTATTATATTATTAGCACCGCGTCTTACTACCCGTTCGGGTTATACGCACTTACGCTAATGTGTAATGGTAGGGGTGATTGTGAGATGAAATGAAGGACCTACAGTTTAACGTGGAATCCGAACCACGGTGGCGGCCTGGCATTCCACACATTCACAAGATGTCTTGTCAGAGGTGTAGGAAGGGTTTGGAAATCAGTTAAATCTGTGCCGGGACCGAGGATTGAACCCCGGCCACCAGCACAGAAGTCTGACACCTTACCCCTAGACCACCAGGTCACCCAAATAAATTTGAAAGATAAGGTTGTAAATATAACATTGTATTTCATGTTAACTTTAGCAGGATTTATGAGTTTTATTGAAGGGGGTACAGAAGCGTCACTTGAGCTCACATTCTAAAATAACGTTAAAAAAACGTAATTGGTTTGTTTTTAATTTCTCGCTATCTTACAGGTAGAGAAAGTATTCTGATCGTCAAAAAAACCTAACTGAAGTTTATGATGATCTTGACGTTTCATGACCCCCCCGAATCCAAAAAAGTTGTTTTTGACTTTCCGTGTGTACCTCCAACTAAAGCCTAAACTATTTTACCTATCGGGCCAAAACTTGGTATCTAGGGTTTTCATAGGGTTGCCACGAGGGGTTTTTGGAATTGGATATCTAACCCTAAAATTAAGGGTAGTTTACACTCACCTCGGTGGCGTAGTTGGCTAACGCGCTAGTCGTGTTGAGCTCGACTGCTGAGGACAGGGAGATCGAGGTTCGAATCTCGGTCGGGTGAGCTGGGGGTGGTTTTTCCTAAATGGTTTTCCACTCTCCCTCCATGCAAATGCTGGCTCACTTCCTCTAATTCAACCTTACCAATTCCTAATCCATTAGCGTAATTAGTACTTATAGCTTATAACCCGAACGGGTAGTAAGACGCGGTGCTAAATAATAATAAAAAAGGGCAGTCTACAAAAGGTCAAAAAGAGAAAAAGTCAATTTTCTCAAAATCGGCTCTAAAGATTTTGATTAAATTTCATTTCTAAACATTTATAAATATTCCAAACAAACTATCTTCTCTCAATATTTCAACAAAATGACTTTAAGTGCTCCGGTCTGATGCGTAAATTATATATTTTTTTATACTATCTCCTATGAAATTACTTATCGTTACAAATATGTAGGTCTCTTTATAATACACATATTTTAATAAAACCATTAACTTTCAAGCTATACGTCAATATATATATATATATATATATATATAATATCAACTTTTCGAACACAAAAGGTAAAAGTATTGCGACCGCAAAAGAAAACCAAACCTGAAATGTTAATCGATGTCGACGTCTCAAGACCCCCCCAAACCCTAAAAAGTAGTATTTGCAATGACGTCTGTCTGTGTGTGTATTTAAACTTAAAATTAAGAGTAGTTTAAGAAAGAGCGAAAAGAGAAAAAATCCATTTTCTCAAAATCGACTCTAACGATTTTGATTAAAATTCATATCTAGGTGTTGATTAAGATTATAAATAAATTTGCTATTTTCATTTTACCATGAAAATTAATTTTAGAGTACTTTACAGAAGCAGAAACTTCCGTATCTCCGCAATTATTGGAGATAATAAATCACTTATCATTGCCAAATTGTAGTACTACTAGAAATTAAAAAACTTTTATATGAAATATATTTTTATAGATCCAACAATTTCTGAGATTTTGCCAACTATATTAATACAATTTTGTGAGCTTTAGTCGTAGAGAGATACTACTTAAATTTTAACGTAATAATTATCCAATGCCATAGAGGAATTAAATATAAGTTTCTAAAAGTTGATGTTTTTCCTTAAACCTCTTAGGAGAAATTTTTGTTCGACAATGATCTATATCCATTTTAGACTCAATAGTCAATATTTACGTTTTTTATTGTTCAAAATTTATAAATGAGCAATTTAAAAGCAATGCGATGGTATGAAGATTTGCAACACCTAAGAAAATGTCGAATATTTTAACCGGAAGTTGAAATTTTAATACGAAGTGTTTACCCTTGTGGACCCAACATTGATTATTTTTATCGGTCCAAACATACAAATGAAGACATTATTTCTTTAAAAACAAAATTATAAAATCTAAAATCGGGACTAAAAATAGTTTTACTTAAGTATATTACAATTTATGCTTGGGTTTGCTAGTGTATACTATTTCGTTTCACATATATTACGAGTTTTGAGTAAATATCTCCATTTTTAAACAATAGAGTGAGAAAGTCCGTGCAGAGTTCTGTAACATTTATTTTTATTTAGTAATTACGATCCCTTAAACCTATCAATAAAGAATCAAATAAATTGTAAGAGATCTCCCCAACCCGAGTTTCAATTTTTTAAGTGACAATGAAAGCGACCTTTGCCAATTTATTTTTTAAGAAGAAAAATCGTCAATGGGGATGGGATGAGGGTTGCAAGAAGCACTCGTGGTATCCATTGTAAAAAAAAAAAATCACTCGCGATAACACAATGTGTTAAACACACTTACAGTAAAGAGTTGTTGATGAACTAGTCACTCCAACTCAACTTACATTATTTTTAATAAGTCTTAGTCTTTTATACCCATAATCAAAGTTTTGAATTAATTAATCCTAATTATTAGTTTGTTGTATTTAATTTATTTAATCTTTCATTAAAATCAAACCCAGTCTAATCGGTGTTAGGGAATGTGAAACTATCTGATACCCAAATTATATATATATATATATATATATATATATATATATATATATATATATAGCCAGGGTCTAACCGACACGACGCACGTGAATCCAGGGTGATCAGGCCATTAACAAACCCTGTCAGGGTCTGAGCCAAGGACGCTGGGATTGGTACGACCGCCTTCCTTTAGAGTTGTTTGAAAGTTTTGTATATTTCATCTTCTGGAAGTTTAAGTAATAAAATAACACCTCTGGAACATATCGTTTGGTTAGTTAAGACTATCACGAGATTGAAAGACCCAATAAAATAGTCCTTTCACTTTATTATTTTAATGAGGAAGTAAGTACCTATTATAAGCTTGAGAAATTTTAATCTTGATATTATGATTCTTTATGTTTTATGTACCCCCGAACCCAAAAAGCTGGATTTTAAAATTGTTTCTTGTCCCCATTTTGGTATGTATGTCACCTAGCCACATATATGAAACACTTGATTGTATTTTACTCAAACCTAATGTTTAGATTGTATCTGGCTTTACCTTAGTATTTTTAATTATTCCCTAAATTTAAGGGTAATTTGCTGATGAGTTATTTTATTTGAAATAATTTGTTTTAGAAAATTTCTCCAAAGATAATGTTTTGAAATATATATCTAGGGAGTGTTTGACCTACAAAATAACACTGTTTACTTGATTGCAAATAAAACTGAAAACTTTTTTAAAATAAAATAATTTAAGAGTAGTTTACTGCTAACTTACTTTTAAAATGTAAATATTTCAAAAACATCTCTAACAATTTTGTTCAAATTAACTATCTGGAAATTTTTAGCAATGTAAAAATGTGTATCTAATTTTCGTTTGTCTACTAATAGTAATCAATAGTAAACACTTCCTATTTCCTCCACACATTTAAATAGGAGTATATTTTCAACCACATCAGCATTTTAACCAATCTATTATTATTATTATTATTTATCACCGCGTCCTACTACCCGTTCGGTTTATACGCTTTAAGTACTAATTACGTTAATGGATTAGGAATTGGGAAGGTTGAATTAGAGGAAGTGAACCCGCATTTGCGTGGAGGTACAGTGGAAAACCATTTAGGAACCCGCCCCCCCAGATCACCCGACCGAGATTCGAACCTCGATCTCCCCGTCCTCAGCAGTCGAGCTCAACACGACTAGCGTGTTACCAACTACGCCACCGAGGTGGTGTCACCAAACATTAAAAAAAAAAAGTTATAGAAAGTCTTGATGACTTCCACAGAAGTTCTCAAACCCAAATAAAAAGAGTTTGGCGTATAAATTAATCTAAAGTCTTTTTAGTTTGTTAACATCATATAAATATAACACATTTGATGTATCAGGCGAAAATTTATTATTTGTACCTATTTATTTAACTCCCATATATTGAATTTTGAACACACGTACATTTATCTAGTTAATTTAGTTATATAAAAATGTATTATTCGTACCATTTATTTAACTCACATATATTAAATTTTAACACACGTACAATTATCTTAGGTTTAATTTTAGTTGGTACCAACTTTTAGAACTGTTTTTCTATGAGCCTTTCAATAAAGTGTCGTTGATTACATCTTGTCAAGATTATGAAGTATTCTTGCCTTAACCTCAGCCTCATGTAAATGAGATGTCGACGAGAGAAACACATCTCAAACTGACTTGTATATCTGTCCCACGTAAAATGGAGCAAAATGGACCAGTCTTGTCCCTCAATTCAGTGCGAACATGTGTTCCCCCCCCCCCCCCCCCCCTCTCCCCACCCTCAAGTTCTGGCCAAATCAATGCGGACCAGAAATACAGGTTTAAAGGTCAAAAGGAAACTCCAGTCACACGTTAATTAGAGACTGAAAGCTTGACTTCTCCGTCCAAAATTTTGCATAGGGAGGGGACCTTCCTCACCCACACTCTCTCCTCTCTTCCCACCCCTCTCCTAACCAAACACCAATCCTCAACCCTCATACCCTCTCAACCCCTTTACCGACCCTATTTTCCATGTCGCCTCCGCAAAGTTCCTTTTACTCTGGCCAAGAACTATCGTCATGGATGAATGATCAGATATTGTGGTTCATGGTTTTATTAAAATCTTTGTAGTTAATTTTATTTGAAAGATTAGTGTAACACTCGTTTTCTCTGTTCGGGATGTATCTCAATAAGTTATAAAAAAAACATTTTATTTTTATCGCTGCATCTTTTTTATCACCGTGCCTTGAAACCTGTTCAGGTTATACGTATATATGATTTCTACTTTAGTGGAGTAGAGATGAGGAACAAAGTAATTTAGAGGTATTCCACCCGAATTTGCGTGGAAAGAGAGTTGGATAACATTTAGGTAAAACCACACTCAGTAGACCTGACTGAGACTCGAACCCTAATATTTCCGTCACAAGAAGGCCAGTCCATCACGAGATTGATGCCTAGACCGTTTGGCCAACGAATAGGGTATTTATACATTAATAATAGAGGGATGAGGAGCGGTTCTCAGAAATGTATCAACATTTTGCTTGGATTGAAAGTGGAAAGCCATCAAATAAAAATAAAAACAGTTCAGAATATCTTAATACAGAATTTAAAAAAATACATCCCTCCAAATGTCAAACCAGACATGACCAGAATGATGCTTTTTCCCGTGCAAATACCGGTGTGTGTACTAATTAAACACTTCCTTTTACTTGGTAAAGCGCCTTTTTATTGATCCATAAAGGTTACGTGCTTGTTAACCGGTTTTAATCGAAAACGTACTAGCGAAGATTGAGGATAATAAAATCGCAGTATCAATCACGTGTGAGAAAAGACCAGTTCACCCATCCGGGTCTTGTGGTGAGTATAATTTTAGAAGAGATGTACCAGAATTTGCATGGAGAGAGTATGGGTTACCCCTTAGAGGAAACATACTGGGTACATCCGGATGAAGAGCTATACTTGACCTTCCCGTCACAAGAAATACAGACCGTAAGAGGTTGATGATCTTTTCGATGTGTGTTGTATATTAATAATATTTATTATTGCTACCGTCACTATTTCAATTTGTTTTTATCAAACCCACCTCGGTGGCGTAGTTGGCTAAAGCGCTTGTCGTGTTGAGCTCGACTGCTGAGGACGGGGAGATCGAGGTTCGAATCTCGGTCGGGTGAACTGGGGGTGGTTTTCCCTAAATGGTTTTCCACTCTACTTCCACGCAAATGTGGGTTCACTTCCTCTAATTCAATCCTCCCAATTCCTAATCCATTAGCGTAATTATTACTTAAAGCGTATAACCCGAACGGGTAGTAAGACGCGGTGCTAAATATTATTATTATTGTTTTTATCAAGCAACACTAGTATCCTTGCGGTGAAGACTTAATCTCTCCAACATGAGATGGTTTCACATAAAGTTTATCCCGATTCAGTCTAATTAAAATAGGAGGGTTTATTTTTAATTTTTTTTTACTGAGAGATTTAGGGGTGAAGGGGGAAAATTACATTACATACATTTTCCAGTACAGCTTTTATATCTAAAACTCTTTAAGTGCCCCAGAAAATACATTTTAAAATATTAAATATGACAAACAGAAGGTTTCATAATGGGTCTAAAAGATTTGTTTTAAAATTGAACTTTCCTTCTCTTACCCTTATACCCTTCAAATATAAACATATATTTTAAAGCCAAAACGTATAACAACTTACTATTTTATTGATGTAATTTTATTTGTGTTTATTATATCAATCCAAAGATGACAGCTGAAGATACCATAGATTGACGTATTAATTTGTTAAAGTAGATTTAATACCTTTTATAATTGTCAGATATGACCCTCCCTTTGACAATTGGACTATACAAATGTGGTCAAGTGACTCTCAAAGGAGAGCAGGAAACTATCCTTCCATTATCCTTTGTTCCATCCTGTGAGGTCGACAGTAACGATCTTTGCACAAAAGGGGGAGAAGACTCCTTAAATTTCCATAACTCGAGAACAGCAAAGTGTCACAACGCAGTAATAACACTATTTCACTTAGACTTTAACCCAAGCCCCCACCCCCTCTCCTCTAGTTGCATTCATAAACCACCATAAATACTGTCAAAATTTCTGTTATTTTTTTTTTAACTTGGGGTGCGGGGGTTGGGGGGGGGGGATAAGACCAATCACAGATGGAAAGTTTTCCAAGTGTGAGATTTAAAAATAGGATTTTTTTTTTTAACTTTTACCAGCTTTTTGTTGAAATTAGATTTCCTTTATTGAATATTCAAAGAGAAACTTGGCGAAACTGGCTGTAATTATCTTTCAGAATTTAAAAAAAAAATATAATGAAGACACGTTATTTTTCTACTTCTCCGAAAATGAGCGATGAAGTCAAGGTTATAAAAATGTGAATAATTTAAATAAAAACTTTTGGTTTTAACTAAGAGGCAAGGGAAACATTATAAGTAAAATATCCAAAGCAAATTCATTTGTTAAAAATAAATAACTAAAATGTGGATTTAATTATTTCAAAACTGCAAACCAATGATTTGGAAAAATTTAAAACTGTTTATTGATTTTTCCAAAATTAGTAAATATTCTGTCCCTATAATAATTTAAAGCGTGGGTTTAAATAAAATTTAAAACTAAAATTAATTTATTAAAATTAAAATTTAATATTTCTAGGTTTTTACAAATTTGTAAAGGTAAGGTGGAAGGAGACACAAGAAACGGCCATTAAATTTAGAATTTTTAAAGAAAAATATTTCTTTGGCCAAGATAAATAAAATATTCTCCAGTAGAAACATAAGAGTTTAATTTTCTTAACATTGTGATATCCACATTTCTTAAATATCTGTCAAAGTCGTCCTAGAATTTAATGACAACTTTTCTCTTTGTTTGAAAAATTCTCATCTAATGCCGCTAGACTCATGACAAATATTGATATAAAAACTGACAAAACACTGGCCCTTTCTCGCGTCCCCATTAACCCGACCTTAATCCTTTCGCGTATAACGCATTAATAAATATCTTTTATTTTTTACAGGTAAGAGTTAACAAATGATCTAGCTTTCAAACTCCAATATGACTGAGGTAAGTGATAGTATTGTATTCAATAGATTTCTAATAATTTTAGTGTTTTGGACTTATATCTATAATTGTGTCATATTCCTCTTACCATGTGGTTTACTCATAACAGTGATATTCGAATATATCCACACAAATGGGACAGAGGTGATAATGGCACTATTTAGAGGAAATGAATCCACAATTTCGTATTGAGAGAGAGGTAGAAGCAGATTAGGGGGCAAGACAATTTAAGTAAATCATATGATTGAACACTTGATCGCTTGTCACCGACAATAAGACAAGATATACAATCACCATGGAACCATCAGCGCGGGCAGTGTGTATTGAAGTCGCGTAGTTTGTTTTTACTTCAATGCGGAAATTATAAATAGGTGCTGTTATTCTTCTTTATTTTTCCTTCGTTCTCTTTCTATCTGACACAACCATCAAGGAAATTAAGTCTTTTGTTTGGTGATGTCCCACCTTAACCATGTTTGAGAAAGTCGCACTATATACTTACCAGTCATGATAATGCAGTTGTTACGTTAATTCGAGTAGTCACCCTCCTCCTTCTCTACCCCCTTACCAGTATCCTTTCTCCCCCCCCCCCCCCCTAGCTACTGCGGTTATCTAATCCTTGATAGGCCGACACGACTCACCCACTCCCTTCACCCCTTGTCCATTCAGCTAACATCTGACCAGCAAACAAACGTACTGTTAACATGCTTCTTCGTGATAGCAGCTCGTTCACAACATCCAACCTTCACCCCCCTCCCCCCCCATCACGCCCTTACCCTACTATAACGGCCAAAAGTGAGACGTACGTATACGACTGACTACACGTCCGGAGGTATCAAGATTAGAGTGGGCCCCCTGTCTTGGGCCGAGATCACCAAGGCACTGTGTTTCAAATAGAAAATAGACCTGATTTTGAGAGAATTTGGTAGAATGCGAGAATAGGCCAGTGTTTTGGAGTTATTATAGCAAAACTTTTTTTTTGGACAGAATAAATAAAATGTTTCGCCAGTATAGACATAATCTAATTTCCTCCACACGATGAACTCAACAGTTGTTGAATACTAGTCATCACCATAGAGGCATTAGATGAGAAACTTTTTAAATGAAGAGAAAAATTTATCAAATTCTAGGACACTTTTGACTGATATTCAATAACCGTTAATAAAACACGTGTAAAAAATGGAACTTTATGTTTACACTAAGAATTATTTAATTTATTTTGATCAACAAAATGTTATTGTAAAAAAACTGAAAAAATTTAGCTACTAAGCCTTGAAATTTAGGGGAGAAATTTCTTAGTTTTTTTTTGTGGTATGCAATACCAGGTTATCTTAAGGTGTTTAGGATTTCCCTATATCTCACCATTTATGAAAAAACCTATCATGTACACCCATCAGGACTTTTCGCCCCTACCCCTTTAACTGGTGAACCAGACTGGATGAGCCTGACATTTCAACCGCGTGCACACCAATGTGGGTAGGACTGTGTTATTCGTATGGATGAAGATAATAAATAATTTGGCTAAGGTCACGCAAGATATTTCGTCACCGGGCACTCGGGTGAAAGACAATACCGAATGTTGGTGCCTTGTAAAAGTCACCGGTTTTTGACAGATGTGGAAGGCTTACAAGTCTCCTGAAGGTGAACATGTCTGGGAGTCATTGGCGCACGGAGTGAGAAAGTTGCAGTAATCAAATTATACAACAGCTGACAGTTTCATGAAGGTTCTAGTTTCAAATAAAGATTGATATCTTGCCAGTTTCATAGTCAAAACTTGGTACGCCTCAAACCCTCTTCAATGGCCGAATGATCTAAGTTATCATTCTTGTGTTGAACTGGCCTGCTCACGAAGGGGAGATCGGGCTTCTAATCCCAGTCGGGTCTACTGAGCGTGATTATTCTTAATTGGCTTCCCACTCTCCTTCCACGAAAATGCTGGTGTATTTCCCTTAAAAGGTTTACTTACTCTTCCCTGACCCATCAGAGTAATCATTATAATTATATGCGTGCAGGCTGAACAGGTAGTAAAACTAGTCTATAATAATAACAATAATAATAATAAAGTACGCCTAAAGTGCGGCGCTATACTTAATACAAAACGACGCCTATACTCCATTCACGGTAGGAATTAATCTATGAAAGGTCTTTTTTCCTACGAATATCCTACTATATACTAGAGTTTTGGTAGGGAAATAGGCCTTTCAGAAAACAATTCCTACGCTGAACAGACTTTACATTAATTCTAATGAAACGGGCTTGTTTTGTATAATAAAAGTGGCCCATTCCATTCTGGTTTAGGTAAGTGTCGTTCTTTATTTAGTATAATACCGCACTTGAGGTGTAATAAGTCTAACAATGAACCTGGCCCATAGTCGCGAACAAACTATCTAAACTTGTGATCACGCGGAAAAAGACGTAATAATAGACTTGTCTGTTTTGATAGTTGCAGGGAGTTTAGAGTTAAAATATTTACCAATTTTATGAATTAAGGTGTTTTTTTTCGTTCTTACCTTCAAGTCAAAATATATGTACACTTACTAAGATGATAAAGTGTCTACCTTATGCGTTAAGGGTTTAGATTTCAGGTTAGGCAAAAAAAAAGTGTACAATTGAGTTTTCTCATTACATACTTTCATAGTGATAAATGAGCTGCTCTACGATTGGATGATGTGTACTTGTAAGAACTTTGTTGGTCTGTGATTCGTTTTCTGATAAATCATATTAAAATACGAATTATAACTAATTATTAGTTGGATTAAATAGCCCAGATATTTTAGTTGCCAATTACGGTTATAGTTACATCTAATTATCATATTCTTTAAATTAAAAAACGACACCTAGACATGGGAATCTAACCCGGGACCTTTGGTTTTGTAAACTAATGCTCTACCCACTGAGCTATCCAGGAGACCGAACTGACGATTTTCACATGTCCTTCACAGACTGCCTTAAAATAGGATTTACCCTGGGAATTGGGATAGCTAAGCGAGTAGATTAATTGTGTATAAAGCCAATGGTTCTGGGTTCGACTCACATGTGCAGGTGTCATTTTTTAATTAAAAGAATAATATTATTAATTGTTTCACAAAGTTCACTTTAAATAATATTAATAGCAAAAAAAATTATATTTAGAATTTTAGAAAACCTAAATAATGGTTTTATTTATTGTTGAGCATTTTGTTCTACTTCCAGACTACGTAGCTTACACTAATTTACATATACAATGAGAATGGAGAGTTTTCAGGAAACACAACATTTCTTTGGATATAGGATTGGATAGTCATATTGGAAGTTTCTTTCTTGTTCATATTTTGAAAACATTCTCATTGAGTGAGAGTCTATCCACGGTAGGAATGTAGATAGTGACACTGGGAAAAGTTACCATGCATCCATTCAACCAACCATATGATCTGCAACACCTTATGTTGAATTCTTATTTTTTATTTTAACCGTTTTCAGATTATTAAAATAAGAGATTTTAAGATTATTATTATTATTATTATTATTGTTATTAGCACCGCGTCTTACTACCCATTCGGTTATATGCACATATGCTAATGTGTAATGGTAGGGTGATTGTGAGATGAAATGGAGGACCTACAGTTTAACGTGGAATCCGAACCACGGTGGAAGCCTGGCATTCCCCACATTCACAAGATTGATTAATACACGTCTTGTCAGAGGTGAAGGAAGGGTTTGGTAATCAGATAAATCTGTGCCGGACCGAGGATTGAACCCCGAACCTCAACACAGAAGTCCGACACCCTACCCCTAGACCCTATAAGAACTTAAAAGAATAACTCTCTGGAAGTTTTTTTTTTTTAAAGCAAAGTCTGTGAATCACTTTAAAATTCTTTTCGAATGAGAGCGTCTAAAAGTCTGCGTTCTCTTCATAAATTAAGAAGGAGAACTAGCTAAAACAAGGGTTGTTGATGACGTCATTCAAACTGTATTTGTTGTGTTCATGTGTTATTCGCAATATAAATAGGCGATATGGGGGACTTATGAAATAGTCGGGCAATACGGAATACCATTGTTTCTCATATTTTAAGTGTCAAAATCCATCGTTAACTGTTTCAACTATTACAAAAACAAATTCTAACTAGTGATCAACAGATCAATTGATTGTTTTGTGAGAGACGATTGTTTTGGCTGTCACAAAAACTTTTCCAGTTTAGTGTTCATTAGGTTAAGGCTCACTCATGCTTATATTTGAGTTAAAACATTATTTTACTGTAATTTTATTATAGCCTAACAAAAAATATTGTATTCCAAAATGGCGAGGTGGAAATAAGGAATACTACTATTCCATAATGCCCACACATTTTTTAAGTATTTGGCAAGTGATTTATTTTGTCAACGTATGCTTATACTTTTTCTTAACTCCTAATAAATCTATTAAGAGAACAATGTAACATGATATAATATTTCAGTCTATTATATTTTAATAATTCATTATTAATTCTGATTTATTAATTAGTTATTTGTTATTATAATGTATTATTTCCATGATACGTTACTAATTCTATCTTATTGTTTTACACATAATATTTACATGTATTTTTACACTTTATTATGAAAAAAATTGTAGTTTTAATAAATCTAATAATTTTTTTATATACAATGTGGAGTATTCCATATTTCTCTCTATATTTCACATTGCCTTAATTTGTTCCACATCTCTTTTAAGTGCTCCAACTGGACATTAAGAGTTATTAATTGTACTTTAAACACTAAAAATAGTTAAAAAAACATATTAATTATAAGTTTAATATGGAACTAAATAACAAAATGTGAAATACGTTTTGATATTATTTAAAAAGTAAACGGTATTACATATTACCCACACTTCCTCTACGTTTTATTTTGAAATTTAAATATGTTATGGCTCTTTTTCTAAGTATAATTTTTTTTATCAACGAGATTGTCAATGCTACTCGTAAATAGTTTAAGCCGTCACATTTTATGGTTTTGTTAGTGCTATTAATGAAATTGAAGTCATCACTTTCTTTATTTTATTCAAGTCATTCTATACTCTGTAAAGACACATGTAACATATCTAACAAAATATGGTGGACGATAAAAGGAGGTTTTTTGATAAATTCGCCAATTTCATCTGAAGACAGTATCAGAAACAACACGGTCACTAAAAACAATAAGTTTATCATTCTAAAGATCACACCTTGGCTCAATATATTAATTTGCTACACTAACAATGTTAGCAAGAACGCAGACTCAATTTTTTCTTACTAATTTTAAGAAAATAAAGAAATCAGGTAAGTAAGAAAGCAATATCAAAATAACTATAGACGGGGGAATTGAACGTGATATGAGCTAATATGATTCTTATTAAAGTGGTTTGTGCTAAGTTCCTTCTGGTAACATACAGTATGAGTCCGGTAGGAAGCCATAATATGGTTTATGCTCGGTCCCCAGTAGGTACATACAGTGTGATTCCGGTAGGAAGCCATAACGTGGTTTATGCTCAGTTCCTTCTGGTTACATACAGTATGAGTCCGGTAGGAAGCCATAACGTGGTTTATGTTCAGTTCCTTCTGGGTACATACAGTATGAGTCCGGTAGGAAGCCATAAGGTGGTTTGTGCTCAGTTCCTTCTGGGTACATACAGTATGATTCCGGTAGGAAGCCATAACGTGGTTTATGCACAGTTCCTTCTGGTTACATACAGTATGAGTCCGGTAGGAAGCCATAACGTGGTTTATGTTCAGTTCCTTCTGGGTACATACTGTATGAGTCCGGTAGGAAGCCATAAGGTGGTTTGTACTCAGTTCCTTCTGGATACATACAGTATGAGTCCGGTAGGAAGCCATAACGTGGTTTATGCTCGGTCCCCAGTAGGTACATACAGTATGATTCCGATAGTAAGGCAATGCTAATATATATTTTATAGGGAATCAATTTTATAACATTTCATTATATTTTTTATTTTATTTCACATGAAATTGTATTATCTGTGAAATTTTACATTTGAGAATATCATGATCATGTATAAAGTACTTACTTCGGTGGCCGCATGGTCTAAGGAATCCCTCTCATGTTGAACTAGATTCTCGATAACAGAGAAATTGGAGTTCAAATCCCGGTCATCTGTATTGAGGGTAGCTTTCCACTCTTTATCAATCCATGTGCGGGTACACGTCTTCTAAATTCAACCTTCCTCCTCCCTGACTTATTAGCGCACATATTCATATAACCTGAACAGGTAGCAAGACGCGGTGAATATAAAAAAGTCTAAAAGATTAAAATTGTATAGCAAAAATTCATAATCTTTCTACATCAAACTTTATAATAATTTTGAAAATATCTTTTTGGATAAGTGATTATGATGTATATGACTTAGAGGCTCATTTTAAAAGCTACAAAATCGATATAAATTTGATTGATCCCATATTCATTAAATCTTTAATAATACATAAACTGTTCCAATTTTATACTATACATTTTTATGATCTTTTGTGGACAGAATTATTCCTGGTTGTTGTAACAGCTTATATTATTTCATTTATGCCCTTTGGTGGAGTATTTCTGTAAAAATATATATTTTTCCTTTCACAAATCTTACGAGTTTTTACTAAATGTATGTATTTTAGGATAAGAAGGTCTTTGTGGTGCACCAAACCATTTATTAGCGTCTTATGGATCAACTTTTACTTTATTATGAATGTTATTTTTTATGTTATCAATAATATCAATTTTAAATATGATTATATCTAATGATTTGATGGATTAGTACGTGACAGATGAAATAGTAACTTTTCTAGTTGTCAAATCAGTGAATTCCTATTAATATCGGAATGCACACTTGCACTTTTCAACTATGATATAGCTCATAGTGTAATACGCCAAGGTTAGATTTTTACACTTCAGGATACACGAAAGGTACATAGCTAATTATTCTACGTTTTGACTAACCACGTCTTAACACTTAGTTATGATCCAAGAATATACATTTAGATAAAAATAAAATATACTCTTTAGTTAAGCCTCAACATCCCGTCAATAGAGGAAACAAGTTAATAAGGACTGGAACACTTATTTATCACGTGTCCAACGGTGCAGATTTTATATCAGTGATCGTTAAGGAGTACACAGAATTTTTTATCGTGGAGACTGAATTATATTAAGAATAAAAAATCTTCCGCCATAAAATGTGCTGACGTAGTCAAGGGAAGGCATTGAATAATAATAGCCCATTACTCTCGTAATCATATGATCATCGGGTACGTTGTTGTTTATTCGTGTCCTACTTTTATTCGAGGGTCACCGGCCGTTTACGACTTGGGGTTAAGAATAAAGGGATTTTTATTTGTCATCTTTTTTTTTTTTTTTTTTAATTTATGTTGACATGGCTGAAAGTCTTGGACAGTGATCGCAGCTTATACCGTGGAGATTTGCCTTCAAGGGACTTGAGTTAGAAACCTGAAGAGGAGAAAATATTACAGTTTTCACGCAATGCAAAATAAAACTGGATCTGAACATTATTTAAGCACCCAAAAAAATTTTAATGGATTTAAAATCAATTACATTTTAAATATTGTTGTCTAAGAGTTGGTTATAATGAACGTTGTAAAACTCGCTACAAATCTTGTACTCATCACCAGAAATTGTTATCTAATCAAATCTCTCGGAACATGCAGTATGAATGGAATAATCTAGAAACTTGTTCAGGGTATTGAATGGCAATTCTAATGGGAAAAGACCATTGTAAAGACTTAGATGTAGCCGCAAAGAAAACATTAGAATGTACCTGAAAGAAGGTATAAGGAGATGGACTGGATGGTTAGGGATAGGTGGCGTACTCTTGAATGTAAGTGTGGCTATGAACTTTAAAGTTTCTACTTTCATAGATTAAGTAAGAGAGTTAAAAGATTTCTAATTGCAAATCTCCACCCTCCTTTTACCTTCATGCAAACTGACAAGTCAAAAATATAATTGATCATTTTTAACCTTTTAGAGCTCGACTTGAATGGCAATATTTTAATAGCACTATAAAAAGCCAGTACAAATAAGCTTTCTGGTTTTGGCGTTAATAAACATGTTTAAGTTCTACATCATATTTCAATTTCAAAGTACTCCATAAAAAATATGTTTGATTATAGTTCTGAAACTATTGGTTTACAGAAAAACTTATTTCAAATAAAAGATTTTTAACTGTAATAGTTCTACAACTTTATACTTATATAGTTATTTCGCACCTGAAATAGTTGTGGAGATATAATCAAAATTGAAAAAATACGCTCATGTCTGGAGTGTTACAAAAAGCTAGATAGAGAATTTATTCAAGATCATTTAATCGGATTTTGAGAAAATTGATATTTCTTCTTTTTCTTAATAAACTACCGTTAATTTTAGAGATAGTTATATAATTCAAAAATACGCTTGGGGTAAATCTTTTGAAAACCCTAGATACCAAGTTTCAGCCCAATCGGTAAAATGGTTTCGGCTCTAGGCTGAGACAAATAAAAACAGGCGTCATCGCAAAAAGCACTTTTTCGGTATTAGAGGTTCATAAAAGCAAATGATTTATCAAAATCTTGAGTTCGATATTTTGACGATTGCAATAATTTTCTCTCCGAGGTGTCGAGAGATAGTAAAAATAAATACTCTTCCTATGAAAAGTGGACTGCAAAAATGATTGTCTACTAGATGTATACAATGTATGATATATTTCTCGTTGCGTTATTGATTGGTGGCTAGTGAATTTCCCACGTGGGGGGTCGGAGTGTAGTGTGACTCTTGAGCACATTTCATGACCTTGTGCCAGGTGAGAATTATCATCTTGAGTCTTCTCACGTCAACTACCCACCACCATCCACACAAATACCTGCTTTGGTTGGCCAGCAGAGCACGTGCCATGAAGGTTCCTTCCTATCTTTCTCTCTATCGTTCATTCTTCCTTACAAACATTTATACTCGTGTTCTTTAATATTTGCAAACTATCCTGTCCTTTTTGTTTTCTATACTTCTCACGCTTCCTATAGATATCACCACTTTTGAACCTGCACCCCTCATTTCTTATATATCTTTTGGTCTCTATTTCTCTCTCTTCCATTTGTCCTTAGTAACATATTCCTCGTGTTCTACACAATTGCAACACTATTCTCTTCATTTATGCTTGGTATTATTCTCAACCTTTCTCTAGATAGCATCACGTTTTAATCAACACAATCCAGTTTTCTTTTTTCCCTGGTACACTATGACTCTCTTCCATTATTCCTCAATAAAATTTTTACTCATATTCTATACATTTGGAGTCCTATTTTCTTCTATCCCTTTTTTTAGTCCTTATAATGTTCTCTCTAATCATAGACACATTGTATCTTACGTATCCAAGTTCCTATTTTTATTTGGAGCCTATTTTCTTCTTACATCTTTCCTCATTAAGAGTTTATACACCATCTTATGTGCACTTGAAATCTTATATTATCTTTTTATATTTTATCTCCATCTCACTTCTCCTTTAAATATAGCCACGTTTTAACTGACGCATCCCAATTCTTGTTCCTCCTTTGAACCCTATTTCTCATCATTTGTACTCATTGAAGCTTACTCTCTATCTTTCCGATTGTTTTTATATACTGTCTGAGTACTTCGACACCGTCCTTTCGAGCTTTTGCCCAAGCTTCCCATCCCCTTTTCCTTTCACTCTCCTCATGTTTCCCGGTACTGTGGCCCTACGGGTCACGTGATCTGATTGCTATTCACCTTCCGGCAGGGTTACGTGATCCTATCCTCGCCTCCGTGGAATCTAGAGCACCTCCTCTGTTGCTAGAATTCCTAGTTTTAAATTCTCATCCTCTTTTGGGGTCCCCTAGCTCCGTTTCGTGTAAGCCGTGGATGGCTCTCTTGTCTTTTGTGAAGTGTGTTCCGTTCTAGAAAATTGGATTCAAGAATTTTCGTCTACCTATAAGAATCAAAATAAAATACCTATTCTGGAATTCGTCAAGTAAAATAATATATGTTTACTCTCAGATACTTGTTATGTTGATTTGTATCTCTTACTAATGAGAATATGGATTCATCCAGAGAGAAAAAAGTATATTAAACTTTTCTTTCAAATGTTACTGCTCATTTTAAGAAGATACCGCAGCCCCCCCCCCCCCCCAAATCCACCTAACACTACCACCAACACAAACCCATACACAAATAAATTTTGGCTTAGCTTATTTGTAGTGTTGAGATAATATATTTCTATTTTTATTTTTTTGCCAGAAGAAATTTAAGCTATAAATGATACATAATCACAAGTGAAAAATAAAACAAGGAAAAGGTAAAAACTAAGAATGGTAAGACATGTAAAAATTAAAATAAAACAATGAATTTATAGAATATATAGAATAGTATAGAATTAAATATACATTGGTAAAATAATTAATTAAAATGAGGTTAGAAAAATGTGTCAATAGATTATAATAAATGAAATTCAATCTAGTGAAATGTGACAACCTAGACAAAGAAATCAAATCTCAGACCATTGCCTTTGTATGTACATCTAAAGAAGTATTCAATATATATTTTTATATAAAATATATTATATATATATATTTATAGCAATAGTTTATGTATATATGTATATAAAATACTATTGTATATGTTTGTATATATTATATATTCAGATATGCCTAAAGATACACATATGTATATACAATGTATATGTATATACAAAGGCAACTGTCCGAGGTTCAATTCCTGTGTCTATGTTGTCATATTTTACTAGATTGTATTTAGTAAAGACTTATCTATTGTAATGAATTTTAATTAGATCCATGAAAATAGATCAGAGTTTGAAAACTATTCATTTTATATTGGATAATTTTTTGTCCATAAATTATGTGTATAAGATATTTAGTTGTATATGAATCACCAAAACTATAATGATAGGTAATATTAAATGCCTTTTTTAAATTACTTGGTTGCTATTTTTATTATTTAATCAAAAGAAAATACCACCCGCATGGGCTAAAACTTAGTAAGAATTTAAATCTTAGTTAATATTTGTTTGTGGATTTGAGGTCAAGGCTCGAAAAGGTTGGGTTTATTTAATTGTTTCTCACTTTACCTTAACACAAATTCTAGTACATGATCCATAAAACTTACCTTACTCATTACTTAGTCATTAGTGTATTTAAAAACAAGCAGTGAACATAAAATAATACCTAGTTCGTGGTATTAAGAAACAAAACTATTTTAATATTCAAAAAAATAATGAGTCAAGTTAAATCTAATTTTAACTTTAATTTGATGAAACAAATCTTTGTTTTTTTTTATGGAAAAGTAAATATTTATATGTCTAATATTATATGTGTAATTTTTTTGCCAATGTTTTTACGAAAGTATTTTTCTTTTAGAATATTTGCAATGTTCCTAAAGGCCGACTAAAATACACAAAGGATTAAATTTGCGTTTAAAACCGTTTATAGCATGGGCTGTCATAAAAGTGGCAACATCATTGTGTAGAGGACTCTAATTGAATTGAAAACTTCAGGTCGATTGAAGTTTTGCTGGTGATGTTTCAACTTCATGTAGCTTATTTCAGCATGGTCGCATCCAACCAATGGGGCGGATAATAGTGTTGCCTCCGTATCACAAAATAGTGGCTTTTTAATATGAGAAATAACGATGGAATATGTAAAATTAGAGGTAGATAAACAAAGAGTGGTTAAACTCTACAATTAATTCTCATTTTCTCCTAATCATACTATAAATCACCGTTTTGTTTGTGTTGTAAAAAAAATAGAAAGTCCCATGTGTAGATTTTTATATTTAAGATAATATGAAATTAAAATAAACTTTCTTAAAGATTTAGTTCATCAAAACATTTATCAGAAAACTAATTAGTATTTATCATTTAGTAATCATTTATTTTCAGAAGGGTATCTATTTTTACTGTCTTAGTTTAATTTTATAAATATATTGTAAAATATCAATATGTTTACTCAATTATAGATATGTGGGATAAAATAAATTAGAAATATGTTTAACTACTTACTTTAATGAGGTAGAGATGAGGAATGTATTACATAAGACGTACACCCACATTAGCGTGTAGAGTAAATGAGAAAACTAAAAGGATAAATCACACATCAAAAATTACCTCTCAATGCATCCACTCTAGGCTCAACCTCTGACCTCCTCTTCAATGGTGACCCAAGTGCAACGCGAGTCAAACACTATAAGCTACTCTTACATCGCTGCGGTTATTTGATGTTAATTTAATTACATACAAAATAAAGCCTTTTTAAAATTGTCAACCTCATCCACACCTTATGGCTCACATGTAGGATTGTTCACATTTACACATCACGGCTACATGTAGCGTCATTCATATTTACACTCCATTACCTACATGCAATGTCCATAACTACACTTCATAACTACATGTAGCGCCATTAACATTTGCACTCCTTTACCTACATCTAGTGTGATTTTCATTTACACTCTTTTACCTACATATAGCGTCATTTATATTTACACATAATGGCTACATGTAGCGCCATTCATATTTACACTCCATTACCTACATGTAGCGTCATTAATATCTACACATCATAACTACATGTAGCGCCATTGATATTAAACACTCCAGATCTACATATAGCGTAATTCACATTTACACATGACTACATGTACCTTTTTGATAATTTATTAATTCACTTTTGTTATCACAAACAAGTTTATATTAGTTTCTCTCAATATCAATAGATGGCATCGAAAGAGTCTAACACAGTTTCAATTTCCTTATTTACCAAAACTAAGCCCCTTATTATAAAATGTTGGCCAATTTGGTGCACCTCTTTCGTAGTGGATTGATCGTGTCTTTACTTTGTAATTATAATCTATTCTCGTTTACAAATGAGTTCCGAAACATACTAATTACTCACTGCGGCAAGCGGTAGCATCGCCTTGTGACGTCAATGTGGGAGTTTGTGCCATGTTGGTGCCACAAAATGTTGTCGAACAAACTACAAGTCTTAAAAAAGGAAATATTAATTATAAGTCCTATATTTTAGTTAATTTATTTGAAGCTATAGTTATGTAAAGTTATTTCAACCATATGTTATAATTTATTTAATTTTATCACCACTTCTTAATTATAGTTTCAGGTTAGACTCATAGTTCAGGGTATATGCTTATATTTTTGAAAAACATTTTAATAGTTAATAAGGAGCGATTTAGATTATTAGTAGTAAAATTTAATTCATGGTAAATTTGACAAATGTGTAAATTTAGCATGAAAAAGCATATATATATATATATACATGATGCAATATAACAATGATATAGGCATTATAATTTGAATTAATGAAAAAGTTTGGTAATAATAATTACAAGTCATAATATCTTATGATGACATTTATAATACAATAATTTAAGTTTCTACAAACATCTAAAAAGTTTTAAACATATTTAAAAAATTAAAAATTCTTAACGTTTGAGTCGAATAACTTTCAAACAGTGATATGATAAGATGATCCAAACATGTATATATTAATTGTCTTGTGTTGAATTGGAGACGAAACAAAATTATTTATAAATAAAGATTTTTATACAGAAATTAAAAAAGTTAATATAAAAATTGAATTAATTCCTTAACTGTAGTCCCTGGTTCCTCTGTTTGCTGCAACCCCTCTAACGTATTGAGCTTCTACATGTTTCGATGCAGCACCGGCTTCATAGCCAGGTCAGAGTTAAAATATGTGTGGTTGAGTGTTCCATGTTGTTTGAGAGAGGAAACTGAATAGAAGCTCAATACGTTAAGGAATGAATTCAATTTGTACATTAACTTATTTCATTTCTTTATAACAATCTTTATTTATAAATAATTGTGTTTTATACCCAATTCAACACAAGATAAATAATAAAATACATGCTTAGATCATCTTGTCATATCAATGTTTGAAAGTAATTTAACTCAAAAGTTAACTTTTTTTTTAATATGTTTAAAACATTCTAGATGTTTGTTAAAACTTAAATTATTGTATTATAAATGTAATCATAAGATATTATAACTTTTAATTACTATTACCAAAATCTTTCATTAATTCAAATTATAATGCCTATATTATTGTTATATTGCATCATATATGTTTTTTTTTCGTGCTAAATTGACACAGTTGTCAACTTTACCAAAAAGTTAATTCTACTACTAATAATATATGGCTATATGATAAACTCTAATGGGACAGGGATGAGGAAAGAATAATTCTTAGAGGTAATCTACCAGAATATTCGTGGAATAATTGTGGGAAACAATTTAAGAAAAAACACCCTTAGTACCCCCAACCAAGTTTCGAACCTCGATCTCTGTGTTTTCAGCAGGCCTGTCTAACACGAGAGTGACTCTTTAGAATATTCGGCAAATTAAGTCACGTCTTATTATCCGTTCGGATTGTACACATACATTAATTACATTAGTGAAATGGGAATGAAGAAGGAGGGAGAATTTTTAAGGAAAGATAACCGCATTGGCATGATAGGAGAGTGGGATACAATTTACAGAAAAAAAACACCTTCAA